>VYXH01011000.1:667368-714405 GCA_013397275.1 Burhinus bistriatus | reverse complement strand
TTTTTTTTTTTTTGTTCCCCCCAGTGCAACTAGTTAAATGAAGCAGCAGGGGTTCTGGGGGGGTGGTTGGCATCCAACTCGAAGGCCTCTCGCGCAGGGGGAACAAGGCATCGGCTGCACCAGCTGCAAGCCCAGCCTGTGAAAATCCAGGCAAAAAGGTAGATTCCCAAACCAAATCAAATCAACCACTGTCCTCCTCTGTCACTGAAGACTTTTCTGCAGCAGCAAGGACGAAAACAAAATGCTGAGGATGTCAGAGTAGTCCATAAACTGTCAAAAGTGCTTCCAAAGCTGCATTTGAATTTGTGTCTGAATTTGTTTCCACAGATGGGTTGGGAGCAAAACTGTGTTAGTTTAGGCCTTATGTACCTGAAGTTCATTAAGTCAAAAGAAAGCTTTGTGTCTTTCAGTAGTTTTTGGATGAGCTTACAGGTTTCAATAGCCTGGACAGGGCTACGGGAAGAACTAACAGGAAAGAGGGAACAGAGGTGTATGGAGCAATGAGGAGTGTGAAAACAGGGTGACAGAACTTTATTTTGCATCAAATTATTCTCAGCTTGTTGTAAGCTCCTGGCTTTGAGCAATTAGTCCAGAAATAAAGATTTGTTTGTATTTTCACAGTCTCTCGCTGTTGTGGAGACCAGACAGAAAGCCAAAAAAAATTGTGCTCTTCCCACTGCATTTCCTTCAGCAATAAACACCTTCTTCATTTATATATATTTAAGAAAAAAAACTCGCACAAAAACCCCAGGAAACCGGAGCTTAAGTCTTATTTAGATATATGCAAAATCAGCCTGCATCCAGACAGAACAGTTGGGCAGACCTGGGTTCAATCGCTAGTCTTGAATATTCGCTTTACCTCGAAATTCTCCTGTGCTTTTGTCTTGCAAGCCAGGATGAAAAAGAGAGGTCTCAAAAATTGGTTGAAGTTTGGATCAGCATAGCTGTCAGCGCTCATCTGTACGCCAGCCACGCAGCCCTTGATACAACTGCTTCTCCCTTGTGCCGTACTTCCTCGATGTTGTTTAACAACAGTTAGAAGCACAGTTGTGCCCACTGGAGTAATATGATTTTTTTTATAATTATTCTTATTTTTAAGAAATCAGAAATTACGTTGTATGAGGCTCTCGCAGTAATGCGCCGTTTTCCAGAGGAAAGCTGCTCCTTTTCAGCAGGTCCAAAGCCTCAAGTTACCTCTCCAAATATGTATCCACTTGCCTTTCTGTTGGCTGGAATTAAGGCCGGTGGAGAAACGATGACTCCGGCCCAGCCGGACATCCTGAGAGCGAGGTGAAGCCGCTGAGCCGGGAGTACCGTCACACCCAGACTAACCACCAGCAGCTCCATAAAGTCACTGCACTTTGTTATTGTGTTAGCACTGGAAGCATTACATGAAAACCAACATTGCAGTTGCATTATGTTATTAATTTGGCTAAAAGCCATCGCCTTTTCTAGATTGTCTTAAAATAACCGTTTCCTACTGAAATAGCTTCCTCTCTCCCCAGCCAAATAAATAAAAGTAGTTGCGTTTGGGGATGCGGAGGAGAAAAGGGCCCCATGTTGTTTCCAGGTTTTAAGCCTACGGTAACTTAAGAGAACATACACAAAAGTGATGAAAGTCCAGAGTGTTTAGTGCTTGTTTTTGTTCCCTCCCTGCCAAAGCAGCAGCAGTTGCCCGTTCTTTCCTTTGTGCCTGGCAACCTGACCACTGGTAGGACAAGCCTTGGTACCTACCACGGGGCGCTGGCATCCGGTCACCGCTCCGCTGTCCTGAGCTGATCCTTTTATTCCATGGCATTCACCTCAGATGGATTTCAGTTGGCTTGGTGGCCTTGCTATTAAAATAAAAACCTGGATGAATCACCTTCAGTTTATACATAGAGGGAGTCACAAGTTTGCTGCTCCTGTTAGCCTCTGTTTGTCCCTCCTGCCAAAATATCCACCCTCTTTTGGGTGTTTCAGCCACTAGAGTCACCAAAAAACCTCTTCAACAGGGTGGGCATTTTCATGAAGTTTACTTTAACCTTTAAAAAAAAAAATTTAAGAAAAATAATCCTGACTTCTCCCTGTAGGTTTGCTCCTGAGAGCAGCCGCCTTGCTAATTTTATTATCTATTTCCAAGTTATGCTTTTTGGAAATCCTTTCTGTTCATTTGATGCTGAAGTAAAAATCCATGGGTTATTTTCGTTCTGTAACCACCGATATTTGGTCTTGCACTGCCCTGAAGTGTAAGAATCTGCTCTTCAGTGAGAAGAAGGTCAGGAGAGGATGGGAACGCAAGACGTACTTTGGATTGTGCTGCTTGAGGCCTCCTCACCCAACCCAGAAGAATGGGAGCCTCATTTTGTTGTTACTGTTTAAAGCTTGACAAATTCTGTGAGTAAGTCTGGTCTCCAGGTAGTTATTCCTGCTGCCACGGAAATAGAGCCTTGTGATCATATGGAAACATGGCACAGAGGTCACTCTGAAACCCCTAAGAGTTTTGTCATCAGTTTAAATAGAACCAGAATTTTCCAGCAAATCCCTCTGTAGTGGAAATAGAGATTTGTTCTGCTAACAGGGAGGCTGTGAGGCTGGTAGAAGAAAAGAGGATTATCAGTAACATGTCAACAAAGCCACTGCATTAAGCAGTGACACCTGGCCAGGACCCAGCAAAGGTGAAAATGTGGCAGAATAGGTAGAATAGAAATACTACGTAGAAGAAAGCTGTGAGCTCAAAGCAGCCAGCATTCACAGGATCCTTCCCACCGCATTAAGCTGCTGTTAATGTACCTAAAGTGTCACGTCCAGCATACAGCCTCGATAACATCAATACAGGTCTGCAAATCAGGCACAGCTCTGGCAAAATGAATGCAGTCAGGCAGAGTGTGAAGCAGCCCCACGGGGAAGCACAGCACGTAATTAAACTGCGAAACCCCTTGTTATGGGACATGGCAGAAAGCAATTGGAAAAAGCTGCCCACGGGTGTTAAGTCCAAAAAAAAGGCACTAACACTAGCTGAGAAAACCACTGGACTGAAGTCACTGGAAGAACACACATGCAGGAAAAATTCTCACTACATCCCAGTCATTACCCTCTTCCCTAGCTGCTCCTGCTATTGCTAAGGACAGGAGCCTGAGGCTGGACAGACTTACACTGTGAGTCCTCCTACATTCTCAGGGTCTTTGACCCAGGGACAGAGACTGCCTTCACTCCAAATTAGCATTGCTGATTTTTCTAAACAGGATTAAGGTCAATGCGAAGCTTTGTACTGTTGTCATGCGACTTTGAAACTACTCTACTTTGCCTGCCCGGACTAGGGGTCCGAAGCACAGGGGCAAGACACAAAGGGGAACACTGCCAGGTAAGAGCGGAATCATCATAAACAGGGCATTTCCACATCATCTGTTCAAGCTTTCTGGGCAGAGACCATCCTGCTGGCACAGGCACATCTGACATCTCACATGCATTGTCCGGACGTCCGTACATGTGTATTCCTTTTACTGTAAACAGCCAAGTTTGAAAGTGATCTTTCACAGGCCTGCACTGGTTTGCTTCTTGTCCAAGCTAACAAGATCAAAATAGTGAATAAATACATCGCCTTTCAGATGACGCCCCAAACCCCAGAACAGGACTTCTAGAGAGGCTCCGAGGAAGCCACAGGTACACGGTGCAAAGGAGACACAAGTATTACATCTGTACGATACCTGAGCATAGCGAACCGTAGCTGGGGTTGAGCACAAGGGATGGACTAGCAGGCTTCGGTCTCTGGTCACTGTCCAGTGCAGATTAGGAAACAGATTACTGTCCCCAGTAAAAAAACAAGGCTGGGAGGGAACAAATCCTCTTGAGCTGTGATCCTCCCAGGTTGTTAAACTGTGCCACTTAATCCTGGGCAGGGTGATTGGACACCTTGGGTCCCCCAACAGGAGCACAGTTTTCCCCAGATAATAAGCAAAAGGCTTCTCAGATTGATCCTCCTCTCCCCAGAGTAAGGATTTAGATACGTCAGGGACTTTAGGGGTGGAAAAGGCCTGTTACAAGTGCCAAGGTGCTACCTCTGGCTGCATTCTGCCTGGACATCCCTTCCTCCCTCAGTGCGCTCTTTCCAACCAGTTTACCTGACTGATGCATGCCCTTTTCTCCCAATCCCACAGCGAGCAACCTTGGGACCCTCAAGGAAATGAAGGATATGAACCAAAACCATTTAACGGCATTTTTAAGGCAGCAAATGAGCCAACACAGCCATCTCCCACATGGGAGAAAGATGGAAGGGGTCTGAACTCAAGATCTTGCAAAAGCACATGTGCCCATCAACTGGAGGAGGATTTTTGTATGTACTTCACCACTTTAATGTGGCACAACAGTTTAAGACGGTGATTGGATTTGTACTAGTCACCTCCTCTTCCTATTACTCTCCAGCCAAGAGAAGGATTGATGGCTCTGATGGCTCGTGCACCCTACTGCAAAGCTCAGCCCCCCAAGGACCAGTCTCCTCTTCTAGCAGTAATTTCCCATGTGTCCTTCCCAGGCTGCTCTGTCTTCTAATCTTCCACTTCTCAGAGACCTTTAAATATATATTTTAAATTCCAACCAGATTCTTGGACTTGGCAGATAAACTGTGGGTCCCATAAGGGTTATATTTTCTTTGAAAGCCTTGAATGAAGTCTTTATAAAAAACTTCATTAATATTGCTACCTATATGCCTGCTCCCCACTTCCTGTGCAAATCCAAACAGATTCTCCACACAAAAAGACTTTTGAAATTCGCATATTTACTTCCCCCAAACAGCGAGAGTGTTACTGAGGAGTTTGTGGCAGAGTCAGTCCACATGTGTGTTGTCCTGCTGGAGTTTAAGAAGATGAAGCCGTCTATTCATTGGAGATGAAAAAAGTAGATGCAAGAGAGAAGGATATAAATTGGGGAGATTAGGGCTCTGGAGTTCTGTGCTCTGGCTTCATGCCGGGGACAGAATTTGGTCCATTTTTGCAATTAGATTATACAACAGTAAAGAGTCGTTACAGCTCATGCAGTACAGTGTGTGTGCAAGGGTGTTAAAGCTGTTGCTGCCAGAATAGTCAAAACTAGTAAAGGAGTTGTTTCAAAAGTATCATAGGCATTTGGTTTGGTGGTTGTTGTTATTTTGTTATTTTAAAAAAAACAAACAAAACCATTCTGCTGAATTTTGCAAGCTGCAGATGCGCACCCCTGGCTTTGAGCACAAGTCATCCACTGAGATCCAGCCAGCACCTTCAGAAACTATGCCCACAAACCAAGTGCCACCCCCACTGCGGTCAGAGGGTGAGCTCCCCTTGCTGAGAAAGGGGTTGGAACACAACTGGGATGAAGAGGTAGGAGTAAACCAGTCTACAAGAGGACAACAGAAATGCAACATCTTATAATATTTCTATTTTTAAAAGTCAGCTTCTTCCAGGTCCACTACTCTATCAAATTTTGAGTAGCAGCAGCAATCAGCTATAGACGGAAAAATGCAACATGCAGGCAGCCAGGGTGGATAAGAGACAGACGGACAGACAGCGAGCGAAACAGAGTCATCTGGGACATAGTCCCAGCTCTGTCATTTACTACACTTTCAATTTCCTTTTCCAATGCAAGGCCAAAAGATACGTAACTCTTCATGAAGAGCTCCGCAAGCTACAGCATACATGCCATGACATGCAAGTAATCCCTCTAAAGACTACTTAAATGTTTAAAATTATTCATGCTTTTAAATATATCTCAGGGAGAATGATTGGTACAAGAGGAAGCTAGTTAAATCTTTCAGACCTTTACACACGCACTCGATATAAAGTGGTCTATAGGGCTAATCAGCCAGGTGTGCACACTGGTAGGACACACAGCAGTTTAAGACCTCCTTTTGTACATTGCTAGAGCCAGCGCGATTCACCGAGGAGATCCCCAAGTAGGCACAAAGCCTCCTACACCTCTAAACGACTTAGTGTTCTCATTTCCTTTGACTGGGGACACTTTACTGATGGCTTTTGAAATTCTCCTTTGACCAAAGCTGTCCAAATGATTGAACCCTTGAGTATACTGCAACGCTCGTGTATTTGGGCAGGTGTCTGGAAAGGGCCACGGGCTTAATCTTTATTTAAAAAGGATTAAAGATGGTGGATGTTTTGGATATGTCAACAGGACTGCTTTAAAGAGTAGTTTGTTTTCAACTGGGCTGTTTTAATTAAAAGGTGGCAAGCAAAGGAAAACAAAATAGAAAAGAAAATCCATTCAAACTTCTTCAGTGGAAAATTAGGTTTCTGATTAAGAGTTGTGTGACCTTTCCTTCCAAAGGAACATCAAAAATTTCTGAACAAAACCCAAAACATGACATATCTCATGGGAAGCTGTAATCAGTTATTCCAAATCCCTCTGCTCCTCAACAGGCAGCATTCCCAGGCACAAAGCATCCCAAACAACGCTACTGCCTGGGGCTCCCATGACACACGAACCAAGATAGGGGTGCATCGGGGAACACTTAGTGCGAGCAAGGAGGTCTGTTGAAGAACAGCAAGAGAACAACACGAAGTGAGACAGAAGAATTGGAATATTCTGGGTTTGAGTTTTTCCCTACAAAAAAAAAAAAATTCCTATCGGAAGGAGAACGTTTTCCAACCAGCTCATTTTTATTTTATTTGTCAAGGATAGTTACAGCCTGCTCCGGTTTGTTTGGCGTAAATAATCAAAATGAGAATTGCATCAGATTTTGGCCACAGGAGAGAGATACAGAATAGCTGTTTCAACACCATGCTGGGAGAGCTGTCTCCTACCCCCTTATTCCAGTGCTTCAACCAACTTGCCTTTCAGCTTGAATGCACTTTACTTTTGCACCATGCAGCTGCAGAAGAGTTACTGGGGAGAGATGCAGGACAGCACTGCTCTGCTCAGCTTACGGTACAGATGCTGCACCCTCTGAGCACGGTTGTCATCTCACCACAAGTCCCTAGGAAAGCTACATCCATCCCTGAGACTTCTCGATTCTTAGTGACACTCTTGTAGGACCCATTTCCCCAGGTGGGAGAGGAAGTTACATCTTTGGCACTTGGAAAGCAGTCCAACCTTGTTCGATAGGAAGCCCCACAGAATTACAGAAGGCTGACATCGGCTGGAAATTGCCCTGAAAAACCTCTCTCTTCCATAAAATCCTCTGTGTAGGGGACTACCTTGGAAGGTGCCGAGCACCTCGCTTAAATCAGAAAGCCTTTTTGGGGCAGAGATCCCATCACGAGGAACCCCTCTATCACAGTACCACAATACCTACCCGCAGCATGTGCCGTGCCCCAACACTTGCAATTGGAAATCACACGCTAAAGTTGAACTACGGCAACTGTGGGCAAGTGTACAGTTTTTAATGGGAACCCACTGCGATGGGAGAGAAAACTCCAGCACTGGCTAATCCTTTGAAAGGAACAACGGCCAGTAATATCTCAGCAGAGAGTACCGGAAGGGTAAATATCCATGTGCAGCATAGCCAAGGATCATTGTTTATAAGTCCTTTACAGAACAAATGGAAGACTGACATCTTAAGTTTTTTGGGTTTGTTTGTTTTTTTTGGGTTTTTTTTTTTTTTCTTTTTTAAGAAAGGAAGAAACATCTGTGGGAAGTATTTATGAGGCACATAGTGCACCTCACATAGTACCCTAAGGGCCATCTTTAGAGTGGAAATAAAGCTTCCATACTAGGAGTTTGTTAACATTGTGACAGGAATCAGATGCAAACACAAAAGCTCACTTGTTCTGTAATGACTTGCCGAGATAAGTGTCCCTTATCAGCAATACTGTTTTCTTTTGGAAAGGAAGGGACTCTGTGTGTACAAGCAGGGGATGGAAGTCAATGAAAACAGAAGGCTGGAGAGGTCTGAATGGGTATTTTGTACTGTAATTCTAGCTCGGGGCCGCTTTTTTTGGGTGTGGAAATATCAAACACTGACCTCCCACTGACGGTCCTTGGCAGTGGGATAAGTCGCTCATTTATTTTCGCTCAGCCACAAAGCTGCTGTGTAACATGGCAAGGTCCTTGCAAAGTTACACAGGCCCGATACATCTCCCAGGCAAACAGCCTGCACCCCAGCACCGCCGCACCCAGCCCTCGCATGCCCCTGCTCAAAATATCACCCAGCCCATGCCCACAACCAGGTAATCCCCACTGCCCTCATCAGGCAGCTCTTTCAATTTGGGAAGAAAAGAGGATTTGTGCAGATTTGTGTGGGGTGGGAGGAGTAGAGGATACCCAAGGCATCCTTCTATTATAGCCAACAAAGCCCTTGCTAACAGGGGCCTTTGGTGGTGACGCCCTACCGCTTCTGACCCAGAAACCCAAAATACACCAAGCTGAAATGAACTGCATGAAAGCATCACACACATCGGAGAAGTGAGGTGTGCAGGAACTTTTCCCTATCCAAAGCAGTCACAACATTTTTTTTTTAGACAGGGGGGAAAAGGAGGAGGGGAAGGGTTTGCAGAGAGGTGACCATCTCTGATCTGAGACTTTCTCAACCATAAGGCAGCTATGGACTCTTCTGGCTCTCAGCTCAGGCCTGCTGGCATCCACAAGGAGTTTTGTCTTGGTCTTGGAGCTGCTTTAATACCAGCAAATGCTCTGTTATAGGCTGATGATACATTAACGAAGTAAGAACCTATAGGGGAATGCTGGGCTTTTCTCTTGAGCAATGCAAACTCAGAAATTAACATATGGGATCAAGATTCAGGAAAATTAAAGCAGAACCATGACGTCGGGGGGTTCTAGTTAAGTCTGACCAGAACAGGAATAGACTCGGCATCTCTGCTCACACGAGAGCATTTCAGATCTCTCTGCTGCATCAGAAGCTTCAGCCAAATCAACCGAACAGCTCTCCCAAGTCGTCACAACACTGGCAGCAGGGCATAGACTCTGACATTTCAGAGACCACCACCATTTCATGGCACGCTCAGGCAGCAGTGCAACTTTTGGATGTGTTGTCGTCAGATCAAAAGAGGCATCCTCTCCTCCCGCATTAGCTTGCCTCCCAGTAATTTTATTGGCAGGTCTGAACGTAGCGTGGAGCTGTACTACAGTCCGGATAGAAAAACATGGGATCCATCAGCAGGATACATCAGCAATACTGTGTCAACAGCCCATGGCAGATGATGCAGAAACTCGCTTGTTCCCAAGCACATCATCTCTCTTACAAGGCACTAGCTATGCATGGTCACATGCTGTTCCGTTAGACAGAGGGAGGCTGAAACGTCTGGATTAAATAAAAGGAAAACAGCTCTGATAACCATCAATGTATCAGTTAACACTGCATTTCCCCACTGGCTTCACGTACACAGAGGGGACAGGGTGCAAGACTAGAGGAAACTTCCACCATTATCTTGTTGGGCAACAGAAGCCAACTTACTGAACGAACGGCTGTGCCGTCAGGTCCCACAGCCAAGTCAACATGCATAACTGGCCAAGATACTACAGCTAAAATTTTACTTTTCATATTTAAGGCTACCCAGCTCAGCCCCACTCTGCCTCCAGAGCGATCCAGGCTGGAATGTCCTCTGAGCAATCACGAGGACATGATTTTTTTTACCCTATGCCAAGTACTGCTGAAAATCCAGTCTGACACTGATACATTTCTGCTCCTCCATTGCTAATTCAGCAACTAATACCTACATAGACTCTGTTCCATAAACAAGTCTGAAACTAGACAGGGGGGATCAAGGGATTTTGTGTGATTCTCATGCTACAGCCAAGGAATGCTCCAACACCATCCACCAGAGACAAAATTTAAAAAGGCGGGTTCAAGAAAAGACAACCACCAGAAAAGCACTTATGTGCAAAGGAGTGGTTCGAACTTGAAGCAATTGTCACTTTAAAACATGTTTTCTTCTGCCTTGGATTCGTCACTTCTGCTCGCTATTATCCAGCCATGGAAAGGTAACAGGTCATCACGAAAGAATTGGGTTTTAATCAGCAAAGGCCGTCTCCCTGAGACAGAGATCCTCCTACTCAAGCCTAGAAGGTTTCTGTCAAAAAAACTGGCATGCGGGGAAAGAATTAGGACAAACTAAAGTCCCTGTGATCCCATCTAAGACAGTCAGTTGGACTCTGACAGGGAACAGTCATCTGCTACGGCAGAGGCAGGACATGGGGGAAATTTCAGACAAAACCAGCGCGATCTGCTGTGCAGCCGACATCGACTGGTGCATAGTAGAGTGCAAAACATTAGAAATCTATACATTTCCAGGCACCTTGTTTAATTGCTTTTTACAGGCAACTTTATGGAATTTGCTGGCTAAACCGTCCTTGTGGAGAGAAGCGGGCTGACAGAAGGTTTTCTGTCGGTTGCCTGGCATGCAGCGAGATGGCTTTTTGAGGCCTTCTGGCTACAAACCAGGAGCAACAAGGAAGTCGGGCATTTTGGTGCAAACTCCCTCCCTTCAGTGTGAATTTGATGATGAAAAATAAGGCTCCAGATTGCAGAGGTGACAGGGTCTACGTTTGTGCACGTCGGGACAGGCGGTGGAGGAGCCGGGGGAAGAGGTGCAGGTAACGTTACATATACAGGCAGGAAACTAGATTGCCATCTTTGCTAGAAACCAGCCAGGGCACTTCTGGCTGTGCCATCAGTGCGCTGGCATTTGGGGCACAGGACAAGAGCAGAACACAGGAATAAGCAAGCTCCTCTGTTTCCAGGTAGCTGCTGGCATCTGCTTGGAGAACTACCAAAGGCTGAAAAAATAGAAATTCCGTACACTTCCTTGATGTGTCCTGACTCTGTAAAGCAAGGCTTCATGGAGGCTTTGAGAGTTTTTCTTAGCGTTTGACACTGTGCAAAGAAGACATTTCAGCAGATACACATGGCACCAGCGTTTGCACACAATATTTTACGACACAAGGCACAGCATTTGTGTTTTGCAGCCAGTTACTGAGTAGCAGCCAGCCTGCACCCCGGATAAGCTAACACCGCAAATAAAGGCAGAAGACTCCAGGCACTCCAACATCACTAAACACTCATAGGACCGTCATGAGAACCTACATGACCCCAAAGCCAGCTGCAAGCAGACCTTTGATGACACTCAGCAGTGCCAGGATGGCACCTCTGCTCACGTTGTTACAGTCATGAAAATAATCAGTAATATCTTCTGTGAGAAGATATGCACAACATCAGCGTGCCCCTGTGCTGGGCTCTACCAGAACAGTCAGCTATAGAGGAAACCGTAATCTGATTCTTCTTTTAGTGGAAGACGCCTTTTTCTTCCTGGCAGAATTGAAAAGTAGCATTTCCCTGGAAAACCCGTGGAGCTGTCTCGGAAGCAGAGCTTTCTGAGGTCAAATTTTTATCTCCCTCTGCACCCAAAATGCTCAGAACAGATCTCACTAACTGGTAACAACAGGCACACCATACAACCTGTGGGTGAGGGAAGTGGTCTTTTGTGACTTATTATATTTAAGAATACAGCACGGGCTGCATTTAAATGAGACCTCGTGTAGGGGTAAGTCATCCAAAAAACCCAACAACCACCGAACCCAAAAACAAAGAAAGAAGAAATGCAATCTAATCCATTTCAAGTTTCACAACAGTATACGGCTAATGCACAAAGAAAACACTTATCGAAGGAAAGAATTATTACTTTTCTGAAAATCCACTACTTAAACATTTAACCCTGTTTACCTCTGACTAGAGGGGTAGATTTGAAAAGCCTCACAGGTACAACCGAAATGTTTTTTTTTTTTTCCCACTTGTGATGCTTACCTGAATACCACCTCATCTTTTTCCTAACTCAGAACAAATATTTCAACCCCTAGCTGTTTATTGGATTTGAGCAAAGGTGAGCTCAAATTGATAAATTTTGCACTAAAATTCAGTTTTGCAAAAAAAAAAATCAAAGTGGTATCTAGATTTACATTTGAAAGAAGCTAACACTAAGGGATTGGCTGCTTTGCTTCCCTGAATTGCATTTGCATTGGAATCTGTTTCTGTACTGTTAACACTGCATGACAACCACTGACATTACACAGATTAACTTGTCTCTCAGTGGATGTATAGCTATCACAAGTTACTCTGTCTCTTGGAAAAGAGCAGGGTAGGGACACTTCATCACAACCTGGAAGGATCTGGAGAAGTTCCCAAGCAACAGATGCAGGGAATTATGTCCCAGGCATTGCCAGCAGACCACTGGAGGAAAAACAGGTGAAGACACCACTGTCACCTCTCTGGCCAAGCACCATGGTGAGCAGATGCTGAGCGAGCCTTGGCTGCCAGATTACGGCTTCCTCCTATCCCGACATTCCCACCAAGCAACAGCACAAGAGCTGAAAAAGCCTATTCGTCTAGGGATCTTCCATAAACTCTTCCCCATTTTGAATGTGGTACCTTCCCTTTATTCCCCCTCCCATCTCTTGGCAGTTTCTGGGGACCTTCTGACAAAGTCAACGCCTCTGGTCATTCTGCTTGTTTGCCTCAGGACTGACTTAGTTTGCCCCATTTTCCTTCAGCACAAGTTCAAAGTTGGGTCGGTTTTCTATGGAGGCCTTGCCCAAGCATGTAGAGTGGGAGAAACAGTCCTCTGGTGTATGCTTCCCAGTATGGTGCTCAATACACCCCCTACCCTTTTTACAATAGTACAATATTTTTGACTTGTGCTCAGATTCCCAGAAATGTTGGCTTATTTTCTGCAGGATTGCTGTGGCAAGTTCTTCCATCCTGCAGTGGACTGTTCCCACAGATATTCACTCTTGTTTAGGGAAACACGCAGGGTTTCTTTCTCCTCTAGGAGGGATTCTCTCGAGACCAAGGTGAATCTCATCTTCCAGCATGGTTGAGGCCTTTTCAGTTTGCTGTTACCTGCAACTTTTCTAAGGCTATGTCTTAGCCTATCACGCAGTTCATTAATGCATATATAAAGTGGTCCTAAAACCTGGACAAAGCACCACTGCACTGTTCTTGACCTCTTTGGAACCTGGGAGGTTCTTTGCACCTCCAGCTTGGTGATATTCCCTGACAGCAATTAGTAACTTGGAAAAATGAATTACTGATGTATACCTTGCCACATTACAGTCTACACCAGGTTTTTCTAGCTTGCATACAGGAACATCAAAAACCTTACCTACATCATCATCATCTGCTGTTCCTTCCCACCCATAAGCCCTCTCGCTGTATCACTGAAGCAAACTTGCTTGATTTAATGGTTGTGTTTTTGACAACGCCTTGTTATCCCCTAGGCAGTGAGAAACCACTGCCTTATTCCAGAAACCAGAGGTAAGCTACTCTGCTCTGTAGTTCCTGGTTTCTTCTCCCCCCCTCCACTTTTTCAAGCCCTTTCACTTCTGCGTAACCTCATTCATTCCCAGGAGTCCTTGAAAGGAGCCAAGACCAAACCTATGCTCAAAATCCTCTTTGGCACTATCCTGGGTACTTCAGGGTGAATTTTATCCCAGCCAATTATCTAAGTACCTCTAGTGCAAGCCCATACCATCATCAGTCTCTGTAGAGCACTAACTGAAGTAGCAAACTGCAACCGTGCAGGTAAAATGGACGTGCTGAAGTCATGAAATGTTCTGGCATCTTTTAGCATCAGCTTTCCTCTGCAGCAGGCAGAGAGTAGCTGCCTGTTTGGTCTCATTCACAATGACTTTTCCTTCTAATATTTTTTTGGAGGCATGCCTATTTGTTTGATCTAGTTTCTACTTTTTTTTTTTTTTTTTTTTTTTTTTTTTGTCGTCTTTCCTTTTTGAGTCTCAGGGCACTGAGCAGCTCCCAGCTCAGCTCAGCTGATCTCTTATTATACTCCCCCATTTCCTTTGATAGGGATAATTTGCGTTTATGTCCTTCATAAGTCAGTCTTCAACACATTACAGCAATCAACTGATCCGAGACAAACAAGACAAAAATTACTGTGTTCTGGGAGGTATGTGAAGATACTGGAGGCCATATGTTCCCATCCCCAAATAGTATGTAACTTATGCTTTCCATCATAAGTTGCTGCTATAGAAGCCTCTTTTATCCAGCTTAGACCTAAGTAGTTTAAGTCTCCCTGCTCCCAACTAGAAGAATGAGGCCAGCATCCCTTAGCCGGAAAAAGGGTGTGATCTGTGGTCAGGGAGGAGCAGCCAGGACGTGCCATACATACGGCCCACGTATCCCGTTCAAACCGCAACCATTCATGCAAAAACAGTCTTGGAGAATACAGCCTCCTCCTGGGCCACAAAGGTGCTTTGGAGCACTGGAGAAACGCCGTGGAGCCACGCTGGGCACATGACACTGTGTGTGTGCATCTGCATTATATAGCCTCCCATCTCCACATTTATGCTATCTTTTCTAGCTGTGTTTTGGAAGACCTGCTACCCACTGACCGTGGGCTTCTCTAGCATTGCTTTTTCCACTGCGCACCAAATTCCCTGTTGATGGATGGGCAGAGCTCGCTATGAGGCTGGGTGTTTTCAGCCTGGTCTGGGTGAAGGCCAGCACTACCCCTACACTTTCCCTAGTTCATCAGCTCACTCCTGTATTAAGGCTCAGTCCAAACCCACTTATGAGCAGAAGAGCAGTTCATAATCACCTCTGTCAACATTTAATCCTTAGTATCTTCTTGCCTTGTGGAACGCATCAAGCAATTTTAGGCTACTTCACCTGCCACTGATTTCCTACCTATCTCCCCTGGTGTAACATATAGTTTCAATCCAGCCTTATTCCAGTTAAAATTCTTCATCTTTCGCCCCCAAAAAGCCTCCCCACCATGTCTTTGATAGCTGTGAACCACCACCTTCCCAGCCTTCCTGCCAGTAACCTGGCCATTGCTTCGACTCACTCAGCTTGCTCTGTGCTCCCAGACTAGACCCAAGCACAATAACTGCACGGGGTTTACCACTCCAAGAATACGGCCTCTCGTATTTCCCAACCGTGCCGAAATCCCCATCTCCACCCTGCCAAAAATCCCCATTCAGGTCCACGCGTTAGCTCATCGTCAGATTCCTGCAACCGCCTTTCCTCTGGCCTTGGCAGATATTCTCGGCTCAGTGCATATCTGCCTGGAACAGTACTGTAAAGATTTCTCTTAATCTGTTTGCCTTTCTCCTCTGTAATTCCTTCTTTTGCTTTTATCTTTTCATTTTCTCTGCTGCACCAAAGCAAAGCCACTTCCCTGCGCTCTCAAGGACCCTTCAGAGCCCCACCGTAAACAGCAGCGAAGCGTACCCCTCTCCTCCCTCAAAGCTTTTGCAGCTCTTTCCTCTGATATGTCAAAAAACCCCTTGAAAACAGCCAGGCTGCTGGTGTGCCAAGGCCATTGCTTCTTCTGAAGACCAGTTTCCTCCACCGTTCTTGGTGCTCCCGTGCTCAGCTTGCCCATGCTCTTACCGTTGTACGCTTTGACTGCGGGCACCATCGCTTTGTTCACACAGTCCCTGTCTGTGAGCAAGAGCCCTCCTTACGGCACTAACAGAGCTGATAAACTACAGTTTGGGAAGGCTACGCCAACGTAGCTGATAAACTACGGTTTAGGAAGCCTCGCGCATCCAAACAAACTCAAATTTCTTCCATCTTCCTTGTAAAGGAAAAATTCAACCGATGCAATTTCATTTTATGAGGCCAGCTTTTACAGACCCTCCAGCTCTCGTTATGGAAAATAACTGGAAACTCCTGGCAGGGGATTATAATTTTTGTTGTTTTTTTATATATATGAGCAAAAGCGTATATTATGCTCTGCCTACGTAGACTTTGCCAACAAAATTTGCTGATGCTTGCAAAACTATGGGACAGTTGTCCAAATGCCTGCCACTTGCTACTCATAGACAGTCATGAATTGTCCTTCTTGCTGACAAGTTAATGTTGCATCATAAACTGCCCATATGAAGTTTTGTTGCTATAACACATGACTGAATTCAATATGTCAGAAAAATGATTAATTGCCCTAGAGATTTGGATCTTTAAAAATAGCAGAAATTCAAAAGCCCGATGTTCTTTATTCTAACGCTGGTAGAATTTACATCACGGTTAATAAATAACAGGCCTCTTTCAGAAATTAGGTCATTAGATTATTCTATTTGCAAACATAAAAATGCAATCAGATGGAACAAGTAATGTCTAGGATACACAGACCAGACAACAGTGACATCTCAAATGTTTATGGGCATTATTTCAAGGAAACCTTGGTCTGACTTTCAAGTGTTTGCAGCTTTAGGTGCTCCAATATTAGGGGTAAGATTAAAAATATTAAGAATGTTCTTTACAGCTACTCAGAACTTGTAGAAGATCTGTATCTTAGGATATCCCAAAACTTAGTGTATCTCCTCAAAACAGAAAACGTGTAGCTGGCCCAGGTGACGTAACTCTCACTGTGCCAATCAGTGGCACCCACCTGGCCACGCCACCTCTGAGGGACAAATTTACCCCCGATCCGAAGGGATCTATGCTTTTAGCATTTGAAATTGCAACTGCAAGAGGTTCTTCCAACCCCTGCCTGCATTGTACAGCATCATTACTACAAATACGCTCTGAACTCACCTGTTTTTGACATGTTTTGCTGCTTTTTATGCAGCTGTGATACATAAGAACACCATAATAAAAAAAAAAAGCTAATTCCAGGCCTAAATGTATCACGTTGAACGCTTTTCTCCAGTGCTCCTCTGGCGAGTATGGCCATGCAGAACCACAACCAAACCCAGCCTCCCTCTACCCTCCCGAGAACAGTCAAGTGTTCGCACAATAACTTGGTTATTGCACCACAACCAAGGGACGGCAGACGTGCCCACCCCAAAGGGGATGCGCTGCTCCCAGTGCATCAACAGCCGCCCGGCCGTGACACAGATGGGCTTTGCCGGCGCTCGACAGCGAATCTGCGGAGGGAAAGGCATCTGGTGGGATGCTCAGGCACACCTAGAGACAGGCAGGAAGGGGCCACGTTGCCCTTCCTGAGCCAGTTCTGGCCGTTTCCACATACCTCTCGTGCCCAGAGCAACCTTCCCAGACCCAGCGCCCCACCAGCAGCCTGGGAAGAGCTGCTGTTGCCAGGAGGCGCGCAGAAAAATAAAAGCCAATTATAAGTGATGGCTAGGCTGACAGCAAGTACTTTTAATACAACCACCACACACGACTGCCAATACACTGGATTGAATCCCTTTCTCATCAGCCCTTTGTACGCCGCAGACTGCCAAGGGGAGCACGGCCCCCAGCACGACAGAGCCTGACCTCAGGGCTGCCTTACTCGGGGCGTGGGGTGGGGGGAATCGGTGCGCGGAGGCTGCAGGAAACGGATGCAAATAAAATCAACCGGGACATTACCAGTTTGTTAAGCTGGTACCCTTCTGTCTCACTTTCCTTTCTCAAAAATCCTGGTAGCGGAGGAAGAATCAATAGTTCCCCCGCATCAGAAGATGCTTTGGCCACTTGCAGGCTGTTCTCTTCCTTTTGCCAATAGCACACCTATTCCCAAGAACTACGGGGAAATCCGGTGGATAAATATAATTGATTGAATGGCTTTGTCATAATATAGATGGAGGATCACACTGGGGGTGAGGGGAGGGAAGCCCTCTGGGGCTTGTGTGAGGTCTTGTCTCCTGCAAAGGAGCATGGAGCATCCCACTGGGAGGGGAGTTGTACGCAGGGCTCTCCATCGCTGCTGCTCCTGCCCTGGGGCCAGCACTGGCTCCAGGGCAGCTGTCACACGAGCCTTGATGTTAAACAATACATCCCTGGAGGTATTTCATTTCAAAGACATGTAGATGTGGTGCTTAGGGACGAGGTTTAGTGGTGGACTTGGCAGTGCTAGGTTAACGGTTGCATTTGATGATCTTAAAGGTCTTTCGCAACCTAAATGATTGTATGATTCTATCCGTCAGTGCCTGTGCTTTAACAGGCCTTTATAGCCCAAGACACCAGAAAACAGGACACAGCAGCTCTTGGGACAGAGAGCTCTCTCCTTTTTTCCCTTGAAAATGCCTCACTGCTTCCCTCTGGGCAGAGGAAGCTTGGTAAATAGACCCTGCGCTCGTACAGAAACACAAGCCTGGCCTGTACCTGGGTTGTTTTTTCAGAAAATGCTCTCCACTGAGGCTTTTCTGTTCCCTCCAGTCTCCACACTGGGACCCCAAACTTTGGCCAAGCCTCTGCTCCTAACACTTTTTTGTTTTCTTAAATGGACTGAGAAGTCCTTTCATAAAGTTCACATGGGGAAAACACGTTCTTCCCAGGGTCCAGGCGAGTTTTCAGCTCAGCCCCTTGCTCACATCAGCGGCAAGCCCATCTCATAACAATGCCCAGGCCCTGAAGAACCACATACAAGCACAAAACCCTCTTTCTATGAAGCTTTTTGCATGCATAGGGCTGCTAGGAATTGAAGCAATGCTCTGACCACAGCTCTCTGGGTGATGGGATGCAAACGTGAGGCACTCCCTCTGCTGACTGTATAGAGCCTCCACCAGCCTGTGCTGATGTGGTCTTGGGAAAACATAGCATTTAAGACATTTTCCCCCACTATTTTCAAGTCTGGGCATTTAAGTATGAATGCAAGTACCTGTTTTTGCAAGTGCCCTGCAGTTTTTCCAACCTTCTGTGTTGAAGACAATGTTTAAAAATAGATAGAAGCACTTCTGTATCAGATTAATATTTCGAACCTGGGTTATTGCCCATTATAATGACTATCCTGCCAGAAGAATAGTTATTTTCAACATTTCTGCCAGTCCTTCTGCCCAAGGACCTCAAAGCATTGCATAGTCTTAGGCACACGGCACATCCCAGCACCATCAGATGAGCATCACCTACCCATGTCAATGACTGGGAGGGAAAAACCAGGCAGAAGTGACAGTGAGAACCAGAATAAGAACTCAAAACTACCATCTCCTCTGAAGGTCTCCTCCAGGGTTAGGTGCATCTCCTTTTTACAGGTCTTGGTCTTTTGTACAGATGGGAAGAATCGTGGCAGAAAAGCAAAACAATCCTACCCTGTCCAAACCTTACACCAACACTCCTCTGACACCCAGATTGTTTCTGGACCTCTAACACCTTTAAGACTGCTTCCTCTTCTTGGGCCCAGTTGAATGCAGAAGTAGAACTGTCATTAAAAACAAACCACCCCATGCCCTATGGTTTTTCCAACTCAACACACCAGTAGAAGATAGCTTGGGAACTGCCAAACACAGCAAACACTGCTGGAGCTCAACACCTTGCCTTCAGAAGTAGCTTCAGCTTTCAACAGTAGGGCAACAAGGCGTGCTATGGAGGGCAGTCGCACGGTTAACAGCTTTTAGAATATTTATGTGCTTTAAACTGTTTATTTCCATGCCCGACACAAATTGATCTCCTTCCCTTTCATCGTGTTTATCCTAGGCACTGTAACTGGAAGGACTCATAACGCAGAGGCCTCTTCTGAGCCCTCCTCAACACCTGACCTCAGGTCTCACCCTGGTCTCTTACCCAATAATGCTGATCCCTCCCACACCTTCCTATTTTCTCGAGTAGTTTTTGAAGAGTAAGTTCTTGCTGCTGATGAAGGAAGGCACAGTACAGCCCAACAATACCTGCTTTACAGGGCAACACATCCCGAGGCAACAAACAGGTCCTAGGACTAACTCTGACCCTGTTGCATGGACCTGGGTAGGCAACTTCTCCATCTGCCATGTTGGATTTTCATCAGGACTTGGGTGCTCAGTGGTAGAAGCAGAAGCGAGGAAGGAGGCAGCAAGGAAATACAGAAACACCTGGAAAATAAACCATTTGCTGCAAAATAATTCAGTAAAGTCACAAATCAGCCTAGTAGAATGAGTCGTCTTTCCTGGCTGTCCAGTCACAGCCACATCCCAGAATGCACGAAACATCAGCATGGGATAGAGATGGGTTTCGCAGAAGCCCATGTCAGAAGGGACAGGGCGTGGAGGCGACGGAGAGCATTTGGTGTCCCAGGGGAGCTGCCACCCATACTGCTCCAAAAGCTGACCGTACAGTCCTCCTCTCCAAGGGGGAGGCTTTCACGGTGTGCATGACAGTTGCTAAGAAAAGCAGGGAGATGGGGAGGGGTAGATTTAATAATTAGAGGGGCTTCCTGTCCTGTAGAGATGAGTGGGGGATCACAGGAACGAGAAGTGAAGTTCAACACAGAGGTGGAGTCTGCCTGAAAACTGGCACGACGCATCACCGGACTGAAAGATTTCAGTTTTCACATGCTCCATTTTTCCAACCCAAAAAGATGAAATTTTCCACAGAAGCAGATGCTTTTCTTGAAAGATTTCTTTGAGTAGAAATGCCAAATTCTCCATCAGGAAACTGTTCTGATGGAAGCATTTTCAACAAGCCCTGTTCGAGGTCTATTTCAGGACTGGCCTTTGCTGGCCTGAGTCAGTGCTTTAACTCATCACGGGTTGTTTTTCCTGCCGTTACGTACTTTTAAATTGAGAGTGTCTCTGTTTTAATTGAGCTCCTGCTACTGTTCAAACGAACCCTTGTTCTGAGTCAGGTTGTGAACGCGGCAGCCCTGGCACAGCCCCTCAGCGTGGCTCAGCCCAGCGTGACCTTGACCGGGGCTGCCAGGCAGCAATTGCCTCCCGGTAGGGAATCCCCTTCCCAGCGGGAGCACAGCTGTTGGGCAGGGATCACTTATCCCTCCACAAGCAGAGACACTTTTTTCCAAACTCCCTTTTGAAAATCCAGCCATTTTAAACCAGTTTTAAGGCATTTTTGGGTTACTCCACCCATTTCCAAAGTGTTTCTGATGTCAGAAGAGTTTAAAAACATTGTCTGGTTCTACAGGGTCATTTCCACTCAAATTGCCAGTGGTGAGCTGGGAATTATTTCTTTATGCTCAATTTCAGCTCAATATTCTGCTGCATTCACGTTGCATCCCCTGCTCTCCAAGTGGAGGAGGAGGAGAGTGCCATGAAGCAGCAGATGCCACCAGGACAGCAGGGTATGCATCTCGCTCCGCACAGCATCGAACAGCCTGGGATGCTCCGCCACATCTCCAGCCCTCGCTTCAACATCTGGCCACCCTTCGCAGGGAGGGCTTTTTCCAAATACCTAGTTGCATTTTCCATTGCTGCAATGTGGTTTGGGCAAGGTGGGCTGTAGGCTGGCCAAGGGCCCCGTGTCGCTGCCTTCTGCGTATGGACTGGAGCCGTCACAGCTATTCTGCAGGGGATGGGGAAGACAGCTCAGCTCAACAGAAACCTCAAGCCTTCTCTAAGACCTGCAGCACAGCACCTAAGTTCTACTAAGAAATTCATTTCACACCTTTGATTTCAGCCACTTTGCTGCTTTGGATGTTGGCAGACATTAATTAACAGGGCAGGGTCCCGTGGCACTAATCTGGACTGATAGCAACAACCTCTGCCTTGATCCACAAGATCAAGCAGCATCTGGCATGAAGTTAGCCAATGACAACATAATTACTTCCCATTGAGAAAACCACCTGCAATTCGCACGGCTGCAGGCAGTCCTATGAACACCCACAAAACACGCTGCCAGAGCCCCCCTCCCAGCAGGTCCCACTCTGCACCAGGGAGGTGGTGGTGGCTACCTTTTCCAGCACGTCCTCCTCTCCAGGTGCTCCTACCAGCTTCTCCCAGGCACGAGTGGAGGATTTGTGGCCTCGGGTTGCCCTCTTGTGGTGCAGCTCAAGTGAGACATTGGGGTTTTAATATTTTTCCCCCCACCCTGGAGGCACAAATCTCCGCATCATGCATTCAGACCTACTGACACCAATTCATTTTCCTTAGCTACCTTCTTGGACCACTGCAAAGCGTTGCGCAGATCGATGGCTGAAGTTAGCTGAGCTGTACACGTTCCGCAGCTTAGAACATTCTTCCACTCAACGCTGTTTTTCACAGAAACAATTAAGAAAATCTGTGTGTAAGGGGATTGGATTTCCAATAAAAACTCAAGCCAAATACTATTTTAAAGTTTGTTTTTAAAAAAAACACAAAACAAAACAAACTCTGCTTTAGCCAAGAACTGAACCAAAAAGTTATTCTTGTCCTTCCACAAATAAGTCCTATGAAACACTAGATCCTTTCAAACCAAAAACGAAAGCTGTACCACAAAGAAAGATTACTTGTTTTCCCTTTTATCATTTCAAGCTACAAAGACACTCCATCTTTCATTGGACTGGCTCTTGGTTTAAATTAAAATTTATTTTTAAATGGAAATATTGTTCTCTTCACTCAGCAGTGTAAGTGTACCAGGGTGGTAGATCAACAATGCCAAGGGCTGTTAGACTCCCCCAGATCTGTCATTTAGGCAGGTAGCTTAATTCACAGCACTACCTAGAAGTCAGTTAAAGACATCTCTACAGGAGATGACAGACACTGGGTCCGCTCAGTCTTGGGCCTCCTGAGCTAAGCTCCTCACCCCCTAGGAGATATACCACTGCAATCAGTGCATTTTATCGAATATGTCATCTCAAATTTATAGGTGCTTCCAGGGGATGTTTTCTCCAGCGTTGGGCCAGACAGAGTGCCCCGCTTGTAGCTGCGATCATTCACAGCAGCACAATCGCAAAAGCTACCTCCTGGGGTTGGACCAAAGAGGTCTCTAATTCATTGTCTTGTCTGCAGCACTGGCCAACAGCAGATGTTTAGAGAAACCATGAGAGAACAGGCACATCTGCAGCCGTCCCCGCCTTGACACAACCTCATGATGTCATGATGTTTTGCTACTTAAATACATGTATTTACACCTCAGAACACCCGTTGAGGTAGGGCAAATCACATGGAGACCGCATCTTTAGAGCTTCAGATCCTGCAGTGCTCTTGTTTGCAAGGCCTCAAAGCAAGTCTGTGCATCTGTCTGCAGCTCACTGCTCCTCTTCCACTTTCTCTAGAAACCGGTAGTCACTCTGGGAACCTAACGACCCAAACGGATGAAGCAGGATGTGTTTGCTCTTGCACAGTCACATCATCGAGCTGGACAACCTTCAGGGAGGTCCTACACATGGCTGAAGACATCCCACACCTGACCCCTTTGCTCCTGGACTTCACCAGTACCATTAACAGCCAGAAGATTTTCACTGGAGCACCTGCTGTGAGCTCCCACCAACTCAACCAAGAAACACAGGATTAAAAACAACAAAGGCTGCACGTTGCAGTTACAGTCACAATTTAGTGAGAGACGCTTAAACAAGCAAACCCGACAAGGGAACTCTCCAGGTAGCTTTCCGTTCCCCAAAATAACACAGCCTCTAGGCAAACAAAGAGAAGTCTGCTTTAATCAAATACCAGCTCAGTACAGAGCCCAAAGGACGGAGCTGCACGGCCTGTGTTGTATGGTAGGTAAGACCAGATGATTTAATAGCTGCCTCTGGCTTTGAGATCTGCTATTAGACTTGGAATTTCAGAAAAAACAACAATCCCTGGAAAAATCAATGGAAACGCAATTTGATGAATGGTTAAGACATAAGAGCCAATCTGTATTTTGACCAGCACATCGCAAGCACACCAAACACTTTAAAAAGCCATCAATACTCCAACTTTCTAGCAGCCTCAGACACAAAGAGAGAAAAAGCACATTTAAACACCCGAGATGCATGGGAGCCTGGAGTGCTCTGCTGCCATCTCCAGTGCACAGAGTAAAAGCACACAGAGAAAGCCTGTGCCTCATCTGCTGGTGGATGCTACAGGCATTTTGCAAGCTAGAGAAACCCACTGGCAGTTTGCTAAGGGAGAAGATCAGTTCACATGGGATTTCCTTAAAATGATCTCCCTAAACAGCATCTCCTGCTGAGGATTCCAGTCCGACAGCCCCAGGGCATTTCTTGCTCCCCGGGTTTGGGCACTGTCCTCTCTGATCATGCAGGAAGAGAGGTAACAGCTCTGAAGAGATGCACGTGATGGCCATAACAAACTGAACGGTGGCAGGCAGCTACCTATGGAGAGATACAGAGAGATCCACCCAGCAGCTCCTCTCTTGCATACGCAGCACTGAGATCCCAGCAGGCGGACGCAGGTGGCTCTTTTCAGAGCTTCACACATGGATCAACCAAAGAAGACACCATGATCAATCATGCATGTGTTTAGACTAGAGCTTCATTCTCCAAACCTCACTGAGCACATTAATGGGTCTTCAACTTGCTCCAGGCATCACCCAGGCTCGGTGCTCTCTTTTACCTGCACAGGCAGGACCTCTTAATGCCCTTGGTTATTATCCACTGAGATTTTGGCCAGAACTGGGAACAAATGAAAAACCAACCCAACGTTAATTGGTTCCTTGCATCCCCTGCCAGGGACATGGCAGCTTTCACGAGCCACCAACACCCTCAGGCTGAGCTGATGCTACACCAAGGGAAGGCAGTTGCTGTAGGGACACACTTCTCCTGGCTCCCGGGTCCACAGGGACCTGCCCAAGATTCACCCCCACCGCACCTAAAAAGCCTCACTAGAAAAGCAGCAAACTGAAATTCTACATGACAAAATGAACCAGCCCACAAAGCAGGTATTCCTGGTGGGGACCAGCCAGCCACGGGGAGTGGTGACATGAGCTACTCACCAGCTCCACATGGCACTGCTCCTGGCTCCCCCCATGTGCCACCCTCCAACGCAAGGGCTGGTCCCAACTGGCTCAGCCCACCCATCGGGACCCCTTATTGCACTCCGAAATCCCCAATCCCTCCTCGTCCACGTTCAGGGACGAGGCTGGGCGCCGCCGGCACGCACTCCCCACCGGGGCAGGACCACCCAGCCACAAGAGCTGCCCAGGGCCCGGCCGCTTTAATTCCTGCCTTCGCTCTCAGCCTGGAGAGCGGATTGAGGCCAAGTTCTCATTACTGCAGATCATTAGCTGGACGGGAAGAGAGCCTCCCCTTATCGCTTTCCCACGTTGACGCTGAAGAAGCTGCATCACTGCTCCCAGCAGGAAGATCTCCTGGTTTGAATTGTGGTGAGCAGCCTCAGCCTCACCTCAACCCAAGAGCATTAACCCTTTCTCCATTCACGCAATGCCTTTTACGGCTGTTTCAGACACTGAGGACATCCCACAAGACCCAAGCAACTGCTGTCCTCAGAGGGTAACCAAACAGCTTGAAAAAGCAAGAGCTGGGCATGTTTCACTGGTATACGTTTTCAGGACTGACACAGTTAAATCAGAGCCAAAAGCCCATCTGGAAGGTGATTTCTGTTAAACAGGAGCCATGTCAGCTGCTGCCTGGGACTCTGGCCATCCCCGCCATCCTCCTCCACCAACAGGCAGGCCAGGAGCCGTGGGGGTTTAAAATAACCGGTGGAAAAGCATTGCTCAGCCCCCATCACGGGGCAGCCCCGCGGCCGTCAGTGCCAGCACAGCCGAGGGGAAAAGGAAGTTTACGAACGCCTCAAATTTGCATCTTCACCACCCATTTTTTATCAATTTAACTGAATGTCTGATGACTCGTTCCACAGCAAGGATTTTTACAAATAAAGCAAACCAGGGAAACTTTGCAAGTTAATGAGCGCAGAGGCACAGGTAACAGAGACTGGTGAAGGCGACAGAGACACCATCGCTACCCTTAGCGGCACCAGCAGCCACTGACCCGGTCTCAGAGGTGTAAAACAGGGATGGGCATTCCCACAGGGAAAGCAAGCTCTCTACAACCCCATAGCAAACCCCTCAGCCGGGGCAGGAGGGTGCTCTAACCATCCCGCTGCCCCTCTGCCCCCTTCCCCACCAGGACCTGTTAGCCCGAGCCCCCGGTTACCCCCCTTGCTTTTGGGGGAGTGCCCATACTGGCACCAGTGCACATCTCCCCAGTCTCACTCCAGTCAGGGCACCCCCATACTGGCTTACACAGCATTGCGGGGAGGCGATGGCAGGAACGGGGCTGCCGGAGGAAGGGACCTCCCCAGGACACATCTCCCTCTTCGACTGCTCGAACGGGTGTTAAAACCCACCTCCAGCTCGGCTCAGCTGGTGGCAATTCACCTCTGCCATCACACACGGCTCTGGTTCTCCCCTGAAGACCCCACACTCCTCCCTCTGTCGTGGCAGCCCTGGGGGCTCTGTTTGATGCCCCCTTGGGAAATTTGATCCTCAGCAGAGGATTCAGGATGCCCGTGACAGAGGCTTTGATCCCATTTCTGACTGCTCTCATCCACCCGAGGGGTGCTGTGTCATCCCCTTGTTCCCGGCACCGTCTCTTCTCCCTTCCGGCTCCCAAAACACCCTCATTTTCTCCCAGGTATTTCCTATCGTTTCGCCTTCTGCTGCTTCAGGCGCAGCGACTTCGCGGCACCCACCACACAGACCCTGCGCAGATTACGGCACTCTCCACCATCTCTGCAGGAACTGCTTAGCCTCGGGCTGTATCCTGCGAATAATCTACCAGCTAATTAGTAATTAATTATTGGCACATCTCTATTTCTTCCTTTCCAGGCCAGCAGAGCATTTTACAAGCGTAAAGGAACTGAAACTCCTCATTCCCATGGGCTGCCCAAGAGTACAACACACCCGCGGATGCCACAGGCTGCTCTGCCGCTCGGATCGGCTGCTGGGAAGCTGCAGTTCTGGGGCCTGAGCCGCAATCCTCACGTGTGCCATCCGCATCCCGGAGCTACAGACAAATCCCCTACGGCTCCTCGCAGCTGGCCCGTGACGTGCCAGCTCCGTCGATGAAGAGCCATGTGCAGCCACATCTACTAGAGAACAGCAGTGACCCCTCTCTCCCCCCCACCCCTTTTTCTTTTTCCCCTAAGCTGGTGTAAGCATTACATCCTTTCTGGGCCACAACTTCAGGATTGAACGCCGCCGTTTAGCGGTGTAAACACCATTGAGAAGCCAGTGCAATTTTCACATGTGCCAATGAAGACACCAGCGTGTCGGGAGCCTGAACCTCCCGCCTGCAGCAGAAGCCTCTCTCCTCTCCCAGCCACCAGGGCTGCAGAGGGGAGAAGCAGGAACAACCCCCCATCAGCAGCAATTGCCAGCAACACCGATGGCATCCTAGCTGCAAGTAACTGTTCCTCTGCAGCGTTGCAGTCCCTCGGCCCTCATAAATAAGGGGGAGAGGGAAAAAAAAAACCATTGTTTTGCCAGATGACTGTACATCATAAGTGAGCTGTCAGAAAAATAAAGCTCTCGCTGCATTTCCCCTGTGGGATTGAAACGTGTCTGGGTTTCCACTTCGATAACACCAGGAACTTCACCCATGAGTGGAGGAACAACATTAACTTTGCAGGAGCTGGAGCCGCAGGCCCATCACAGTCACTCCCTCCTTTTACCTCTTTTTAAGCCAGCAAAGTTTTTCCCAGCGAATCCGAGTCCAACGCATAGCAGACAGACAGTTACACGATACTACATGGGGTTCCCAGCATGGATATTCACTCCTGGGTCAGCTGGCCCCCAGGACCACCACCACCACCTTCTTCTGGGCACTTAGGGTGGGCAGAAGCCAAGGACCACCCTCCAGAAGTCCAGAAGCTGCCACTGTTGGGAGCCTGCTCCAGAAAGGCTGTTTCTGACTTTACACAGAGCTTAAACCTCCCAGGTGGTGTCTTGGGTTTCAGGCAGCAACCTACAGCTAACCTAGGCAGGTACCTGCAGCATCCAGGGTTATCCCTGCCTCAGCCCACCAGGCACTGGGATAAAACACTGAGGACCAGCCTGTTGTTACGTGTTGGTGGTTACCTCCTAAGCAAGCCATGCTCAGTGACGCCACCAAAGGAGATGTGTTGTTGCACCCCCCAGGCTGGGGACAGCAGCCTTTCCTCGCCCAACCCTGCATCGTGCTCCCCCAAACACAACCATTGCCTGCCACCGCGCAGAACTCATTTCACCCCAGCAGCGTGGCCCTACCTGGAAGCTGGGACAGCGAGGACATCCTCTACCTAGCACACCCCTCAGAGAGGAGAGCAGCCCATGCTTGTGGCTGAGATATCTCCCTGCCTCCTGGAGCCCTCCCACCCCAGCCAGCACAGCCCCTTTCCATCACGCAGACGATGTCCCAGCTGGGGCCGACCCTACTCATCGGTACCTCTGCCAGGTCTCCGTTACCACCTTGCATCCACTGACTGTTGCTGGAGCTGATGTGGGAACTTGCAGGCCATCCCTCCCTCCTGTCCCCTTCAGGGCAGGGCAGACCTTCCCCAGAGTCATTTCATCACGTTTACACCAGTAAAGAAGCTTCCAGAAATGTCCAGAGCTTGTGCCGGCCTTAGCAGAGAGCCACAGGGTTTCATCCAATGCTGCTGTTCCTCTATTGCTATTTTTGAAGGGAACCAAACAGGAACTAGCCAGAGATAGGGGACCCTGAAGCAGGACCTCTTCATACATGTACACAAAAGGAGGGTGGGACAGGAGACACCACCGCGGCTCCCTGCCCCATTAGAAACCATTACCTCCAGCAGAGACCCTAATGGGCCCAACATACCTGCCAGTCCCTCTTCTTCCAAGCTTTTTTGAGTCTTTACGGGCCAGGCTGACGCAAGAGGCATCATCCGAAGCTCCCTGTCCTGAGATTCCCCTTTTTCTCTGGTTTCTGGCCTCAGCCCACCTTGCCCACATCAAGCAGATGGTGCCCTGAGCCTCGTGCTGGAAGTGCTGTTGGCCCAAATGAAGCGTAACGTGCCGAGTTGTCCCTAACAAAGGGGTCCTCTGTTTGGCTTTCCCATGAGGGTTATTATAGCTGGCGTTTATTTTGGACTGGGGCCAAAACATGCATTAGTGTTCCTCATCCTGTGGATTTCTGCGCACGGCTCGAATGAGTGTAGGGGGCTCACAGTCGCCGTGCCAAGCTGGAGGAAAGTTTTTCAGGAGTTTGAAGTCTTCTTCCTATACACACACAGCTCAGAGAAATGGGCCCCAGGTGTCCCTGCATGCTGGGGAAGGTGTGGACCAGCCCCATACGTGCCCATCCTTGCCTGGTTTGCTGTGGGGCGGTGGTTAGCATGAGGGGCGGGCTGAAGGATCTGCCCCATGGTCCCAGCTGTGCTGCTGGGTTGTGCGATAAGTCCTTTTGGTTTCTCATATTGGTATAATGATAGTGAATTCCCATCATAGGTGTTTCAGGTTCCCGCTCTGCTGGGAGGAGGGATCTGCTTGAAGAGCTGTTCCCATTCCCAATGCATGGAGCTGCTGGAGAAACGTGTCTCTCCACACCAGGCGCTGTGTGTGCCATCCCTCACTCCCGCATACATTGCTCCGAGGAAGGTGTTACCTCTTCCCTGCAAACCTCACCAGCGCACCTCCCGACTGAGGTCAGGAGAAGCCCTTAAATTGCGTTTTGTAGCCTCAAAAGAAACACCAGCATGGTGCTGGGCAGCAGCAGTACGAGGTGGATGCTCAGACACCCGCTCCCCCTGTGCTGCACCACCGCTGCCACCGCAGGCGCTACCGCCGGCTCCTCCGTGCTAGCAGTTTGCTGGCCGCGTTTTCGGCACGTCCTTTGCCGAATTGTGAACGTCAAAGCAGCGTGCATCTGCCCGCTGTGCCGTGCTGTAATTAGGAAACAATATTATTAAAACCAATTCCCATCTCTGCCTTCTTTTCATCTCCCCTCCTTCTTGTTGTTCCTCTGTTCTCTTCCCTTTGCAGCCTGTGGCCTTTGGACTGAATGCTGATGAGCCGTTGTTTGGTCTAATCTGCCGCGCTTGTTAGCGGGGTTGTTAACGCGGTTTCTAACCACCTGCTCTGTGTTGGCTTCCCCCAAGTCCCTGCCTCAAAGCCGGCTCGGAGCCTTTTGCTGCAAAGGGGTTATTGCTCTTTTCGAATCCAGAGGCTCACGGCCGCGAGCTTCGCCGCCCGCGTTGAAGCCGCGCTTTGCCCAAATCCACGTGCTTTGCTGCAAGGTGCAGAGAGGGGCCAGCGCAGCTCCGAGGGGTGCTGCCCTCATTTTTTGGGGTAAATCACTGCGTATAGGCATCGCATACAGTTTTGTGCCCATCCATACATCCTTCCCCGCAATTATTTGTTTCCAACAGGAGCACGGCCAGAGTTGGCAGCGAACCCTGTGGTCTCTCCTGGGCCATCCGCTCCCACCCGAGACATCCAGCTGCCACACTGGGTGCTGGGTGCTCACCGTCACGCTTGGCGCAGCAAGGATTTTAGCTTCAATCCATGCGTCTTGCGGTCAAATTTCAAATCTAAAGTGTCGGCACAACACCCGCAAATACAACTCCCTCCGTCGCATGAGTCGAGTGGGAAGAAGCTCGAGTGAGGAGGAGTGGGGCTGCAGGAAGGGACAGGGAGAGTCGGGTGGTGCCCATGGAGCTGAGATGTTGCGGAGTTACTGGGCCAGGAAAATGGAGCCTCCTCTCTGCAAGACAAAGCAGAGACTCACGCCTCTTTAATAAACGCTTTGAGCTTAAAAAAGCTGCAGGAGTTGAGCATGATTTATACGTGGCACTCCAGAGCGTGGCCAAGATGCCATTTCAACCCAAGTTCAAAGGCGCAGCCACGTTGCACGCGCTCTGAGGTATAACAGCGACACCCCCAGATCCGCGTTACCCCCCCGCCCCGAGCTCCCCCGAGGGGCTGGGCATGGAAAGCAGCTACAAGTCGCTGCTGGAGAAGCAGCTGGAAGGGATCTACCACCCGTCAGGAGGAGCACATCTGGGGGGCACCACCACCATTCCCCTCAAGTCGACAGCCAGATGCTCGGATGGTTCACGCTGGCTCCTTCCCGGGGACCGAGCAGAGCTCTCTCTTTGCAGCAGATGATTTAGGTTATGGTTTGAAGGTCTCTCTCATTTTTTTATCATTTTCGTATAGGATTAAGTAGAAGGAAAGGTGTAGAAACCGAGGTTGCTTTCAAAGGGAAAGTTAGCAGTAACTTAAAAGAACAAGAGAAAGGTATTGGAGATATTTGTCCAGTTTTCCTACCTAATTTTCTCCTTTTGTTGAGCACTGTGTTTTTGGCTGGATGAGAACCTCTCTCTCCACATAGTGTGTGCCATCAGCGCCCGGAGCAGGGTCCAAGGAGACGGGTTTGCTGGGAGCCGCAGACAGCAATTTGCCAAGCACAATGCTGCCTTTGAACCTAGTAACTTGCAGACAATAATACTCTTTTACATGCTAATAGATAGTATTGTTCTTCAGATGTCTGACATTTATAGCAATATAATATCTCTGGCAAAAAGCTTGCCAGTAATAGGCATGACTTCCCAAGGCAAGTGCTGGGGAAGTAGAGGGATGGAACAGGAATTCATATACAAGATTTGTGACTGAATTTTGCTTTAGGTTTCCTCCCATTGCTGCTGTTCCCTTCCTATATTTCAAAACTGATGACTGCCCTGAAAAGTAATTCACAAAAAAACCCCCAAACCCCAACCCAGTGTAAATATAGCAGCAAACGTAGATGGGCTGTAAATCAGCATCATCCACCTGGAAGCTTTGCTGGCTGGCATCCAAGTGAAAAATCAGGGACAGGCCTAAGTAGCCCTGCTTAATATCAAAGACAGGCAGCAGGCAGGAATGACTGCCTGGAGAAGATGTTTGCTTGAAACAGATGAATTATTAATAAACTCATTGTTATTTATTATTGTTCTTAAACAGCTTGTCTCACTGCACATGTTAAAATGGATTTCCATCTTCCCTTATTATGCCTAACAAATATTTGTGTCCAGATGTGAAGTGAGGAGATGTTTCCCTCTGGGATGGTACCTAAATCCCCAATGAGATGCACGGGAGGGGAATCCGTGCATATGGGGCAGTAGGTAAGGATCAGAAATCAGCATTTCTGTTTGCATCCCTACCCACCAGAGGATACTGCTAGTTCCCTTAAGTCAAGCATCTTTCCCATGGCCAGCTAACCCGTAAAGTTGTTGGAAAACCTTCCAGGAGAAGATGTGCAGCAGCTCTGAAGAGGAAGCCACAAGGTGAGATGCATGTGGAGGGAGGACGCAGAGGGCAGAGCTGGCATTTCACCCCAAAATCCAGGTGTCTCCTTCCAGAGGTCGGGTCCCACCATGCATCCAGACAACCTCTCTGCTACATTCCCAGCGGAGAGGAGGGCTTGAAGAACAGCAAGCCTTACATTTTTGGTGCTACTTCTTGGCTGCGACAGGAGCAGAAATGTTGCCATGATGTCTGCTGAATAAATATGCACTGCTGCTGCTCTCGTTTGTCTTTACAGTTTTGGAGGAGATGCAGATGGCCCTTTAAATACTTGCAAGGCCTGCAACTTTTCCAGAGTGGTTTTTTTCTTCCCTTTTTCCAAACTACTTGGCTCCCTGTGGTAATTAATATTATCTAATGGGGTGAAAAGCAAAGCGAAGCCTTCATATTTGAGATTATTCACACAAACAAAAATGTAAACAGCTGTCTGAGAGAGAAGGAAGAAATGGGCTCTGAGACAGGACCCTGCAGGAACGAGCTGCCTGGAGCCATAACAAAAGCCCGTGCTGGGATGTTTGGTGCCCGCTGGGTACAGCCAAGTGGGAGAGATGCTGTGCAGCCACGTCCTCCTCAAACACAGAGGCCACCGGCAGCCCCAGGAGACTCCGTCCAGGGGGGGTTTATTCCCTGGAGAACCTCAGTTCCCATAAAACCTGTTCCTCTCCAATGCTGCCGTGCCAAGACTCATTGCCGTACTCATCCAAATGGCTCAGCCTAGCCGAAAGTCCTCAAGGACTTGGGGAAGCACAAGGAGAAAAATATCCCCCCATCAACTGCAGCCGCTTAGTTTCAGATCTGTTCCTAGATAACGGCGAACAGGATCATAAAGCTGGGTCATTTCAGAACAGATGAAAAGAATAACAGAGGGGCAGATCATTAGCTTGGCTCCACAGTGGCAGGTGGCTCTGGTCAAAGACAGCCCTAGGAGAGGCCCCAGCAGAAGTGTCCCCGCTTGCACGGAATAGCTCTGTAATGAACTGGGCTGCAAGCTGACGCATTGTACCGTTTCGGAGGAGGCACTAGCTTTTAAACCGAGCAGATAACCTCAGGAGGAGTTAATGAAGCATTTCCCTTTGTGTTCCCTTGCCTTTCCCCCTTCGCTTGCCCTTTGGGGACAGTAACCTTCTCCTGCCGGTCTGTATTATTCGTCCTGACTTTGCTTAGATCTTGAAACGAAGCTTTTCCTCCTATGGTGTTCATACAGATTCAGTCATTTTATTCAAGAGGTTTAACAACAAAAGTTTGTGCCTCTGGGGCTGAGGAAAAGATTGTGGAGCTGTTTGGTCTTTCGCAATCTCCTGCAGGGCTCTTTGCAGGGGACGGGGTGCGAGCAGCGGGGCGGGAGCAGCTGGGGAAGGCAGAGGAGGAGAAGGTAACCACGGGGACACTGCTCCAAAAGAGCTGGGAAACAACATGGGATCCAGTCCATAGCAGAGGAAGATATATAAGGGAGTGCTGCAAACGCTGACTGCTAACGGGGGAGGTTGGATTTACTCAGAAAGATGTGGCAGGGCTGTGTCTCTGGATGAATTAATGAATAGATGTACTTGAAGGAGCCTGTTATTGCAGAAAGGAGGGATTTCTCCTTGGCTCTCTGTGTTTGGGAAGGATGCTGCTGTTCGCTGGGCAATGAACATCTGAGCTTGTGACCCACCAGGGAGCCACAGATCCACGGGAACGGCAGAGCCCTGTGTTTGCGTTAAGCAGAAAGACAAAGCCCTGGTTTTAAAAAGAGAAAACCCCACTTTCCTCCTTGGGATGACTCAACTATCCCCAACTCGATGGCTCGAGTCCCTCGACAACTTGAATGTAATAACTAACTCGTGCCATGTCTTATACTTAGGGTGTTCAATAACAAATCCCCTGTAGAAGCCAGGGCTGTTCTCAGACACGGCTGAAAAATATGGAAAAGGGCCGAGGCAGGAGAAGGTGCTGTGCACTCCTCGGCATGGCAGAAAACCAGAGCGGCAGCAAATTATCAGATACCATCTTGTTTTCATGACTCTCGTGGCCAAAGTGGGTCACCGGACACACGAGCTGTCTTTCTGCTCCCCTTCATTGGTGGCTTGGCCACACGCACGCTCCGCTGGGCTGGCAGCTAAGCTAGCTTTAAAACCATATGCCTGTATATATTCCTCGTGTAATTCCTATGCCTATGCTGGGATGGGATCCTTTTCCTTGCAAGCCCTAATTATGTGGATGCATAAAGTAAATAATAATAACGGTGGAAAAATGTTGGAAATACCAGCCACACACTTTTTACTGCATAAACGTGCAAGTTTTGCTACCTGTCCATGAAGCTGAGGTTCTTTGCATTGTGGGACTGCTCTTCACATTAGGGAACTTGACGAGCATTTTGGTTGGAAAAGGGGGATAAGCCTACCCTCCCGGCCAGATTCACAGCACCCATTCCATCTTTGGAAATAGCATCCCCTTCTCTTCCCTCCAGCCCAGCTCACTGTGTGGTTGGGCATCCAGATTAAACAACTTTCTGAAGTCGCAGAGGAAATTTGGGACAGCGTCAGGAAGAATCTACATTTTAGGAGATGTTGCTTCAAGCACAAGGTACTGGAGATGTTTTATAGCAATAACAGTCACTTCTGAGCCAGGATCTCCTCTCCAGGTGAACAGCTGATGATGACCATTGTGCTAATGCCCATCCAAGACCTCGGTGCCTCATAAGCTCTGAAGAATAAAATAACTCACGTGGCCTGTGCCGATTCTCATAACAAGGGTGAATTTCATCATAGCTCAGTCTCCTCAGGATGAAGCCTTGGTGGCAGAGCAAGAGGATTTCAACGCAACGCTCTGTTGGCTGTGTTCATACACGTTCTCTGTGTCTGCTGTGGACACATCGCTTGGGTATCTGAGATCTGGCGAGGACTTTTCTTCCAGCCAGGAGAGACCCTGGGAAGTCTCAAAATTATCTGCAAGAGTTAGGCTGGAAAAAATATTTTGTGCGTGGTCAAACAGATTTTAATAATTGAAAACGTTTTTGTTTTCATAATGATTTATTTTGTATTCTAAAATTAGATATTAAAAACTGTTTCAAAATGGAAAAACTCAAGATAACTTGTTCCAAAAGTTTGGGATGAGGATGCTGTGACTCAGTAGGAGCAATGTGTTTCTGTCCCTAACATGATGTTTCTATGAAATGGCTGTGATCTTTTGATGTTTTCATTTTGACACACTTGCGTTGTCCAACAGCATAAAGACTCTGTTTCAGTGGTTTTTCCAAGCACCTGCACCTATTTAAATCAGAGCTGCATTTCTGCTATTTGCAGGCGGTACAGGCGAGATGCCGTGGGCACCATCACCATGGATATTCCTTACATAGGCACGGCCGTGCCAACAGAGAAATCGTGCATCGTAGGGAATGCACTTTATATAACTTCCTGGCTGAGGGAATATTTCCCAAGTTTATGTTAGAGTCACCCAGTAAATCCTTTGGCTGCGCAGAAACACCCGTGTAGTACAAAGCCAGGGAGGGGAAGCTCAGATCCAGCTTCGAGAGTGCGGTGAGCCAAGCTGCAGCCAAAATACGGGTCTGATCCTCAAAACCACTCCGGTACTCCAGTAGCCAGCAGGTTGGGGTCTCCTGTTTGCTCCCCAGGACCACTAAGGCAGTCTGCAAGTTAATTCCTAGCTGCAACGGTGATGTTTGCAGGATTCTTGCGGGTCAGGCTCATCGAGGGTCCGGGTGAGGAAGGCTCGCAGGGCTACACACCCAGGGCTTAATTTTCCGTGATCTTGCCCAACATGCAGTCGCTCACAAGGCTTTGGGGTGCTGGGTGCTGCCAGTGCCAGGCGATGCATGGGACCCTGCCCATGCTGAGGGGCTCTCCCAGCATCTCCGGGGGCTCTCCATGTCTCTGCCTTCAACCTCTAGCTCTGTGACACAGCCCTGCACAGCGTCCTTCTCCACTTGCTCATACTTGTGGTGTGAGTAACGTGTCCTGGGGCATCCCTGGTGGGTCACAGAGCTTCTTGGGCCGACCAGAACAGGGTCATGAGTCACTGCTGCCTTCGCAGCTCCAGCTTGATTGCTCCCAGTTGGGTTCTGGCCTGAAGTGAGCCAGGATTTGACCTGTCACCTCCCTGGAGCACAGCAGCGTTTCGTGGATACGGCACTAGCAAATGAGTTTGAAAGAAAAAAAAGTGCTGATTAACCCTCTTCTAGCACAGCCTGTGTGGCTGAGTTTGTGATGGGGCATCACGACACTTTCTCCTGAGGGAGTCTTTCTCCTTAGCAATCTATGCCAACTGCTGTTCTTTCTCTGCAACAAATGATGCCATATCACAAGTTCTAATGCTAAAACTAAATTTACACATGAAAAAGCCCAAAGCTATTTAGCTGGTAGCTCCTGGTCAGTCCCCTGAATCCATGTCCATGTCCCTTTACCAACATGCCTGGCGTGGTGGCTGATGTCCTGCACCATCCAGGCTGCTCCCAGGAGCTCACCCCAGGGATGCAGCTGGGCTGATCTCACCTGCAGGGACTGGAGATCTCACGGGGGTAGATGCTAGGGAAATGCTACCACTGAGAGATTTGACAAATAAATCCTCAGAACCTCCTTGTAAGGCTGGAAAGTTCCAACCCCCCGCTTCATTGGAGATGAGGAAACAAAGCACAGAGAAGCATTGGTAATCTAGAGGATGGCTTCTCCTTCAGAACCCAACGCTGGATTTTCTGAACGGGGGGAGAGGACATCTCCTGAGCTGAACCAGCTCACTTCATGCCTGATGAAACACCTGGACAAGCCCTCCTGGCTGTTTGTAGGACTCAGGCATGCAGCCAACAAATCTGCAGCCTTTGAATTCAACACCCCTCTCTGCCCCCAAAGTCAACAAGAGCTTTGTTCACTTCTGGACAGCTGAATTTCCACTACATAAATCCAGCCCCACTTCTACTCTTGCGTGAGGCACCATCAGAACTGTTACTCCACTAAAGCCACAAAACGGTTATCTTTTATTTCCCTTTTCATGAAACCATGGGTCCGCCCTGGCCACCTGCATGGTTAATCCTAGACCTGAGCCTGCAGGTGGGAAGCACTTTGGGTTCCCAGGACAATGTGTCTTTGTCTGCCACACCACTTTTCAACTTTCTCCTCACACCTTTAGTATGTATTTCTTTGAGGTGATGGACACAACAAGGAAATATGTTACCAAGGCAATGGCAGGAAAATCCAGGCCCCAAATTATAGATTTCATCTCGAGCAGGACCTGGAGGGGGGAGTCAAAAACATGAGTTACTACTGAATTCAGCAAGAGTTGCATGAGGCTGGTGTGAAGGTTTGAGTACCCCACACCACTAACTCTGGAAATAGTTATTCATCATGTAGGCATTTGGTCTCCTGCGTTACTGGAGGGTTTTCATGGGCAGCCATGTGCCGTCCCAGTGGGAAGCTCTGCACAGCATCCCTTCTGTCCCAGGTATCGGCTGAGCCGTGCAGGGAGGCTGCTACACTGGGAAGCTCAGCAGTGGACCTACAGGTCCTGGCACTGCTGTTCAGTGGGGTTACACCAGCACAGCACTGGGAAGAAGGGCGATGTCCAGAGCATGCCTGCCCAGGGCTACGCCGGCTTTGACTTCTGAACCCGGCCCCTGTAGAAACCAGGAGCGGGAATGTGATATGATCCTTTATCCTTGCAACCGTGCTAAGCTAGACCCCACGGTGGGATTTCAGGAAGGTTCTGTGCTTAGCATGGGGCTCAGGAATGGGGTGAGATGTGTCCCTACAGCCCAGGGCCACGCTCCCCTGGGTACCTACTTGCAGCCAGACACCTTCTCCTGGAACGGGGATGCAATTCCCACCCCTTGAGCCCTCAGTAGGAGCCGGGCACCATTAGCCAGCCATGCCACACAACCAGCACTGTCCCTTGGTCCGGGAAGTGCTGTCACATCATCCTCAGAGCCCCAATCCCCCCAATAACGCAGTGCTTTAGATGAGAGCAGATTCGCTCCAGCGCGGGAGGCAGATGTTGCACAGCTGTGCGCGCTACGTGGAGCAACACTGACATGCAGCGGTCGGCTGCTGCCATCTCCTCCTGCCTCCCCCTGCCCACCCCGTGGCCATCCACATCAGGGGGATGGACGCAGGCCAAGTCTCGCATCGCTTGCTGAGAACTCGGCTATTTCCCAGTGAAAAAACACCCTGGCTGGTAATCTTCCTCCCACAAAAGCAGGGTTTGCCACAGAGAAATCACCTGCTGGTTAAAGAGGAAGGAATTGTTAGCGGCTCTCCAGCAAGAAGCACTTTTTTTCTAGCATGTTATTCAGATTTCTTTAAAACTGACCCATAATACTGTCTATAAGTGACAGTGCTGCTTGCAGCCCAGAGGATGCTGATGGACAGCTGTTCCCAGGTGGAAAAGTGCGCGTATACACTATACCTGCAATGCTGAACTGGGAAAGGAAAAGAAAGGGAGAGGAAGAGTTTCAGCTATTTCAGCTCCCAGAAGCTCTGCTGGCAGCTGGATTGCTCAGAAGAGCTTGGCCACATCAGGTGCTCATGCCAAAAATGTCACCCTTTTATCAGTGCTGATCTGTTTTGAAATCTGGCCAGGGAAATGGCATGAGCTCGGGGCTACGCTGGCTGCCAGTGTGCTCCCCAGCAGTGCCACCATCCTGCCCAGCACACGTTCAAGGTAACGTCAGCTCGTATAGTACCTGGACATGACCCAGCTGTGGCCAGCTGGCTCAACCCCCTGTTCCTCGAGGGTTTTCAGACTTCAGCCCAGCTGTGGATGGATGTCTGCCACCCTTCAGCACCAAAAGCGGCACACCAGCCCGGCAGCGGCAATGGCACGGAACGGGAGAAAAGGGACAACAGGCCGATTGTAATGTCTGATGCAAAAAATCTCACTTTTCCCAGGTTATAGGTCAGTATCCACCATTTAGCAAACTAGGCATTTACAGTAAAAGACCAAAAGACACAATTATAGCCTGAATAAGTGTGCAACTGGAGCAGTTCAATGAGGAATACCATGAAGGAAGAAGGAGCTCCAGCCTTAGCGAATGGGGTAGTTTGGGCTGGTTTGGTTCTGTATAAGGACTTGAGGGGGTTGTAGTAGAACATCAGCTCAATGGGAACTTCCTGGCAATGTGTGATGTTTTAGCCAAAAGACTGCGTGAGATTCTTGGATGCGTGAGAGTAGAAATGGTGAGTAGGAGCTGGGAGAGGATTTTACCTTTTTATGGGACTGGGGAGGCTGATTTGGGAATTTTACATCCAGTTCAGGTGTCCGCATTTAAGAGAGGGTGTCAGAGAGTGTTGAAAAGGGCTACAAAATTGATCGAAGGGCTGGAGCAATGGCCTTACAGGGGGGAGAACTTAAAGACCTCCATCTGTTTGCGTTATTTAACAAAAAAAGAGGTTGAGAGGTAACGTGATGACAGTGTGTAAGTACCTTCACAGGGAGAAAAGAGCAGGCATTGCAGGTTCTGTAATCTAGCAGGGGGGAAAAAGCATAAACGGATGGCTGGAAGCAAGAGCCGGATGAAGTCAAACTGGAAATGAATCGTCACTGTTAAAAAAAAAAAAAAAAAATCCCCAAAACATCCAGGTCCAACATTTTGGAACAAATCCAAAGGAAAACGGTGTTTTTTTTTCATTCTCGGTGTCTTGAAATGAAGACTGGGGTCTTTTCTGAAAGACATCTGTTAGCTAAGGCACAAGCTAGCACTTAATGGTTAGGGCTTAATGTGGAGATCCTCGGGTTAAAATGATTGTATGGATACACTCAGCATTGCAGTGCCATCCAAAGGGATGCATTAGCACATATATTTGGGCTTATCCACCAGGCTTCTGAGCAGAGCTAATGAAGGATGTTAACTCGGGAGCAAGGCTGTAGTCAAGAAACGAGGGGAAAAAAATCCATCATGGGGCTTTATTTTGCTTATTGCCTTTTAAGAAAAAAAAAGAAATAAAATCAGAGACAGGCAAAAGTGACCCCTTTGACACAAACATTGGAGGTGCGGAGCGGCTGGCTGGGGTACGGCCGGTCAGAATAACCCACTGTACGTGGAGGGACAAGTAGCCATCCTGAATTAATGAAATCAGTCTAAGAAGGGGTTTAGCTGCGCTGGTGCAGAACGTGCTTGTAATGACAGCCTGGAGGCCCTTCCGAGTGGGAACGCCAGAGCTGGCTTTCAGAGAGTGGGATTTTCCCCACCCTGGGCGCACATCTGCTCTTTTGTTCTGGACAACGGGAAAGCCCCTTGCTCTGCGCCCCGGCTCTCACTGCCGCACCCGGCCCTGCTCCCATCGACACAGCCGACCCCGCTGCCTCCTCCCAGGCTCCTCATCTCCACCCCATCGCCTGCGTCTCCCGCTTCTGGCAGCCGAGAGCGGTTGGGCACAGTTGGATTTTGGGATGTGGCGGTGCCTGGTTGTGGCTCCTCCCCATAGCGATGGAGCTCAGTCCCGAGCCCTTGATGGAGAAGCAGAAATAAGAGGTCTTGCTTTGCTGGCTGACGGGTTGTTGCGGAAGAGCCAAAATGACCACTAAATGTCCCACCTGCACCTCTGTGAATATCAAGGACCTTCTGTCCTGCATTCACACCAAGACTTTCCTAAATCGTGCAGGGGATGCAGGGTTTGGCAGCTGACGGCGTCTCGTCCCAACTTAGTTGGGCTTCGGTCCAGCCTGATCCCAACTCCAACCGTGTCCCCCAGCCCTGCTCCTCATGCAAGGCTGCAGTGCCGGTCCCTGCTGCCAGCCGGGATGAGCCCCAGCCTTGCTGGAACCTCCTGGGGATTCATGAAAGCAAACACGTGGAAAGAGTCAAACCCCAAAATTGACTTTCAGTGTTTTGGGAGGGAGCTTGGGCTCAGGGGAGAGCACCTGGCTCAGCGTGGCCAGTCCCCTGCAATAGAGAACGTGGGAATAGCTGTTTAATTTGGACAGGCCCCCCAGTCCCTTATCCCTTCCCACCCCACATTCCAGGCACTAAGGCGCTTTCAATGTTCAATGAAAAAAACCTGAGCCCTTGAGTGAAAGGTAAAATGTGTGTCTGTGGCAGAAAGCAAGAGAGATTGGAAGTGTTACCAGTGCTTTAGGGTGGGGAACAGCAGCAGATTTGCTAAAGGGATCTGGAAGAAAAGCCCTTTTTCAAAGGAATTGTATAATCCCTGGTAGCTCCGTGTCTCACGCTCCAGGACTTGCCTCCACGATCTGCCGTCAAACGACGAGAGGATTTACTGCTCTCTTCTGTGGATGTGCGGTACGGAAACCCTTCCCACACCGCTTTTCTAAATCTTATTTGAAGGGATGCTCCTCTGCTCCTACCGAATGGCAGGGTTGTCCCTGTTTTGCGCCCAAAATTCGCAGAAATAGGCAGAAACGAAAAGGAGAGCAGAAAGCACCTGCCATGGAGTGATGTCCTTCGAAGTCAGGAGAGCAGCATCCCCGGAGGCAGGGAGTGGGGAGAGGGGTGCGGGGCAATGCTGGGGGCTGCGGGGGCTGCGTTGGAGAGGAAATATCCGGAGGTTTGTTTCAGGCTGTGTCAGAGGCAAGAAAAAAACCTCGGGGTGTGAAACAAAGCGTGCGTGGTGGAGAGAGAGTCGGTCAGGGTGTGCGACAAGGACAGTACGTGTGTGTGTGTGTGTGCACACGCATAAGATGTGCGTGCAAGAGGGGAGTGGGAAGGGAAATCTGTGGGTGGGAGCCCGGAGCAGCTGCCCGTGGGTGCTCGCGGGTGCGTTTGCAGCCGTATGCAGCTTTCCCGGCTCAGCCGAGAGGCACCGTGTCCGAGAGATGCACCGGGGCCAGCACCCCCAGGCACAGACCGGCCCCGGGGGTCTTGCCCCCATTTGCAGCTCTGTGGGGTGCTTGGCCACAGGCAAAGCTCTCTGGGCAGCGGGAAGGCTAGAAAGGGTTTCAGTGGAAGTGATTTTTATTGGAAAGTGCAGTTTTGCTGAAATCAAACCATATTGTGGGAACACTGTCCTGGTTTGAGTGACACAGCACTAATTTCTCTTCGAATGTTTGGGAAAACTGCACTTATAGGAGACTAGTGTCTGAATTTGTGGAAATATTTACTTTATAGCCAGCTATGGTGGGCGGGTTTCAAGGTCTCGGTGTTTTCGAGCTCGCCAGGTGCGGGGATGAGGAGGAGCGAGACCCGGGCACTTGGCCCAGGCTGGTCAACAGGATTATTTCATACCAGAAACGTCACATTCAATAGAAATTAGAAGTCTGCTGTGAAGTTCTCTCTCTCCCTTGATGGCGTCGATCCAGAGAACTTCTTGCCCCGGTGCCGGAGCCCTGAGCCTTTCCCGTCCTCCCGAAGCCGTAGCGCTGGCCGTGTCCCACACTGGCTGTCCCCTGCTGGGAGCGCACGGCTTCTGCTGGTAGAGTGGGCTGAGCATAACCCTGGTGTATTTAATATTGGCATCGGGATCACTATTGGTTCTTTAGTGTTATTACTGTTAATTATTTAGTCTTATTCTATTAAATCTGTTTATATTTCAGCCCCTGGGTTTCCTTGTTTTCTTCCTGATTCCCCTTCCCAGGTGGGGAGGGGACATCACATGGGAGAATAATTGTCTAAATGACAATAAATTGTCATGGGTTTCTCAAACCATAACAAACACGTAGGAAATTATTGATAGGGGAAAAAAAACCAGAACCACTCGTTTTGACCTTCAGAGGATAATTTTTTTCCAAAGCATTTAATTTCAACAAATTGCTCACTTTAGTTTTAACATTACCACTTAGATTAATTTCGTTTCGATCTTCCGCGTGCGCGAGCTGCTGGTTCCCGGCTCGCACCCCGGCAGGCTGCACGCAGCGCTGCGCTCCTGCTGCACCCGAGGATTCAATGAACTGCTGCCGTGTTCAATAAACATGGCAAATGCAATCCCTCCCCATCAACGCCGCTGAAATTTGGGACGGACAACAGCATTTGAAGAATAAAACACATTTGAAAGTGCCACAATTGTCTGTGGAAGAGAAACTGCAGTTTCTGAGCGATGAGAGTCAGCAGCGCAGAGCCTGTCCCTCCCCGCTCAGCCCTTTTGATCCAACCTCTTGGAGAGCCGCGATAAACATATGCACGAGCCAATTTATTCAGTCTTTTGCATTTATAGGACATTTTTGATGTCAAAAGGAGCTTAGCTTTACATTTGTGTGACCTCGACGTGCTTAAAGTTAAGTCTCTCTTTAAATGCGTGCAGAATTGGGACCTATTAGCCGTGCACGTACCACCACCGCATCCCGCTCCCTGCTGCCGATGTTCACCCCCCGCAAGAGAGGGAGGCCTGGCTGCTAATTACATTTATTTGAAATGACGACAGACCTGTGCTAACGCCGGGTTTGTTTAGGTTCACGGTAGGAGCGGCGGCTGCTGCGGCACGCGGCGTTTTGCAGCCCCGTTGGCCGGGGACGTGACTTTTGCTGCTGGCTGGGAAGTCACGAGAAAGACGCCAGACGTTTGCCATTTCATCGCCGCCCTTGCTTTATGCAAATAAAAAGGGTGCGTGAGGCCTGCGGAGGCTGCGGGGTGGCTGGTGGCCAGGGCAAAGGGATGCCCGGGAGCCGGGATGAACCTCCTCCTGGGGAGGGTTTGCGGAGAGGGAGGGATGCTCAGCACGGCTCTGCAGCGCCCGGGTTCATGGCGAGAGCAGTCAGCCAAAGGCAATTCTAAAGCAACATCATTATTTTGGAGACACGCACAAGGGTAAATTCCCCGGGAGCATAGCGGATGAGGCAACTGGACCCCAAAGGAGGAGGAATTTGCCGGCTCACAGAGGCTCGGTGATACTGCGGATGCTCTTCCCATGCAGCCAGGTCGGGCTCCTGGCCTCTGCCCACCCAGCCCCACCACCAGCAGCCATCCGCCTGCAGAGACGACGCTCCAGGCTCCGTTTTTAACTCACTCTCTTTCATTTATATTCAAATCAGAGGATAAATGTAGGCAATGCGCGCACTTCAGCTAAGGCAAGGCCGCCGTTTCAGAACAACCGCATAGAAGCTGTTTTATTTTTAAAATACACGGAGAAAGAGATGAAGACACTGAGCTCTGGACTCTAACTGTCATCTTCCTGTTGCTGACGTTGGCCCGCCTGTGAAAACAGAAAGGTTTTTAAAAATTATTTGATTCCCAACACCCATGTTCTTCACCCGGCTCCAGCAGTGAAAACAAAGCCACGGCTTCTGCTTGTGTTTTAAGCCAGTTCCTGCGACACGTGCACGGGGTCGCAGAGATGCTCCTGGGGATTTCGACCCTCAACCACCGCTCTTTATTCGATGATGTAAACAAATGACAAACGTGCATGCGGAAAAAATGAAAATACTCACTGAGGAAGTGCAGCCTAAGGAATATATTGATCCCCGTTAAATCAGGGCAATGCTTGGCAGGGCTCTGCAAAGGGAGGGGAGGGCACCCTCCCCAGGGGCGAGTCCTGCAACGACCCACTGGGTCGGGCTCTTAAATGAAGGTGGAAAAGTTTCCAGCATCGTGTGCGGCTCAGACTCACCGGCTGTGTGCCCTGTTAAAGCACGTGGCGTCTCACTAACAATCCTTTGCATTTAGAGCGTAATTTTTGCCCTAAAAGATGATCCTGACGTGCTTAAAACCGGCGGTGCCCTTTTGCAGCGTGCTTTTGAAGCAGCCGCCCGCTGACACCTACCCGCGCTGGCCAGGCTGTGACCTGGCTTTGCTCCTCGGTCCCCACGGCAGATTTGTGCAGCCCCATCATTTCTGGGCTCTGCCGACCCCAGAGCACATGGGAATGTCGGAAACCACTTAATACGCCTTTGACTTAATAGGAGTTGTGCAGCAAAACGCTGCTGGGTGCTTTGAAAAGTAAGTCTGCGGAGGGGATTCGTTACTCCTGTGTTGCAATTAACGATAATTAAAAAAAAAAAAGTTTTTGTATCATGAGTTATGCCGGGTGTCAGAATTAACATCTCACTGAATCATCAAAGCTTTCAAGCAGTGGGTGGTGGAGAAAGTGGCTTGGGGCTTGCAAATAGGTCAGAGAAAGAGCTGGTTGCTAAATATCTGCTGGAAACTTTCCACTGGGGAAGAAAATCTTGCTGATTTGATGGAATAGGAACAATTCCGGGGAGGATGTCGATACCCTCAAAACTTATGAAAAAACCAGGCTGGATTGCCTACTCGCAACCTGGGCTCTGTGTCAGCCCTCCTTGTTCCCCAAGGATCCATCCTGCTCCAACGTGCATCTCTCACCTTCTCAGTGCAAACTGGAAACGTGTAAAAAAAAAAAGGGAAGCGTGAACAGTCCGGTGGCACGGTGCCAGCGCAGGTCTGCTCTGTGCCCTTCGCATCCCTGGCCGAACGGCCTCGAAAGCAGCCAGAGGCTTTTCGGGTGCTTGTTTTTTTGGGGTCCGGCCGGGGATGGTTTGGGTGCCGTGTTCAGGGGTGCGGAGCACTTGCAACTATATTTGACATCAACAGGGGGAGCGGTGAGTCCTCCTGAAGCTGTGCAGGGCCTGGGACATGCCACCCACACCCTCCATCCCCTTCACCCAGCATCATCCATAGCCTTTCTCCAGCGTTTTTCACAGCCTTCGCCCAGCCCTTGCTGCGGAGACTCACAGCTTTGGGGGTTGGTGGTGACTTCCATCGACGTGGGAGTTCAGCCCTGGGGGTTTCTACCCCTGCTGCCAGCGGGACGTGGTGTTACCAGCGGGGCTCTGGGTTGTGTGTGTCACCGACACGGCAGAGACAGCCAATTCCATTTCTGCACCTCTTTCTAATGATTCTCACGATAAGTCAGCACTGACATAAGCCAGCTGGGCCACATGTGCCGAAGGACTCTCTGGTCTTGCGTGTGATCCCACCTTCCAGGGGTGGCCAGTCCTTTTCCATGGGTCCTGCTGGGATAAGGATGCCCCAAGGCCATCTGACCCCAGCAGGATCTTCCTCCTTCCCTCCTGTGTCGGGATGACAGCATGGGGCTGCCTGAGGACAAAGAGATGAAAGGTTGTGACGTGCTTAACTGCTCCTCCCGAGCAGAAAGGGAGAATATAGTATTTTGGAAACCAGATGAGATCTGGCAGCCTGCACTGTGTGGCCTCCCATCCTCCGTGGGGAGCATCCCTGAGCTGGGAGATGGGCACAGGGTCCATCCTTTGGCTGCTGAGGCTGCACAGCTTTTATTTAAAACTAAGGAATTTTTTTTTGTTCCAGACAACTCTTTCCTTAACAATCGTTCCTCTGCTCGGTTTCTTCCTTCCTGTTCCCACAGACGATAACCTTGTGTGAATTGCTGGAGGAGAGACTCGATCCGCAAACCATCCTCCCTCTCTGCCAGCTGTATTCCCCCTGATCGGAGGGACTCTTCCGTCCCCGTGGGGAATGACAGGCTGACGACGATTGTAAAAAGCAAATCTCAGAAGGGTTTGCCTCCATGGGGGAAATGGTGCAGCACAGATGCTGGGGAATAATAATTATATTATTATGCAGGAATAAAGTCCCATTTATTTCTGAGAAGGGAATAGGTATGGGGGAAAGAGGAGTGAGTTATTGTAGAATGATTAGCGCACAGCAGCTATTCCAGGCAGCATTTTCCTTGTAGACAACCCCTAAATATCGCACTAGAGAAGGACTCGCAGCCCAGACCGTGTGGTGGGTGAAGGTGGGGCCGTCTTATCCTGCAGAGACACTTGTCAGCATCCACCGGCTCCTGCAGGAACAAGAGAGGAGGCAAACACTCGCCCGGCAGTGCCAGGCACCTACGGGCAGCTGAGAGGCACCGTGCCCCCAGTGCTCCGCACCATCCCGCTCCGCACCATCCCGCAGCGGGATGTAAAGGGCCGGCTGCTGCCTGCACGGGCTCCGTACGGCCCACCCAGCTGCTCCGGCACACCCCGGCGTGCAGCCACGTGCCTTTGTGTTGATCAGAGCAGGGTTTTTCCCACCGCACAGGGCTGGCGGCGCACGCCTGCGTCTTGCTTCAAGGCGTGTGAACCAGCGATCACCCAGTTGGGTACCGTAAATAATTAATATCTGTGTCACTGTGCTTCCTTCCTCCCGCAGCGCGGCCGATCGCTCCTTCGGGACAGGGCGATTTGGTCAAGGGGACTCCCAGTGTCCGGCCCCAGCAGTCCCATGGGTGGGGGAGCAGTTTGGATGCTCCCCCAGTTTCATTGTCCTTCTGGCTGGTCCCCAAGTCGCATCCGCGCTGGGTGGGAAACAGCTCCAGCCCCAAAGATGAGCAGCACAAAGGGGAACGGCATTACTGCGGGCGTGGGGACGGGACACGGCGATGGCGGAGGTGGGCAGAGGGAGATGGATAGAGGTGGTCGCCGGGTGGGGG
>VYXH01011000.1:580895-661333 GCA_013397275.1 Burhinus bistriatus | reverse complement strand
GTGGGGGGGGGGGGGGGGGAACTCTTGCAGCACAGATTGGGGTTTGCATGGGGCGCAAAGGTTGCGCCTGTCCAAATAGTTGGGAAACATGTGGGCGAGCGTGGGATGGGTTTCCTGACCAGTGGCTGGTTTCACCCTTGGAGCCTCCTGCTGGGGTGCAGGTGGACCCTGCCTGTTCCTAGGGAGGCACCTTGGGCTTGATCCTGCCCGGCATGGACCGGGCTGTGCCGGAGGGGAAAGTACCGCTGCAACTAAGGAGCGATGGTGCTGGGCTGGCAGCAGAGCCCATCTCATGGGGTAACCTCCTGGGGTGGATAACCATCCCAGAGGGGACTGTGGTCCTTGGAGGCGGCTGCAGCATCTCGGGCTCTACGCAGATGGGTGGTGGTGATGGTGGGCATTGAGCGGGTACCCAAGTCTGTCCCTCCCAGCTCTGCATGGGTGAGCAGCAGGAGGACAGGGACATCCAGGACTTCCCACATCCCGTGGCTGTGGGCAGAGGAGCACAGAACAAGCCATCCCGGAGGAACAGAGGCCCCAGACGCGAGTCTGTTGAAGTCAGGGAAGAGATTTCGGAGGTTTTTTTTGACAAGGGCCCGTGGCCTATAAATACGCAGGGCGAAAGTCATTGTGCTGCTGCTGATATTTGCAGAGCTAACGCCAGCTGACTGTCAGGAAGCGCTGCTGCAGATCCGAGGTGCTCGCTGGTGCTTCCAAGAAGCAGCCGAGATCTTAGCAGTGGCGTGATGCATCTGCTATCATTAGAAGTAAACTCATGCCTATGCTGGGTGCTGAAGGCAGGGATTTCTCTTGCAGCCATCTGGCTGGAAGGGAAGGCTCCTTCTGCTTTACTTCTGAGAAGCACTTGAAATAAAACAAAAAAAAAAACCCCAAACCCCAATGTTAAGGACCTAGACTGTGCCTGAGACTTCACTGAGCTCTTAAATGAGGTTGCAGCGAGGGCTTGGGCTTGCTTCGGAGGTCCTGGAAACCTCCAGGCTTGGCCACCGCGGCTGGTGCTGTGTGTCTGAGCTCAACAGGGCTGCCTTGTGCAGCGAGGCATCGCTCCGTGGGAGCGGGGGGTCGGGGGGGGGCAGAGTCTGGCACTTTATAATTGGTTGGGGATATTAATATGTTTTTACGAGCTAAAGGCTAGATTGCAATCTAGCCATCTGCCCTGCCTTGGGGGGTCGTGTGTCTCCACCACCCCAGGAGAACAGAACCGGCTGCGATTCGGTCTCATTAAACTGGCTGAAAACCAGGGTTTTTGGTTCACAGGAAATTTGCTTTTTTTTTTAAAAATTTGACTTTTGGCTTGGGTCAGACTGAAATAAAATGGTGGTTCTTGCATTGCATCTGCGTACGCTTCCAGTAAGCTCGAGGGTCCTGCGCCTTGAGGCCGCCCTGTAAGATCGAGGTCCTTGTTGCACTCAGGGCTAAATCCATCCCCAGTGTCGAGTTGGGGGCTGCTGGGTCCCCGCTGGGGGGAAAATGCTCCCAAAATCCCAGCCGGGCTTGTCTGGAGGGGTCTTCTGTTGGATTAAAGCTTGTCAGGCTGAAAGCGTTTTGAACGAGACGTTCTGGACTTGGAATAATTGAACCTCATTTATTTGGACAAAACTTTTTCTCCCCCTAATTCAGTAGGAAACCTCCCGACAGCGCCGGTCCTGGCTCCCCCACAGCCGCCTCTCCCGCAGGAGCAGTGGAGGATGCCACCTCTTCTGATGGGGCTCCTCTCCCTTCTTCCTCACAGCCAGGGATGCTGGCAAAGTGGTCCAGCTTCTCCTGCATCCCGACTGGCTGGGGTCCTGTAGCCGAGCAGTTCCGGAGCAGCCTGGCTGTCTCCCCTCGTTTTCAGCAGCTATTTAATAAAGGCACGGAATACAGAGGGGGGGATGCTCGGTTCACGTGATTTTTCTGGATTGCGCCTAGCTGCCTGCGAAGAATAGACCATCTAAACACGCTGCCGGAGCGCTAATCGGCTGGGGATGGTTTGAGCTGCCTGAAGCGGCTCTTTTGTTGGAGGCTGAATTCTTCGTCCGGCTGATGCTCGTCTGGATCTTCCCATGCAAAATTCCTATCGCCCTTCGTCACACAGAATGCCATGGGGTCATGATGCCGGACAGGCGTCATACTGGGCAATAGCTCTGCTCAGCCCCCTTCAGGATGTTTATTTCTCCCCATTTCTGGAAAAGATTTCTAGGTTTTCTGCTTTGTACACACACGGGTCCTATTGCAGTAAATAAGGAGCCTCCCTGGAGCTGCATGAGCCAAAGCGAAGCCTTAGTTTGGTCTTGTGCTGCTTAAAGTAGGATTTTTTTTTTTTAATTTATTTATTTTTTTTCTGAACACCTGCTGTATGAATTAAAATTTGCCTTGTAAATGTAACCGATTCAGAGTCTAGGCATGAAAGATGGGCGTTTGCTTTTCGCCTGGAAAAAGAAAAAAGCAAAACCTCGAAGGTTTTGCTCTTGAGGCAGCTCGGCCGCGAAACCAGAGAGAAACCCGAGTCGCTCTTTCTACCATTTTTAATTCCGTTGCCCCCTGTCCTTATAAATAAGCCACCAGAAACATGACGAGGCAAGCATCTCCGCTATTTATAGCTCACGCTGCTCCACAGGCCTGTTTTTAAAAATCGGCAGCTAAATGGCTCTGCAGCCGTTCAGCAAAAAACACCGGTGTTTCTTGTGCCTGGACGGGTGCGTGTGAAAGGCGGGATGCTTTCTGCCATGGGGATATTGCTCCTGGGCGAAGGGGAACCCCTCCAGCGGTGCTTTGCCTCCGGGGAAGGGGCTCTGGATCAGTCTGCCCCCCTCCCCGCCAGGGCTCGCCCCTGCTCCAGCCGTCACCAGCCAGCCCCAAGATGGGACTGGTGCCACTGGGGATGCTCCCGGCGGGGTCGGTCCTCCAACCTCTCCCTTGCGCCTTGGCTCTTTGGGGTGGTTATCACTAGAAAAGATATACACAGGTATTCCCTAGGCTTTAAAATAATAAAAATAAAAAAATGTATTTTTTTTTTTAAGCTGCATTAACCCTTTATTTCTTTTTTTCTCTCTTTTTTTTTTTTTTTTCGCTTTTTGTGACATCACCTCTGTGTAATGAAGAGGCTGCCAGTAACCTTTACCCGTTTAACTGGTCATACCACTTCTCAGATGAATCTGCTTTATTCCTGGCAAATTACACTGCCGCAGTTTTCGGGCAGCTTTACTCTATTTTGACTGACTGGCTGACTGTATTAACTGATAGTGCTGCTTGGGCTGCTTTGATCCTGTATTATTTATGGAAATGATGGCATAGAACTCTGCGTAGCTGATTAATGCTGCATGTATTTTTAATGTGCTAGTTCTACTGTTTGATCTGTGCTAAATGATTATTCTCTGATGTGTTCCTGGGTTCATTTTGGTTCTTTATGAAAAGGATATTGAAATGGACTGTTTGTTTTGTTGCTTTATTTTTTTTCCCCCCCCAGTGGTCTCATCGTGTGCTGGTTTTTAAGCTTCCACAGATCGTTTTCCCAAGCACGGCTCTGCTGCTGTCATGTGGAGCGTTTATACTTTATTACTATTAATTTGAGCGTTTCATTGGTGGCATTACTCTAAATTCATTGCTGTGTGTGCAGTTGTTTGAAGTTTCGTGGTGCTACAAGGTGGAAAAACAACCGTTTAAGTGATGCTCAATTCTTCCTCGTGTGCGATTGCCGGATCCCGGCTTGGCTGTGACTCAGGTCCAGCGACATCTAAATGAGAAAGAAACCTGTCTAAATTGGAGGGGGTATAATTAATATTTTGTGTGGCCTGTCACAGGATGGCTGGGACTGGTCGATATTAAGAAAATGACTTTAATTGCCAGGGAGGTGTATACTCGACCCACAGCTTCCTCCTCCGTGGCGGGAGATGTGGTCGTGGTTGGGGAGGGACCGGTGGGCAAAGATGGTGTTTTCATTGCGGGAAACACCCATCACATCCCGTGGCTCATCCCATGGCGCGCACGGCACGCGCAGTGCTCCTGGCATTGCCGTTAGGGAGGGAGTTTGATGTCCTTCATCCCTCCTCCAAAATCCTTCCCTATCGCCAGACGTGGCCATCGGGGTGGAAACCAGGAGGTCGTTCCAGGAGGACCATCTGTGAGCTGGAGGATCAACATTTCCCTTCCCTGGGGGCAAAACAGAGGGGGAGAATCTAATTTTTTTTTTTTTTTAAATGTATTTTTTTTCCTCTGCCTTTTATAACACCTGCTTATTTTCATGGTACAGGCAAGGGTTGTCTCCTAACCCCGTGGTCAGACACACCTTCTCCCCTGGGCGCATCATGCTCCAACAACAGGTTTGCAAGGATGCTTTCATGAAGAACGCTGGAAAGATGCAGAGCAATGCTAGTTGAAAACCTTTAAAGGAAGCCTTTTTTCCCTCCTCTGAACAGGGCTTTTTGTCAAGATCAGCAAAATATGTATCTTTCTGCAAAAGATCCCTTTTCCTTTAACGGGCTTTTCCATTGAAAACAGTTCAAACTTGACTTTTTTGTTCCCTCCCTCCAAATATTTCAAAGCTTCTTGTTCCATGAAAAACTTCAATAATTCATTTTCCTCCTGCCCTGTGTTTCAAAAAAGATATCTATAAATATACATATGTATTATAATATATATTATATGGGGTTTTATATATATTTTTTTGTTCTGTTGGCTATAACTCTTGCCTTTTGACACTGGGAACAAAGCAAACATTATAGACTGTTTTCTGGTGTTCTTCCCCTGCCCCAAACCAGAGACGTGTTAACCTGAGCGCTGCAGCGAGCCAGTTATTTGGGGAGAAAGTCAGGAGGGATACACTGCGTCGGGTGCCGCGGGAACAGGCAGGATTTTTGGATACAGCTCCTACAAAACCGAGTTGCTTCCCCGAAACGTGTCTCGACTGCAGACGCGTGAGTAATGGGGCAGAGGCACCCCCACCTCGGCGGTGCTGTGGGATGGGAGGAGGACATGGTGCCATTCCCAACGCCGGCAGCGCCTGCGGAGGCGGGGGGAGGGGGTCTTTCTGTGCACCCCTTCCTCAAACTGCAGCCCAGGGGGCGTGGGGAGCTGGGCTGGGATGCGATTAGGATCCCGAGGTACCCAGAAAAGATGGAGAATCTGCTCCAGGTTATTTATCAAAACAAAAGGGTTCTTCGAATTCAAGTGGAGCACGCCGACCTGTCGGCTCTTGCCTGGGCTGGGTGGTTGCTCACTTCGTGCCGATCCAGGAGATGTCTTCAAGAGAGCCTTCCCGGCTAATGAGAGCAGCCCTGTTGTGCTCTGCCCTTCCCTGCCAGGGTCAGTTGGGTTTTTTTTCCCCAGTCTCAGTGCTTGAGGAAGGATTTGGGGGGATTTTGGGGAGGATTTGCCTTGTTTTTAAGCACCCTAGGTGACTTGGACCATCTCATCTCCCGGCACTCCCCTCCCCATGAATGGCTGTGTTGTGTTAAGATCTCTCTTGTGGGGTTTTCCAGCAATGCCCCCCAGTTCCCGGGCAGGGCTGGGGGTCCCCCCGTTTGGGTCGGGGGGAGCCGGCGGGCTGCGTGGCACCGCCACGTCTCGCACAGCATCCCCTCCGCCACGGGGCCAGCTGGCGCGGGGAGCAGATGGGGAGGTGGAGCCGGGCTGCTCGGCCGGGTTGCAGGCTACGATAAAGCAAAGTGACGTGGAAAACTAAATACCTGTTATCGGAGAAAAGCAAACAGAGCCTCCACCTGCCTCCAGCCTTTCTCCCTTCAAGGGCAGGCTGCACGCCCGGCGTGTAGCTCCCTGTAAACGATGTTTTATCATTAACCTGCTTGCTTTGGCTTGGCTGTGTTGTTGAGAAATCCAAACTTGGCTCCAGATAATGAATGACAAACATTTGTCTGGGCTTAACTATTTTATTCTGAGTAATTTTTTTCCTCCTGGAAGTTTACAGTAAGACGTCGACGACATGCCCTTTGACGTGGATTAGCGCTGACGCCTCGCAGTTGGATCTTCCCATCCTTTTCACATCTTGGTTGTTTCTTTTCAAGGGAGGCTTTTGTGCACATCTAATCCATTTAAAATGAAAAATAAACAAGAAACAGACTGATCTCGGAAGGGGCGGTCGGGTACGAGGGCGGCGCTGGCTTTCCTGCAGAAGGCGGTGAGCTTTGGGGTGGGATGGAGGGAGTGAGTGTCCCACCACGTCCCCATGGGGCAGGCTGCCCAGGAGAAGACCTTTCCCTCCAGTACCCCAGTTCGATGTCAGGGTGTGCCTGGAGCAATGGCTGTCATCGGTTTTTGATTTACAAACCCCTTAAAAGCTTTCCAGTAGGTGTGTAGATGGTGAATTCAAGCTTGTGGGCTAGGGAACTGATGCTTTCCTCTCTCTGCTCCACCACCCATCACTTCGTGAACCCTCTTAGGGACCTCCCTTGTGTCCACTGTCATGTACGTACGTGAGCTAGATGGCCCCTGCCTTAGAGCTGATACCTCTCCCACCTATATAATATATATGTAATACTAGGTGATATATTTAATAGTGTGTGCAATATTGGCCGTATCGAACTAGAGCCTCTCTGTGCATTGCCAGGGCCGCGTCGGGTACCTGTAGCTCCCCTGGATTTGGTAGGAATTTGGATGCCCCTTTGCAGATGGGACTCGGATGCTCTTTTTGCAGGGTTTCCCTTTGGCAGGAGAGCTGGTGGAAGAGGAGGCACCGTTCCTCCTTCTGGCCGTTTGCAGGGGTGTTGCAATACCAAAACAGTCATTATAAAACCCTCAAAAATGGTGAAATGGTTAGGACAGAAATGTCAACAAACCTCTTCTAGCTGACCCACCGGCTACAGAGGAAGCTTTGTGGTTTTGAGCGTCTCTGACTTAGGATCAGGCTTGTTTTTCTCAACCCAAAACTGTGCGCGCTGCCTTTGCCGAGGGTAATTCTCCTTCGGTGATGCCGTCCCGGTTGCAAGACGCAGGTGGCGCGGTGCTGCGGGGGAGCTCGGATCTGACCCTGCAAATCAGCAGTTTGGGCTTCGCCTCTTGGCTCCGACTTGGTCTCAGCTGAGTGCCCAAGCTCTGGATGAGATGGGGAGTGCTGCATGGGATGCCCGAAACCCTCGTGCCTGGCTGCCTCCGTCTTCCCCGTCACGCTTTCAAGGGTTTTGCCTATTTAAAGAGGATTTGGCTGTTCTGCGGGACAGGGCTGCTCCCTGTTGTAGTCCACTGCTGCAGATGGCCCAGTATTTATTGTGAAGGTTTCGGAGAATTGGCGTAGGCTTTAAGTCGCTGTTTATTTGTGGTTGCTGAACTTGTGCTGTTTAATGGAAACATTTTCCTCTTGAAGGTGAACGATTGCTAGAAATAAATACAGGCGATACCTCGTGGCTGAGGCGGAGCCGGGACTGGATGGAGCTACGGCGTCCGTCAGTGTCGGCAGCAGCGCGGTGACTAAGGAGAGAGAAATTAAAAGCCGATGTGCAGCCCTGATTGAAGTCATTAATCTGCTGCAGGGCTCGGGGCTTTAAAGCAAAGGTGAGGGGGAGGCAGGGGCTGCCCTCAGCGATGCCCTGCGGGTGGGCTCTGCCCCGTGTGCATGGCCTGGATTTGTCCTCTCTAAATTTATGCCACGGCAGCAGTTGATGGAGAAAAGTTTGGAGTGTAGCTTAGATGCACCGAGATGTCCCCTGTCCCTGTCTGCTCCCGCAGCAGCGAGTCCTCAGGAGACGATATCGGATCTGCTGCAGTTCCCCACTTCCAGTGATAAGTGGTGGCTTTCTCCATCCGGGTGTCTTTTTCCATGACGTGCCCTGGCCCGTATCAGTTCCCTCTTTGAAAGCTCAACTTCTCCTCCGTGGATTTGCCAGCACCTTTCATCTCGTTGCAGTATCTGCAACCCAGTTAGGCTGGTGCTGGATGAAAGCAAAGGTGAAACGAGTTCTCAAAGAGGGAATTCAAGTCACGCGATGTGAGGTTGGAAGTAAATGCATCCCCATGCCCTCCGCAAAGTGTAGCCAGGCAAGCACAAGGTTGCGTTATAAAATAAGGGAATAAAAGTTAAGGAGCGGGAAACCTCTGTTCCCAGCTCAGAAGGCGTTTTCCTTGCCCTATCCCAGCAGCTCTCCCTGCTTGCAGCACGTTATAACTTACAACTCCTTGTCTGGCAAGAGTTACGGTAACTCCAAATTAGCCCACAGGGCTATGTCGTCATAGCCTTGAAACAGGACTCAAATGGCAAAACCTGCCTGAAACCAGTTGTGATTACTCATGCTTCGTGCTATCCCTTTCCCCCACTGGAGTTTCTGCTGTGGTAATTCCACTTATTAAGCAAGGAGACAAAACACCTTTATTAAACTTGGAACCCAGCTCAGGAACAATGAGAGAACCGGGACTTGCTGGCTTCAGACCGTCGAAAGGTTTTCTTCTCTTCAAGTTCCCTCTCCCTTCCTCTGCGCAGCCTTTAAAGTGAACGACAGAGGAAGAAAGATACTTGGCTGTTTGTGGTGAATGAAAGTCTGCATTTAAATATGTTTGTTTAGAGTAGGAAAAAAATTAGGGAAGTGTATTGGGAATGAATCCTGTGATGCTGGGGCTTGATTTGATCTCCAAGCTTGGAAATGCAATGAGCCGAGATGGATGGGGGTCTTGGCTCAGGCTCTGTAAAGCTTCTTTTTATTAACACTTTCAGTAAGTGTTTATTAACACCGTGGCTAAAAGAAGCCTTTGTTAATGGGTCTGTCCCTTTGCTGCTCCGGTGGAGGAGCAGAATCTTAAAAGGAATTGCCTTGGGCACCTGCTGGAGTTACTGATGAAAGTTTTCATTCCAGATTTTCTCCACAGGCTTAAACGTAAAATAGCCTAAAACCCTCCAAAGCAAGTCTGCCCTCTCCTCCTCCGCAGAAGAGCAAAAAACGTTGTAAAAATGCCTCTTGCTGCCTGCGTGCAGACCTGTGCGGTGGGGGCCCCCTGCCCTGTGTCTGCGGAGAGCATCACTGCGCGCTAAAACAGCTGAGAAAAGGTGCACGAGCCCCCTCAGCGCTTTTGTCTTCAAGGATTTAGAGAGAGTTGCTCACCTTGTCGTTGGCTTTTGTTCATTTTAACTGCCATGGCTGTCCTGCCACGGAGACGAGGGAGGTCTGCTCTGGAGGAGAGGGGGGGTGTTGTGGTCCATCATGGAAGCGCCCAGCACAATTATCCAGTGACCTGGGGACACAGCTGCCTGGTCCCGTGGTGCACAGGGTGCATCGGAGGAGCAGGTCCTGCCCTGAGGTGGGGCTCAGGATCTGGCCTTGCTTCTTGTCTCACGGTATCGGGAACCCCCTCGGTCCATCTTCAGCTTCCTAAGGATGCCCAAGGTCTCCCTTTGAAGGCATCTCTCATCTTGGGGAATTATTAGAGCAGTTAAAAAAAGCGCTTCTGCTCGCTCAGAGAGAAACCTGAGCACGATACTTGTGCTGCCCCAAGAGATGAAGGCCTTCTCCAGAGGTCGTGCATGCCCCAAAGCTGGCCGGGTGGCCGTGGCAGCCCTCCGAGGGAGTATCTGGCACTCCCAGGGGGTGCAGAGCGTTCCTCTGCCCCTCGCTGATGCCTGGCTGGGGGAGGACGTGGTTCCCAGCATTTTTGTATTGAGTTATGGGTTGATTGCACGCCTGCGCCGTTGCTGTTAGCATCTCCACGCTTTTGTTCTGTCTTTCCTCCCAGTGAAAAAGTGACTGCTTTAAATGAGAAAGAAGGAAAAGGGATGACTTCTTCCTACACCCACCCTATGTTGGACCGAGCTTTGGTAACTCTGCCCGGTGTCAGTGGCGCGGGAAAGCTGCAGCTCCCTTTGTATGTTGACGGAGCGCCCTGTTACACCATGGCTACACCTGGTGTAAAGAAATTGGGTTATGTCTTTGCTACTAAATGCATTTTGCAGAGAGATCAGCCATGTGTATTTGCCACCTCACCAGGAAACCTCCCCAGAGGTCCAAGCTCTGCAGCTTGTACCGTGATGTACCTACGTGGAGGGATGTAGGCTGTCGCAGTCCCCAGCGGTCACCTCCCTGGGGCACAGGTTTCAGCCACAGCAGCTGAGGGCGCTGAAGCAGATGCGTTGTCACCTGCTGTATGACTTCTGTACTAAGCAAAAAAATGGCTTTACAGCAGCCTGAACTTGGCCGTTCCCTTTTCTTCTCGAAGGGACTGTGAGCACGCCCTTGGACCTGGGGCAGCGATGGCCGGGGAATGTGAAACCCACTTGCCTGCACCCACGTAGCTCTCGGGGTGGGTAGTTCAGCAGATGCTCGGCACCGAGCTGGGTCCAGGGTGGTCTGGAAGGAGGAGGTTGGAGGTCCCATCCGTTCCTGCTGAGAGCACGAGGAGTTAATTGCGGTGACTCAGGAGAAGCTGCAGCATCCGCAGGCGCTGTCAGCAGGCAAGGTCCAGAGGGGAAAAGGCTTTGGAAGGCTGCACGCCTTGCAGCAATGTGTTTTGGTTTTAAGTAACTTGATTGTGTCAGAGAAACGCAGGCAGGAGGCAGCCCCCGTAGCTGGGCAGATGAGTTCCTCGCAAGCCGGACCAAGTCCCTGCTTTTCCACCTGCGCAGCTTCCCCGGGAGCGGAGCCCGGGGAGGGGGGAACAAGCAACAACTACTGTGTTTGTGCAAAAAAGCTCTTGGATAAAGAGGGGGAGGCAAGCCCCGGCTTCGTCGCTGGTGCAAAGGCGTCCTCCTGTGCACATTTCTCATGGGTTTTAGGGTTGAAGAAGATTTGCCCTTCTTGACTTGCAGTTTGTAACTGTCTTGGCAATGGAGGCATGGAGAGCTCCGGTCTCTGGTGATACCTTCCTTAATTGCTATATATTTAAGGTGTCTAGTGGCTGTAATCTGTATTTTATTGGAATTCCTTGCAAGGAAGTTTTTATTTGTTAATTCAAGCAAGGAGAAATCACTTGCATTGTTTAACTTCCCGGCATGCAGTGGGATGTTGCCAGTGGGATGCTGCCTTAATGCGTCTTGATATTCACCGGGTGATGGTCAGAGCTGGTAACATGAAGGGAAATAAGGTGATAAAGCCCGGCCAGGATTTGCGTGCTGGCCCGTGGACTGGGCTCTTCACCCCTGCACTGGCATCGTCTCTGCACCACGGCTCCTGGGCAAGCCTTGACATGACATAAAGGAGCAAAGACGGAGAACGCAGCCTTCACATTTTCTATATCACTGCTCAAATGGTCAAAACTCAGGTATTCTGTGTCCTGTGCGGCCACCTGCCTGAAGGCTTAGCTTCGTTGATGGCTCTTGGCAGTAGGAAAGTCCTCTTGTCTACTGGAGTCACCTAGAGCAAGACCAGCTGCGATGGTTTAAGAAGTTACCATCTCCATCCTCTGCTGGAGGTCCTTGCTTCTCAGCAGGAGACCTGTTATGTGCTGTGGGATGGGGCTGGTGGCTGCACCCACCATCCTGGGTGGGCAGCTGATGGATGGGAACTTAAGATGCTTTTAATAAGGCAGAGCCCTCGGGAGCCTCAGCTGAGGACACCTGAGTGTTTTGCACCAGTTTGTACCAGCATCAACAGCGTCTGAATCGGTCACGGCAAATTAATGCCAGAACAAAGTGGCTGGAGGATGAAGCTCTCCCGTACAGACCCGACAGTGTCGTGGGGCTTTCAGCAGGGTCCGGTGGTTCCTGCTGCTTCAGCAGAGAGCGTGGCCGGGCGCGAGGGCTCACGTGCCGTGCCAACTGCTGAGCTGAGCTTTCTGGCTTATTTGGCCGGGCAGCGATCAGATGGTTTCCTGCAGAGTTGTCTTTATGCTGGTGGAAGATGGGTGTTGCAGAACTGGGTTCCCTTTCCCTCTTCCTGCCAGCCTGCTGGCTTTTGCTTTTGCATTTTATATCCTGCTCTTTGCTTTTCTATTTCTTCCCAGTTAGCTGTTCAGCTGCTTTATCCCCTACCACTAGCCTTCCAGTGGCACCAGTTGCAATGCTGGAGGAGCCACCCAGTTTCCCCAGTGTAGCACCTTGTTGTTGTTATCCCTTTTTAGTGGTATGTGAGCCTGTTCTGGCAGGTCCCTGACCAGCACCCATGGGTTGGGTCAACTAATCCCAGAGAAAGGGGACTGGGGGGGGGAGAGGGTCTTAAACTCTACCCCGGGCTGGTACTGCTGCCTGACCTGGGGAGTCTGCAAAGGCTCTACTGTGCCCCCACCGAGATGTCACCCAGAGGGGGCTGCAGCTTGCCGCTGAGCGAGAAGGATGCACAGACCCTTTTCTTTGTTCCACCGAGGGTGATGCGGCGTTTCCCCTCTGGGATGTCACGGCACGTCGGCACATCTCGGGACTGTGTGGAGGCAGCTCTTGAAAGGTTTGGACGTTCGCAGCAGAGAAGCATCTAAAAAATTTTGGATTTTGAAAACTGAAGAAGGAATCGGGGATGGCCCCGGCAGCGGGGCAAACCTCTTTCTGCATGGCTCTGAGCCTGGGCTGGTGTCACCTGCCTGTTTTATCTCAGCATGAGCGCTATGTGGGGCTCTCACTGATTTATACCAGTGTCGAGGGAAAGAAAAGAGATTAATTCTTTTAATACGGAAAGCTATAGGCTTAAAAAGGCCTTATTAGCCTTCTGTTTAAAGATCTAATGTCACGGTAGTGTCTCAGCTCGTGCATTGCTGTTCTACTTGGAATGCAACCATACCTGGGGGGGTTTCCTCCTTCTCTTGCTCCAGCCACGTCTGGGCCCAAAATTAAGGAGCGAGGGATTTCCCCTTGACAGGGTGACAGCAGTGGGAGCGGATCCCCCAAAGTGAGGGGTGGTCATTGCTGTCATCTCCAAATGGGTGGCTTTGATGGCTTGGGAGCTGCTCATCTGGATGACCTTGGAGAGCTGTGGCTTCCATGCTGAGTGGCAGGGGCAGAGCTTCCCCATCGTAGCCTATGAATGCACCTAAATCCCGCCCTGCAGGGTCCGTCCTGGGGGATGTCGGCGTCGGAGCTGTGTTTCTGAAATAGGAAGGCAGCAGCAGGAAAGGCAAAGTAACTTGGGTTTTCCCGCACGCGCAAGCCAGTGCAGGAGCCTGGAGCTGGGCTGGAGGAGCGAAAACCGGACCCCTTCCCTCGCCCCGGTGGGTGCCAGCCCTGGCCATGGCCCGGGAGCCTTGCTGGGAAGGGTGGAGAGCGGTGGAAGGGGGCTTCATCCCCCCAGCTCGTCTCCTAACCCCCGTTTTCTGGCTGGTTATTCAGGCAACGCAACTTCGTAGCCCAAATACAAACAGTTGAAAGGACGATTCTTGCTCAGGGTTTTGCTTCGTAGCCCCTTTAAAGCCCCTGTATAAATTAACGCGTTCATTCATTAGCCGCAAGTCCCCAAAGCGCCGAGCAAAGTTTGTGATTTTAATTACTTTTTGCAGGGATCCGAGCACACGGAGACTTCAGCAGATGATTATAGTTCATATTATTCACGCAGCTTTTTTTTTTTAATCCCTTTCTCTGCTAGGACGTGGTCGATAAAATTGAAATCTGCTGATAAATTCCCAGCCCCGTCCCGCGTGAGGTGTCTTGATCTTTGAACTAAAGCATTTCGCTGACAGAACGATTAAATTTCCTGAGAGGTGCTGCAGAAAGTAGGGCCGTAAGGAAGGGGGTGAGCTGCCAGCGTTGCTGTGTGCTGTGGTGGAGGTTTTTGCCAAAGTTACATTTCATCCTGTTTATCTCTAAACCCCGAGCTGGGCTGGCTGTGTCACACGCTGGGTGGTAAAAAATACGGAGATTTTCAAACAGAAACGCGGAATATTTATATGGTTGCAGACGTTAGTGGAAATATTAGCGGGACAATCTAACCAACTAAAGTAAAACGCCAACAAAACTATTTTCAAATTAATTAAAAGGCTTGGATCCATTTTTTAACTGTTGAGGTTTTAATCCTCAAGCATTTGTTTGATCTGTTTGAAGTTACCGTAGCTTCTTGTATCATAAACATTTTAGGGCCCCATTCTTCTTTATACGCAGTCTGCTTAGTAGAGACCCAGAGGCTTTGTCTGGGCATGGAAATTTATTGTTATATAGGAATAATTCTTTAGCGGCCGCTGCGTGATCCCTCCTGCATCAGAACCTGGGTCTTACTAACTACTGGACGGCTCCTGCTTCTCCTGACGTCTTCTTGGCTCATCGCTGGGAGCTCCTCGGGTATTTTGCCCTGCTGTCAGCCCCGGCGGTGCCGTGAGCCGAGGATCTCCCAGCGCAGGAGGAATCTGAGGTTAACGAGAGAATCCGTATTTTACTTTTTGCTTCTGTTTCTGGGGTTTGATCCTTTAGTCTCCCAAGACAGCTTCACCCCCTGCGAGTCTGATGCACGGTTTACTGGGGAATGAGCCGGTTCAGAGCTCGCTGCGCAGGTTGCTAACTTGTTCAGCATCAAAAAGGAAGGGAAAGCAACGAAATTGCTCGGTGCTTGCGTTGCACCGAGGAGATTCCAGGAACGCCAAATGCCCGTATGTTCGATTGCAGGTGCAGGAAAGGAAGAAAAATAACTACTCCCAGGAATAAGCAGCCTTTGCCTGTGTTTAAGGCCCATGAGTCCCGGCGATGGTCAGCCGAAGGAGCAGAGCGGTGGCTTTGTCACGGCTGCTGGGGAGGGGGGGCTGTGGACCAAAGTGGGGAGCGATGCCGCATCCCTTGGAAAATGCGAAGCAAAGGCAGAGGGGGTGACATGGTCTGGGCTGAGCTGGGGTTTGGCCAAAACCCCAAGTCTGGCTGCTTCATGCTGATGAAAAGTGCTTGTGTGGCTGCTGGTGACCCCGAGAGTTGGGACCTTGGCTTCGTACTTCTTTCCAAGTGATAAGAGAGAGATTTAATCCGATTTAATTTTCCTCAACAAATATGTTTAATCTTTTAATGATATTACAAGTGATGTATAAGCATTGAGAAATCCTTGTCTTTTCCCCCTGTTGACCCATACAATCCTTTTATGGCACAACACAAGTGACTCCTGGAAAGCTCCTAACAGCATTCATGGGAACGATGCTGTTCTCACCAGTAGCACACCCGACTCTGCAGCGCCCTGAGCTTGGTGGAGTCCATGAGTGCCCTGAATCCGATGCACTCAGTAATAAAATGAATGAAAAATAACAGAAGACACTTCTATATGTATATAATTTTTTTTTTTTTGGGGTAGGCAGAGATCCTCTTCGTACCACTCTGGCTTTGCATTGTAGCCTCAAGTGAGAGTAAATTACGGGTCTGAGCACTTTAATGCTCCTTTGTAATGCAAGAGTTGACTATTATTTTGTGCTGAGTGCTGTCTAGATGCGAATGGAGCCTCGGACTCGGCAGCACACCTCTCTTTAAGAAGTTACAGAGCATCAGCTCATCTCTGATCCTGTTCTTGCAGGAGCTCTTAGCCCGTGGCAGATGTTCCTCAGCTCCCTGCAGCAGAGCTTGACCAGCCCGTACCCTTTCAGATCTACTGCAAGCCACGGGGTGAGGGCAGGCTGCCTGCAATGGTTGAAGGCAAACGCATCTGTACGCTGGAATAACATCTCATGTGGTCATGGCATCAGCTTGGAAGCAGCCAGCGACCCAAGTGAGGACTCACGGAGTTGAATGCAAAAGCCAGTCCAGGGCAAGAGTTGACCACATTGATCTGGTGGCATCAGAGCCGTGGAAGGGACGGGCGGGAGCTTAGTAAATTGTTTTACAAGGGCTGGGATAAATCGGACGGCAGCTTGTGGTGATGCTCACAGATGCTCTCGTTATTGTGTATCCTGTGCTGGAACGGCACCGTCCTGACCTTCCTCCAGTTTGCTGGGGGAGGTTGAGCCCACTGGTGGATCATATTGAGGGGATGAAATATCTTCTCGGGGTTAAGGGAAATAGCCTGTTGAGAGGTGAGGGGGAAGGAGCAGCAGTGCAGCACAGCTGTGTCTTTGGCTGTAATAAGAAAAAATTCCCAGTGGAAATAGCCATGTCTAGCTGATTAAGGGGGATTTGTGTGTTTGGGGGAGGACTGGAGCTGCAACCATCCCTGAGCAGTGGAAACACGGAGAAAATCGAACTGCCAGGCTGGGTCAGGCCAAAGCTTCACCCATCCAAGACTGGCCAGAAGAAGATGCCAAGAGGACAGGGCATAATCCTGACTTTTTGCAGCCAGTGTTTCAGGGGCTTTCCCATCAGGATGCTTCCTCCAGATCGCTGTGTTTAACAGCTACCAGCAGACCTGTCCTCCCTGAGCTTATCCAGTCCTCCTCCGAAGCCGTAGGTATTTCTGGCTCCCAGAACATCCCCTGACAATGAGTTCCACAATTTAATTACAAGGGGAAAGGAAATGACCTTGGATAGATTTTTAAACTTGCTGCCTGATCCCTTTATTCCTGTGTTGTCAGAAATGGTGCCTGGAGGGAGATTGAGAAGGGGAAATGAGGGAAAAGGGAGAGAAGGTAGGGCTTGAATTTGGGAATAAAATATGGGGAGAGGGGAGGGGAAACTGGTAATTTAATACCAAAACGGAGCCTTGCCAGGGATGGGATGCCGTCGTGTGCAGTGAGTGCGCTTGCTTCATCCTCCCTGCGCAAATGAATGGGATATGGAGTCGGTGCTGTTTTGGTATCTGGGAGGTCAGACTGGTGGGAAGCGAGATGACGGTGGTGTAAACCCAGCGTACCTGCAAGGGGTCGGTAGTCAGAAGGTGAGTGCCTCCTCGCGCTGGCTGGGCTTTGGGGCCGTTCGCCTTGAGCCGCGTGCGCTGGAGGATGGAATTAGGGTGCAAACGATGGAGGGAGGAGGTGAGGACGTCTGGCTTTGCCTCTGCCAACAAACGGCAGGAGATGCCCCAAGCCTGGCATCGTCCCTGCTGTTTTAAATCCAGTGGGATACCTGCTGGGACCTGCTTCAGCCACCCCGCAGCACCGCGCTGCAGAAACCACCCTGGTGCTGCACCTCTGGCTCCCGGCGCCGCCAGGGCAGCACTGGCACCCAAAAAACTAACAGTACCTCCAGGTTATATATATATATACACATATATAAAATTTATTATTATTATTTTTCCATCTCCTGGTCCAGAGAATAGAAAATGGCTCTCTCCCTGGGGATGTTTTTGAAGCAGGACAATAAATAGCATCCCTGGGACAGCTCGCTCTTTCTGCTGCGCGTTCTCCTAACAAAAAACGTGCATCTTGGATTTTGCGTGTCGGCTCCCAGTGAGTAGGTGACTTCCTGCAGGATTTGCACTGTTTCAGGATGTCCCCAGCAAATGTGGTTTCATATAGACATCTTTGTGTGTTTCACCGTGATTTCTTCTTTTGCCATTTGTAAATATTTCACCCGTTTTTAAATTATTCATTCATTAAGTGGCTTGGATGGGAGAAAGAATCATGCTTAAAATATGTGCGAAGACTTAAAACACTGCAAGTCTGAAAAGATGTGAAAAAATAATTCAGGACATTATTTTTACACCAGAATGAGCCGTACTTAAGTACTCAGAGGGGATGGAAGATGAAGAGATGTGGTGTCACACCAGACCTGGCTCAGGCTGGGATGCTGCTGGGGTTTGCAGGGTTAGGCTCTGCGTGGGGTGGCATTTGGAGAATGATCCGTGTGGGGAGGGCTGGTGCTGGGCACTGCTGAGCTCGGGGAGCCGGCGGCCGCATCGAGGAGTCACCGGGCACCGCGTTCCCCTGGTTCCTGCAAACCTGGCACGTTCTTGGTGGTTGTCCTGGTTTGAGTGACGCAGGATTAATTTGTCTTTCAGTAAATTTACTTTTCAGTAAGGTCTCTTCGAATGCTTGGGAAAACCACACTTTTAGAAGACTCTACTATCTGAATTTGTGGAAATATTTACTTTATAGCCAGCTATGGTGTGCGGGTTTCAAGGTCTCGGTGTTTTCGAGCTCGCCAGGTGTGGGGATGAGGAGGAGCGAGACCCGGGCACTTGGCCCAAGCTGGTCAACAGGATTATTTCATACCAGAAACGTCACATTCAATAGAAATTAGAAGTCTGCTGCGAAGTTCTCTCTCTCTCTCCCTTGATGGCGTCGATCCAGAGAACTTCTTGCCCCGGTGCCGGAGCCCTGAGCCCTTCCCGTCCTCCCGAAGCCGTAGCGCTGGCCGTGTCCCACACTGGCTGTCCCCTGCTGGGAGCGCACGGCTTCTGCTGGTAGAGTGGGCTGAGCATAACCCTGGTGTATTTAATATTGGCATCGGGATCACTATTGGTTCTTTAGCGTTATTACTGTTAATTATTTAGTCTTATTCTATTAAATCTGTTTATATTTCAGCCCCTGGGTTTCCTTGTTTTCTTCCTGATTCCCCTTCCCAGGTGGGGAGGGGTCATCAGGTGAGAGAATAATTGTCTAAACGACAATAAATTGTCAAGGGTTCCTCAAACGATAACAGTTGAGTTGGTGCTGCTTACTGCTGGGGTGTGTATCCAATACAATAAAAAACCCAGAAATAACTATTCTATGGTTTATTAGTAACCTATGACTTTTGCACAATAATTATTCAATTCAGGGTTGCAGCTACCTGAAACTGCATGTTAAATCTCTGTCTCCCACACAGCCGCGTGTCCCTTGCCGTCGCAAACCGCAAACCTTTTCTTTTACTCCACTTGCCTCCAAGCAATGAAAAGTAAAGGTTAAAATGCCGCTCGTGAAAGGAGCGGTGTTTGGTTTTTTTGCTTGAAGGAGTAACGTGTGGCAGTGATACACACGTTTAGAGTGCCTCCATTCCGGGATCTCCAAACATCATCGGGCTGTTGATTAATTAAAGCCTGTCAACACCTTCACGAGCAAAGGTGGTGGTTTTTATCACCGATAGCCAAGTGCTTTGAGCTGCTGTATGGTGCTTTATGGGGAAGGAAGGGAAGCCTGGATGTTCTAGAAATGGGAAGCAGAGGCAGAGACGAGCAGGGCTCGGAGGCCCTGGAGGCGGGTGAACACCCTGCAGATGGGGAAACTGAGGCAGAGCAAGGATGAGTGACTGTAGAAAGTTGGGGAGAGCCAGGATTCGGAGCTTGGACCAGTGCCCCATCCCTGAGAGGTCTTCGCCCTTGGCTCCCATTGCTGATGGTGTTATCCCAGACTCAACACAATGCCTCCAACCACAGCTGAGCATCCTGGCGCAGGGCAGCTCCGGGGTTCATCTGCTTTGATCGTTCCTTTGTGTTTGCAAAAGCTCTCGGTAAGGTGTTTTTGAAGGTTACCTTCAAAAGCAAAACACTGGCTTGAGAAAACTGAATAAAGGCTCCAAAAAGCCAGGCTCTGGCCAGGAGCCAGGATAATGTTCCCTAAGCTTCTTCTGTAGCGCTCGTCATCTTCGCTGTGTTCTTAGAGTCTAAGGTAGATGTTTGTTATCGTTTTCGTACTCTGGCTGCAGACTGTTCTCGCCTTCTCGAACCCGGCTGCCATCGGGACGACGACGTGTCTTTAAATTAAGCCTCGGGTTTTCATAGTCTGGTACATCATCATGTCAAACCTCGACGCTGCGCTAGGCAATGGATTTTAATGCTGCTGTCTGGTTCTTCTCCACTGCCCAACCAAAGGGGCTTTAGGGCATTTTTGGGTTGCATCAGCCAGGCGGACGTGTGAGCCGAGCTGGGTGTCTTGGGGGTGGGTAGAGGGGGACCATGCGTGATGCTGCTCCCCTGAAGTGGGCCACCCTCCTTCCCCAAAAACCTCTGGGGTGGTTTGGGGGAAGGCAGGGCCCTCAAGGAAACAACCCTTTTGGGAGATGTCTTCTGTACCTGCCCCGTTGTGCCTTCTCACACACTCGGGGGCGATTTCACAGCTTCCCGATGGCTTCCGCAGCAGACGGGCTCAGCTCTGCGCCCCCGCTGGTAGCACGACCAGCCTCCCCTGTCGTTGCTGAGGCAGCTGGAGCTGCCGTTCCACCAGCCTGCCAACAAAAAGCTGCTTTTTGCCTGTCTTATTTTGGATTATTGCAGCATTTCTTGCTCTCCTGCAGAACCGGTGTGTGCAGAGCTGGTGGCATCTGCGTTGCTGTTGAGTTCGGCTGCTGAGGCTGAGCTGCCTCCAGGTTTTGACCCGACTTTGTGCAATTTTGATGGGCAAAGACCTGTGTGTAGGGGGGGAAGGCATTGGGAAGTTGCTGTGTGTGTTTTTTGAAAGTGTACGGCTTTCCTAAAGCGTCTCACCACACAAACAGCCCTGCCACTGGAAGGAAAGGTCTTAAAGGTCTTTTCCAACCTAAACCATTCTATGATTCTATTAGTCTGGAGAAGAGGAGGTTGAGGGGAGACCTTATTGCTCTCTACAACTATCTGAAAGGAGGTTGTAGTGAGATGGGAGCTGGTCTCTTCTCCCAAGTAACTAGCGATAGGACAAGAGGAAACGGGTTCAAGTTGCGCCACGGGAGGTTTAGGCTGGACATTAGGAAAAAATTTTTCACTGAAAGAGTTATCAACCATTGGAACAGGCTGCCCAGGGAGGTGGTTGAGTCACCATCCCTATATGTGTGTAAAAGTCATGTAGATGTGGTGCTTGGAGACATGGTTTAGTGGCAGACCTGGTAGAGTAGGGTCAATGGTTGGACTGGATGATCTTAAAGGTCTTTTCCAACCTAAACAATTCCATGATTCTATGAAAACACAGTAGTTGGTGCCATTGCCAAGATCAAGTCAAAGTCGGCTGCATTTTCCAGCGAGGCTGTTTGTGTTTGCATCCCTCAGATGAGGTGGTGGGTCCGGCCAGACCCTGCCTCACCTCCCGCTGCTGCCTGTGGGGCTCCTGTCAGTAGCGATGACATTCCCGGTGAGTTACACCACGGTTTGGCGAGGGCCCGACCCTTTCGATGGATGACTGAGGTCCTTCTATGAAAGGCAAAAGAAACCTGAGGCTCTTGCCAATATATGCAGCCGCTCTTCTCTGACTTCTAGTTTTTCCTTTCTTGCCATGGCTGATTTTCTTGGAAGGTAATATGCCATCAACGTCAGCTCTCCCTGCTCCTGTCAGTATAATATATTTGCGAATGGCCCTTCTTTTCCCCCTAGTGCAGGCATGGCCACAGAACCAAGTTCATCATTCAAGTTCACAAAACCTGCTGCAGCACAGCCCTATCTCGCTAAGGGCCTTTCAGGCTCTTGCGGTGCATGAGGCTATTTAATTTTCACAGCAATGTGCCCAGGTACCAGCTGTGCCCCTGTGTCCTTTTGGGCTCTGACGGCTCCTGGCAAGCCGTGTCCATCAGTGCTGCGTTGCTGGATGGAGAGGGCAGAAGTGGGACAATGCGTATGTGTGGTCTCCATGGGCATGGAGGAACTCCTACCCATCACATGCATGCCAGCAGGATGGCAGCCTTTGAACGGGAATTTGACTTGTAGCACCCATCGCTTTCCAGCTGAAGAATTTCAAGAAAGACAAGGAACTACTGGAGAGAGTCCAGTGGAGGGCTACAAAGATGATCAAGGGACAGGAGCATCTCTCTTCTGAGGAAAGGCTGAGAGACCTGGGTCTGTTTAGCCTGGAGAAGAGAAGACTGAGAGGGGATCTCATCAATGCTTATCAATATCTAAAGGCCGGGTGTCAAGAGGATGGTGCCAGACTCTTTCAAGTGCTGCCTGGCAATAGGACAAGGGGCAACGGGTACAAACTGGAACACAGGAAATTCCATTTCAACATGAGGAAACACTTCTTTACTTTGAGGGTGGCAGAGCACTGGAAGAGGCTGCCCAGAGAGGGTGTGGAGTCTCCTTCTCTGGAGATATTCAAAACCTGCCTGGATGTCCGGTCCAACCTGCTCTAGGTGAACCTGCTTTGGCAGGGGGTTTGGACTAGATGATCTCCAGAGGTCCCTTCTAACCCCTACCCAACTGTGATTCAGGTCTCGGCTGGTGCTGCTGGAGCATCGGGATGGACTCGGCCAGCGGTGGCTCTATCTGCGATGCTCCGGCAGCACAAGGGTGGTCTCTGCATGAAGCAGCTCGTTGCCACCATGCTGGACCTGCCCTCTCAGCACTTCCCATCGCCGTTAGAACTGATACAATGCTTGTTTTCTTTTCTTAATCAAGTCTAGCAGGTCTAATGGCACTGCACGTCATGAGCTTTGAAAGGTAAATTAGTTTTGGTGCAGGTTTGACAAACTCCAAAGTGCTTTTGCTCAACAAGTTTTCACGGCTCCTGTTGGCTGGAAGAAACCCAAGCGCCCAAATCGATGAAGTTCCGCTTGGATAATTGAGATGGGAATTTGCTTCGTTATGTGAAGTGGCTGCTGAAGTGGATAATCGCAGATCTTGAGATGTTTGTCCTATTTGCTGGTTTAGATTGAAGAAAATTTAGGTGCAAGTTCACAGGTGTACAGGTACAAAATGGCTTCTGCGGGGATCCTGTGCATGTATGGACAGGGTAACAAAGCTAAACGACTCCTAGTTCTTTGTGCTTTGGAAGAAAACAGATGAAAAGTCAAAGTGCCGGGGACTATTTGACAGTGAGGGGCTGCCGCCTGGCTGGCTGTCGGTTGGAGAGATCCTGCGGCTTCGCACGGTCCCTTTCTGGGGAGAGGGGGATCCTTCCTCCCACTTGGCTTGTGGTGTTCCTTGAAAAGTCAAACTATAATCGTGTTTTTATGTTCATTTAATATGTTTGGCAAACTGCTCTATAATCTGCCTTCCCGTTCTGCTGCAGCCCGCCGGCGAATGCGCCCAGGGCGAGGGCTGCTCCCCAGGGAGGATGGACACTGGGGAGCCTCTGCGGTGCTGAGGCGATGGGGAGACCTTATGGCTTGTGCTTCCAAAGATACTCTGAGGTCTTCAGCGTGGTACGATTTCAGCAGATTACTTACGTATTCATTAATTAACCTTCATTCAGGCGCTGGGTTTTAAGTGTGGTTTGATCCAGGCACCTGCTGAGATCTTTCCCGTTGGATTGGGGCATGAGCGTGCGATATAAATGTTAAAAAGAAATAATAGTGCTGATGTAGAGCATCAGTGTTGTCAAGAAGACATGATTTGACCTTTAAGGCAAGTTTTCTTGGGATGGGGACCTGGCCTCTCCCCTCTCCGTGAAGTGCCCTGAATACTGGCTTTTCTCAGGGAATAACAAATACCAGCAGTTGCGTAAAGCCCCTGATGCTTTATGCGCTATTTCTGCAAATAATCCTTGTTTATAATTCTCCCTTGGCAGAAAAAGACTTTAAATTATTAAGGCACTAAATATTTTGCAATGAAGGAGTAGAGATAAAGCTCTTGGCAGAAACAAATTGCCGGGGAGAGGTTGTTCTCTTCGGTGCCTTTGGTACTTTAAAGTACTAGGAGAAATAACACGGGGGGATTGGGAATTCATCACTTGATCAAAAGGTTTGCTCCTGTCTTCAAAAAGCAGCTGCTCGGTGCACTCTTTCCCTAACCCCTGTAAATAAGGACTGTCCCCAAGGCACATGTGTGTCCCCAGAGCTGTCCCCACACACTGCGGGGCTGAAGGTGGCCCGTTGTGGTTGAGGTGGTGGCCAGGAGGTCTTCGTCCTGCCCCAGCTCCACCACCCTGGTGTTTAAAGCTGTTTCCATGTGCTCAATTCTCCCCCGAGGACAGATTTTCGGGGAGCTTGGGCTGCGGCAGTTGGGACCCCTGCCACCGGCCCAAAGCTCCTCCGCTCCCCCGGCTCCCGCTCTGGGGATTCTGTATCCGCTCTCCAGGAGTGGGAGACGGTGGTGCTGGTTCATCGTGTAGGTGTGACGTGTGTGTCTTGTGTCGTAACAACCAGCCCGTTGGTAAATTGAGGGTGTTCCAGTGGTGTGAAAAGGAGGATCCTATAATTAGTGGGTTTGCCACCTGTTGATGATTTATCCTAATATTACAACAGCTAGCACTTGTCAGCTCCTGCAGCCGCGTAACCATACAAGCATGAGTGCGTGTGTGTATATACACGCACAGACGTTGTATCCAGCTACACGTATATGTATTTAAGTGGTTATACCCATACTCTTCTAGCTCTCTTTTGGAGAGAGATTTGAAACATGAACCATGGGGGTTCGAACCCTGGGGTGCTCCCAACATACTTTTTTATCTTTTCAACATTTTCAAGCAAACATCATCCTTACGGCGCCGGTGTATCCCACCTGGGGCAAGCAAAGGGATGGGCAGCCGTGCTGACGATGACGCTGGCCCCGCTGGGGCTCTTGCTGGGCGCCGTGTCCCCAGCAGAAAGGTTTCAGCTTCTCTTTTCTCTTTGCAGGAGACCTGTGCAACTGCAGCGCCGTGGGGAGCGTCAGCGCGACCGAATGTGACGGCACGACGGGGCAGTGCCCCTGCCTCGAGGGCTACGCCGGGCTGCGGTGCGAGAGCTGCGCCCAGGGGTTCTACCCGGAGCGGAGCAGCCGGCAGTGCCGTCCCTGCGGCTGCAGCCCCCCCGGCTCCGGCAGCCCCCAGTGTGATGAGTAAGTAAGGCGGCGTTTTACTGAGCCTCCCCGGGGAGGCTGCGTGTGCGGCATTGGGATTTGGGGATATTTTGGGATTCAGGATGCAGATCAGGCAAGGATGGATCTTGTCATCTGGTGCTAGTGTTTAAAAAAAAAAAAAAGAGAGGAAAAAAGAAAAGAAAAAGCAGGAAGGAAGCTGGCCTTATAAAAATTCATGAAGCATGTTCTTCCTCTCTTTCAAGATCTGGATTATAAAAATATCCATAGCTGTGGCAAAAGCCCCGGCAGCCCACAAGGGAGTTAACTCGCATTTCTGAGTTGTTGGGAAGCAGAACCTCTGCTCTAATGCCTTGTGCATCCATTAATCCCTATTGGATGGGGCTGCCTGCCTGCTCGAGCTCGGGAGGGGAGCGGAGGAGCTTTGGAGAGGTTTGTTCTCCAAAGGGATGTTGGTTACACCAGAGGCAAGCGAAGCTTGGTGCTCTGCCCTGGCCGAGCATCGTGAAAGAAGCGGCAACCCCAGAGCAGCGGCGGCTCCTGCCTTGCCTGGCGTTTAACCCTGCCGCCTCCTCTCCTTTGCTGTGTCGAGAAAGTCGCCGTAGTTGATGCTTGGAGCCCTTGTATAAGGAATGTATTCCTCTTCACCTCACCTTACCCACCATCGCATTTTGCCTTTCAAAAGCCAGCATGCAATTATTTTTTTTCCCAACTTCTGGTGATCCGTCAGTCATTAGAGATTTGCTGCTGAATTGAAGGTGTCGCTTTATTCCTGCAAAGAATGGTCTGAGCAGCAGCCTGACCCTTCGGGTCCCCTGCTCGTGCTCGCAGGGCAGCGAGTGGCAAGGTCTCTCCTTGGAGGAGACCCCCCCAACAAACCACCCTGCAACGACTTCCAGCTTTCCCGGGCTCCCTTCTCCTGCTGCTGCCAGAAAATCGGCAGCAAAGGTGTTCCCAGAGCCCCTGACCCTTCTCCGGGACCCTGCGAGGGAAACGATACCTGCCTGCGGGTACGACGGGCTCCTGCTGCACTGGGTGCCTTGTGCTGGCACCAGCCTTGTTGTCTTTTAGGGTTTGGTCCAGGCTCAGCGTGCGTTGATCACCTGCACTTTCCTGCCAAGGCTGGGGCTGAGTCAGAATCGAAATGTTCTGCAGGGACATGCTGTTTGTAATTATTTTATACATTTTTCTTTCCAAACAACCCAAACCCTCTATTGATGTCCTTCTTTTTTGTTTCAATGCTGCCTTTTTCTGCTTGCGTAAGCTGTGAAAAATCAGAACTTTAGTCAACTGCAGCATTGCTTTTGAGTGACCTTCTTACTAAAAAAGGTGATTCTTGGGGGTGGGGAGTGTAGAGTTTTTCACTTTTTTTTTTTTTAGTGGTTGTTTTAAGTATGGGAAGATGTGCCTGGAAGCATCCGGGTTTGCCACAGACTAGAAAATTTGAGTTTGGTCAGATCTACTGGAAAGGCAAATTGGGCAGAAAGGCAGATGGGGCAAATCTTATCTTTGAGGGCTGGGAGACGAGGGAGGTGCTACTGGAGCGACTGGGTTAACTGGGCGGGAGCCCCGACTCTGTGTCACTGGGCAGCAGGCAAAGCACAGACGCGGGTGACGTTTCCCGACGTCTCGCTGTGCGGAGCGAACCAAGAAACGCCCTTGGGAACTGCAGGTGAGATGCTCCAAGTCGGAGAACGAGGTGGAGTTTATTCATGTAGTGAGCCATCACACCCAACCCCCACGCGTACAGACCCAGAAACGGCAGGGGACCTCCCTACCTTCTCCTCTTCAGCACCATTTGACAGCCTTGAGGGACGTGGGAGATGCAGATCCTCAGGCATTGAGAAGAGGCAGCAGAATTTGGAGGAAGACTTGGGGAGGAGGACTGATGTTAACAGAGTTCGCTCTGTGTTTCTCTTCCCTGCTCAGTGGGGTTTGCTGCAGACGGAGATGACCTCTGGGTGTTTAAAAAGAGGAAAATTAGGTCAGTTGTCTGTGTTGTAGGGCTGGGGGCATCAGTATGGCTGCGAGATGGGTGGCCTCTTGCGTAGCGATGTGTATGGGAATATGAAGAGGGATGCAAAATCCGGCGGGGCAAACGCGCCCATCGTTTCTACTGCGTTAAAGAGGGGCGGCTGCGGATGGCAGAAGTACATCGAGACACATCTCCTGCTTGTCTGCCGCTGGGGTGGGTGGGGGGAGGCATCTGGGCCGTGGGTACCAGGGTGCATCCCTGTGGTGGGGTCTGTCCCGGCGGGTGGGACAGCCTCTTCTGCATTGCAAGAAGATGTGTGTGTGAATCCGGGAATGAGATTTTTGACTCTTGTGTTGGAAACATTCGCTCTGGAGCTCTGGGTTTGACGTCTACCTGCCACCGAGTCCCTGGAGGAGTGGTGTGTGTCCCTCCGGGCAGTCCCTGCTTGGGATGAGACACGCAAGTGTTGCCCAACACCAGCAACCAGCACCCAACACCAGCAACCAGCTTCTGGTCTGTTGACTTTAAAAAAATACTGTAAGCTGTATTATTTATTTATTTTCTAAAGCACCAGCCCAATTCTAACTTGCACAAGTTAATTCCTGCGTGCCGGCTTAAGACAAAAGCGGCCGCTGTTCAGATGAGTCTCTGAGTAAAACAGCAGCGTAATTTTGGACTTTGACCCTTTTCGACAGCGGCTGATTGGAGAGGCAGACCGCCTGAAGGCTGAGCTCTCGGGGCACACAAAACATGCCTGATAGGTTTCAGTCAGCTTGGCCCGGCTTTTGTAAAACTGCCTTTTAAAGCACCACCATACGATGATCATTAGTAGTATTTCTAGGCGTGCTCTATGGCTGGCCAGATGGCACAGCCAAGTATGTTGTTTATTAACTAGACCTCAAATGCAGACCATCAAATAAAAATAAAAAAATCCCTTTCCCGAGGCAGACAGTTGATTTTGGGAGTGAACATTGACCTGACATGCTGTCGCTATGAATGGACTCCGTGGCCGCTAATCAAAGGTCTGTTTTAGTGGTGTTTTAAATTTGATTATCTGGGGAGATCCACACAGATCCCCCTCTGGGATGGCAGAGGATTTCCGTGCTCTGGTTTGGATGATTTTTTGGTAGATGAGTTGTGTGTAATTGAAGCTGGAGCTTGCTGTGGGGCTGGATGCAATCCTGGGCTGCTCGGAGAGGGCTGACACATCTCGGAGAGGGGGAGTGTGTTGCCCCTGTTGCGGTAACGCCTAGAAACCTCAGATAAAACCACATTTCACTGGGTTGGATGCTGTGTAGATGCTTGCTAAAGATAGCTGTGGCCTGGAAGTGTTCATAGTCCATAGAGGAAGGGTGGAGAAAGAAGCTGAAGTTTCAAGGGCCATGGTCAAGGTCACGGAGTAGTGGAGAATGAGGATGGTGACTCATGTGGGTGCACGGGCTGAGCTGGAAGGGCTGTGCTTCTGCTGCAAAGCCCGAGGGACGGTGCCTGCTGGTGGCCTCAGCCCATGGCAATATGACCCCAGCCAGGAGCTGCCCCCCACCAGCTGCATCTCTCACCATCTTTTGGGCACCTCGAGTTGAAAGCTGTATTGTCCATCTTTCTGTCTTCCTCCAAGGGAGCAAGAAGGTCCCTACCTGGTGGAGGAGGCACAGGTGAAGGTGGTGCTGCTGGAGAAGATCACCGCCCCCAGGCTGGCCAGCCCACATCTCCCAGGCTTGCACCCCTGTGCATTTATTTTTCTTTTTTTTTTAATGTGAGCAGAGTCCTCTGCCTGAACTCTCATCTCCCACTCCCTACGGCCGGGCAAGGAGCCAAGCCAGAGGCAGCAGAGCAGGGCTGAGGGGGGGACAATGGTCTCCAGCCCTCCCGGCCAGGGCAGAGGTGGGAGCGCTGGGGCTCCTGGCAGCGTTTCTGCAGTCCCTGGCACACCTCTGTCCTCCGCATCCTGCGAGGGGGCTTCTCCCAAAATGCCACTCGTGTCCCCAACTGACTCGTGGCATGGCAGCCCTCGTGGGCAGCCCCGGGACGTGGCGGGGCTCTGCCTGGGAAGTGCAGGGTGAGAGGAGAAGGGGTTGGATCGGGGGAAGCCTTTCCCTGCCGCAAAGCAGGAATCGACCCGAGGAGCTGCACAGGCTCAGCTACTTAAATGCACGCGGAAATAACTTACCTGTGTAAATGTGTCCTCTGGGTGATGTGTTTAAAGGAGCCGGACTGCACGCAGGAAGAGCCCAGCCTGAAAGCGGCAGTGTGTGGTACCCTCCTGGTGAGCAGATGCCAAATGACTCTGCATTTTTAAAAATTTATTAATTTTTTACCTTGCTAGTAGCCCTGGCCATCCCCACCCTGGGCTGCAAACGTGGGTAAAAACTGGCCAGGGGTAGCCCAGTGCATCCCACCGCTCTGGGGCCCCACTGCCTCGTCCGCTGTGCAGGGAGGGAGAGGTGCCGTTACCCTGATTTACCTCTTGCGAGGCACTCGTTCGAGGTTTTCCTAGCCCAGCGTGTAGCCTGTTGCGGCTTTTCTCCAAAGCGTGGCCCCGCAGCCACAGGGACAGCATGTTTAGCCCAGAAACACCCTGCAATTTGGGATGTGAACGGAGGAGGCGGAGGGCTGCGAAGCAGAGGAGGTGCTATGAGACGCCGCTGCCCGGCAGAAGGGTTCAGCCCTCGATTCCCTATTTCCTTGGGAGGTTTTGTGTTTTAAACTTATCCCGGTTCTAGGGAAGACAAGGTGATGCACCCTTCAGTTTCTGTCGCACCGATACCTGTGCTGGTGAGCAAGAGGAGAGCTGCGGCTGCTGTGGGGTGCTCAAGGATCGCCCCGTGGTTTAGCTAAACCTGGGTTAACCGTCTAAACTGGGTTAGGTTTTTCCAGGTCCCTTAAAAAGCTCTAAACATAATACGCTGTCATTGTCCCTCATGAGAACAGATGCATGTTAAACTGGGGTCTGTGAATCAGTGTAAGTTGCTCTCTCTGCCTGTGCCTCAGTTTCCCCCCAAGCAGAAGGGCGATGGGAAGCAGAGGCTCCGACACGCTGCGTGGAGGCGACGTCGGCTTTGGTTCGTGTCCTGCCCTGAAACACACTGCCCAGGTGTGCGGCAGCCCTCTGCTCCTTCGCTAACTGAGCAGCCTTTCCTTACTGCTGGCTGGGGAGACAGCTCCGCAGCGGGTAATCCCAGTTCGTGCCGCAGGTTCGGCATAAGTCATGTTAGAGAGAGCTCCTGTCACTCATTTCCTTTTTTTTTTTTTTTCTTTAAAAAAAAAGGGAGGGGAAAAAAAGATAAAGCATGCCTATAAATGCCAAAGGGTTAATTCAGAGATGTTTTGCCCCCTCAAGGGGATCTCACGCTTTGTGTTCGTATTAAAACGAATTAAGGCAGAGCATCCCTGAGAGCACTGAGACATGGCTGTCCCCTGGAGCGGGGATGCTGCGAGGCTGCACGGGGAGTGCTGTTAGTTGGGCTGTCTCCATCGCTGTATGCCTTCTTTGTAGTGGGCTTCTCTTTGGAGAGGCTGATCTTGTGACCCTTACTCGTATGGATTTGCAAGAGTGTTGCTGGTGAGAGTAAGGTCAGCAGTACTGGACAGTGTTCTTTGTTAAGGTCTTTGAATAAGGGCTGGGGTTTCTGAAGGAGCTTGAGGAACTGGGCAGGGAGAGCCACACACTGGGTTTGCAGAGGTGGTGGGATGTGAAAAGATGCAAAGAGACCATGGAGGGGGAGAAGCGATAAGGAACATGGGTCCTGATGGCATTGGGAAGCACCCAGGTGGGTCACAGACTAGACCCACCTTGCGCATCATGCGGTATGAAGCTACACGGGGCAGAAATTGTTAGTCAGAAAATGCAGATCCATTGAAATTCAAGGCTTTTGTGGAGCTTCACCAGCCTGGGCAGGAAGGGTGCTTGTGGCAATGGTTTGAGATGAGAGAGACCTCATGTTCCCAAGGCTTCTGCCCATCCCAACCACAGGAGGTTATTTGGGGGAAGGTGATGGAGTTCTTGTTTTGCATAGAGAAAATCTTCATTTTCTGTCTTCGGAGACTCATAACACTTCTGAAATACCTTTTCTTTGCATGGGAACTGTATTTCCATCCTACTGTATTTTAGCAGTCCGGTAAACCACACTGGGCACTGCTCCACTTTGGAGATAAGACCTTGGGAGCCCAATTCCTCAAGGACTTATTTTAAAAAAAAGAAAAACAACCCTGCCCCCTACTTTTCCCCTATTTTAAAAGACTGCTCTCCCTTTTATAGATCGGCTGAGCACCAGCAGTGGCTCATTATCTCCCAGTAATGCCTTGTCAGCATCAGTCTGCAGAGAACAGGGTTTTTTTTTTATAGCGGAAATTGTTACACGTGGACGTCAGAAAAGCAGAAGAATACCCTGTTACAGCATATTTTTTTGTGTGCTTTAATTATCTAAATCTCTCTCCTATTACAGACTCTTAGATCCCTTACATCCAATTAGCTGTGCTCTTCTCCTCCCCCACAAGCAGGTAAATATTGTACCTGCACCCATTTTTACTCAGTTGCAGACAGGGGTGGAAAATGAATGAGTGACTGGACACAGCGGCAGCGAAAGGTAGATTGTTATCATCTCCCCTACAATAAGTGTGGCTTCTCAGAAATCCTGTTATTTTGTTGATTTTCCAGCCGGCTTTGCTGTTCCTGTGTTGTCTGTTGCAGACTTGCTGCTCTGGTAAACATTGACTGCCCTCAAAAAAAAATATTGGCACAACTTTTTAAGCTCTTATGGCTGAATTGTGACTCGGGGAGGTGGTGCCCAGCCCGGTTTCAGGCTTTTTCTGCTGCCTGCGAGGAGGCATCAGTAGAGATCTGGGGGATGGAGGGACTACATCGGGCAAAACCAGTGTGTTCAGCGTGGACTAGTCCTGTCTCTCTGCCTTCCCCATTGATGTGTCCTCCTCCATCAAGAAGGCTGCTTGTCCCATCCCCATATTGCCGTGATCTCCAGGAGATGCTCTGGGAAGCTGTGACCCAGCGTTTGGGGTTGAGATTTTGCGGTTACTTAGGCTCTTCCTGCTCCTGCCTGTGCCAAACTGTAGAGGACCCCACCCAATGTTGCTCTCCGGGGCCATCATGCTCTTCCCATGGCTTCCTCCCTCCCCAGCCACCGAGGTCCCGGCGGGTGGTGGCAGGAGAGCACCCGGAGGAGACGGCACAGCCCCAGGCTGGAGATCCCCAGCTTTCCCAGCAGCGCAGGACACCCTCGGTGGGGGAGACGGGGCCGCGGAGGCGGCAGTGGCCAGACAAGGTGGCCCTTTGACATTTACAGAATGGCCTTTCAGAGCTGTGAAGTGTCCCCGCTCCGTCGAGGGCTGCCATATAAACAGACGCCGTCCCTCGGCACAAAGCGAGGAATGCGCCGCACAATGGCCCAATGTTCGCCGCAATAAAGCCCCACTTCTTCTGCCCTCCACAAAGGCAGCTCTGAGCGGGACGGCGGGCGTGGGGCTCGGCTGTGGTCGCACTAACCCTTCCACCAAAGCGTTTTGGCTACTGGTGACTTTGGTTGGAGCCGAGGGGGCGGGGAGGTGAAACCCAACGTGGGGCTTTTTCCTGCTCTCTTCATCCCCACGGGCGGATATTCAAATTAATTGACCTAAAGGGAAATCAACACGTGGGTTACGAGGGTTTTCGGTTTGCTCGGGGTGAACGTTAACAGCTTTGGTTTTCTAATAGAAGTGTCTCGCAGCGTTTAGCTTTCAAATGTTAACTTTTCTATGTTGCCCAGAAAAATGTAAGAGAAATTTATCCCCTGGCTGCTGTCAGACATCACAGAAAATCAGCACAAAAGGAGCTGGGCTCGCTGGAGCAACGCACCATTTTTAGTGACATCTCTTCTGAATCCTCCTAATCTTGTGCAACATCCTTTTGTCTTATTCCATCAAAGTGTGACAAAGCCTTTTCATACGGGTTGTTTTACAGATGCTCGTATTTCAGCAACGTGTTTTTCCTCATTCATACAGAGTGCTGCCGTTGCTGTTAATTGTATACGTTACAGGAACACCTCCGGGCCCTGCTGGGATGAGCGATGGGTTGGGGAAGGGCTGGCAGGAGCCCTCACATTCCTCTTTCCCAGGGCAGCGCAGCCCCTCACCGGCTCTTCTGGGGATGGTCCTGGCAAGTAGCGTGGTCCTGGGAGATGCTGTGGTGCGAGGCTGGGGGGTGTGCACGCTCCGTCCTTCAAGGTGAAGATGGTAAATGCATTTGGTAAAGCTTTCCTTCGAAGCCGTGGAGGGTTTTTGCGTGGCTCATTCACATGGTATGCCCTGGTTGGAGACTCTCCTTCTCTGGAGTCTGCCCCAACATCTTGCCAGTCTCACATGTTTTTAAAGAAAAGGCACAAAAGCGTGGTGCTGTACCATTTTGGGTGGCTCCGATGTGGTCAGGCAGTCCCCGGGCTGTCAATGGCAGCTGGGCATCCAGGTTTTTCTGGCAGCTGGGAAAACATTCAAAATGAATTTCTCCCTTCCCTCCTCCTTGGTGGGGTGGGGTGGGGGGAGCAGGCAAAGGAAGAAAATAAACGATTAGAGCTTGCTATAAGGGTGTTCTGTTACACCATTAAATCGTGCACAGCATGCCTCCAAACAGCCCTTAAGGCTGTGGTCCTCCGTCTTCCCATCCATCTTGTGTCTGTCATGTCCCTGCGAACTTAAGGATGTTTCTGTGGAGGAGGAATGGAGACCCATCACAGATGCAAGTGCACGTTGCGATCTCTCTCGGATCACAGATATTTTAATGCCTTTTTTTTCCCCCCCTTTAATGGGGCCTCGCGTTCCCGTGCTGTTCTGTGCCCTGTTAGGGCATTGCCCAAGCTCCCAGGCAGAGCCTGTCCCCTCTGTGTGTCCCTCCCTGGTCATCAGACCTGGCAGAAAAGTATCTGGAGGATGCTCTGCGGCTTCAGGCCAGCCACGAGACAGGATTTTGGAGGTGTTACCTGTTCTCTGTGCTCTGCTCTTAGGACACTTGCAAGTGGGGTCAAAACTATCTGCAATCCTCCTCTTTAATAGCACCCAGAGTAAACCACAGAGGGGGATGCCTCTGTTGTGTCCCTGTAACTTCTGTAGCTGTAAAGCTGTGGTCCTGTGTAAAATTCCACCACAGCGAACGGTTTGTTGCCACTAGTGGCAGGAATCACTTGCTGGGTGATGGGATTTCCTGCATCCCGTGCCGGTTCCCCTTGGATGGAGTAGAAGTGAAATCAGACTGGCTTTTGCAGACATATTTTGGGGTGCAGGCTGTTCCCTGTTGCCGAATTATAGAATAACTGGAGTTGGAAGAGACCTTAAAGATCGCCTAGTTCCAACCCCCCTGCCATGGGCCGGGACACCTTCCACTAGACGAGGAATATTTTGCTTTTCTTTACAACCTCCTCCCCAGTGTCTGCTGGCCTGCTGCTGCCTTGGGTGGCCGCATCCTGGTGGCGGGTGCCATCCAGCCCCGGGCTGTCACCCTGCAGGTATCGCGACAGCAACTCCTAAGGCATAACGTGAAGCCCAAGAGCCGAGGGCCATTAGATGCACGAGCTCCTGCCTTGGGGGGGGGGTCCCCAACCTGGCGTGTAGCCCTCGCCCCCGGAGGGCTGGATCACTCGGTGTTGGATCCAAGCCTTGCACGTGGTCTGCCCCTGTCCCCGCGGGCTGCTTAATCACTGCCTGCTCCTTCTGCCAGCATCTCTCGTGCTGGTGATGTTTTTAATCATTAGGAAACGTATATAAAGTTGATGAATGATGTGATGGTGATACACACTACCTACGTGGTCTTTCAAGTAAGTATATTCATAAAAACCTAGTAGAAACCCAGGCTGGCAGGAGGCTTTTGTTACTGAAGTCTGTTTTTGTCCCAACACATCCTTCCATCAATTCTTTTGTGAGAGCTAAAAATTGGCTGGCTTCAGTGGAGTTAATAATCATCTGAAATGGAGTTGAGCAATTGATGTTGCTGCATCAAAATGTTTCCCTCTTCCCTTCCCCCTCTTTCCCCCCCATTTCCCCCAAAAAAGAAATTCCTGGCTGATACTCAAAATCCAGTTCAGTTCTCACTGTGCAAGTATTAAACTGTGGGTCTTTTCTTTCAAGTTTCTGGATTTTTATGGGCACAATTGGTCTGTTAACAGGACTTTTTTTTTTTTTTTTTGTGGTTTCAATGCATTTATATCATTGACCTTTGCTTTAAAAAGTGTCTGACAGTCTTTACTGGACTGGAGCTATGAAAAGGAGTGTTGTAAGGGGGCTTTATTCTATGGAAGCAATGACCACAGGCAAAGCTTTATATTTGCTGAGTGATTTAATTCTTGCACATGCAGAACTTGGCTCTGCGCCATGTGTAACATGTTGAGAAAAGGTCTGCTTGAGAGGCATTAAAACCAAACTTTCCAAAACTGACTTTTTTTTTTTTTTTTAAAAAAAAAAAAANTGATAGTTTCCTACTGCCTTTTTAAAAAAAAAAAAAAAAAGCTTGCTTTCCTGTTGTTTTTAAGCTAACAAGTAAAATCAAGTGACACTGCCCCAAAATGCTGCATTGAGCTCTAGCAGAGTCATTGGGGAAATAAACCTCCTTTGAAGAAACGAAGTGGGAGTCTAGATGGAAGGGTGCCAGCCGGGAGGAAGAGGAGGGTGACATTAAGATAAAGGCTTGATCAAGGGTCAGGAGAGCACCCTGGACTCCCGGAGGAAACCTGGGAGGTGAAGATGATGCATCTCTAATGCTTGGTCCTGTAAAGTCCTACTCATAGGGCACATCCCCAGAAGATGTGTTTTCAGGCTAAATATCAGATTTCTCCCCCAAATGAGTTGCTTTTCACTGCTTGGCTTTGCCCCATCCCCTGCCCGCTTACAGGAATATCTGTCTGGTAGCAGTCAGAAGCAAATAAAAACAAACTGCTTTTTGCTTGCTCTTATTTTAAACACTGTGACAACATTTGGATTAATGTTAGGTCTTGTGAAAAGCTCTTTAAAAGTCAAACATACAGAGCTGCTTAACAGCATCCCTTTGAATTCTGCATCTGCCTGCTGCAATTCCAGATAATGGCCTGGAAGGCAAGGAAACATCGTATTTCTTTTTCCTTCTTGTAATCAGTCCATTAAATATGCCTGAAGTTTCATATTCTGGAACTATTTAATTGTGTACGGGCCGAGTTCCGTATTTTGGTGTGTCTTTGAATATTTCCTCTTCCTTTGGCAAGCAAACAATCAACAGAAATACTAAATTATGTTAATTTCTAACAGAAGCGATGTCTTCCCCAAAACATTACAGTCTACTGCATTTTAATTAAAAACACCACATCAACAGTGCATCAAGCCATTTGGAGCCTCAGCCTCTATTAGTTTTAATCAGCAGATTTTTCTAGGGGCTTTTAGAAGCAAATTGTGCATTGCTCGCTCTTCCCCAGGAGGCGCGAGGGAGAACAATAGATTATCTTTGCGCAGGCACGCCGAACCCTGAAATACTGAATTAAAAAAGTGTATGAATAGGGAGGAGGTTATATAGGGGGAGAGCTAAGAGGAGGGTGCATGCCGCGGTGTGCAGGGGGGGGCTCCGTGGATGGTACCCGCCTCGTCTGCTGCAGCTGCAAATAAATCCATCACCTGGAGGAGACCAAATCACGTTTATTTGTGTTGCTGTCCTGCCTTCCCGGTGGAGCACGCGGGGGCTGAGGTTTCCTCAGGGCTATCGGAGACGCGGAGAGGCACCTCTGCGCTCTCTCCTCCTCGGCTTGGGTGTTAGCGGTTCCCACGTGTGCAGTTGGGATGAGCCGTAGCCGGCACTCACCCTGCCGGGGCGGTGATGGGAAAGAGCATTTTATCCATTCCTGTGATTTCTCCGAGAGTTGAGCCTAAATGCTGCTAGTATATACAGTCGCTTATGAAAGCGATAGGTTTGAAGCCTCTGCGTGGAGAGACTGGTATGGAAAGCCAGAGGAATGAGGATAACCCCTGCTTTTTATAGGCTTCTGCTATTAGCTCATGCCAGGTGACCCCAATACCCTCTATTTTAACCGCAGAGCTCCACCCGCCGTGCAGTCGGCCTCGGTGTCCAAGTGAACGGGCTCCTGCCTGGGGTCCGCTGTAGCGGAAACAGCCAGGGAAGGGAAAACCCTCTCTTGTCTTTCCCTGGCTCCTACCGGGTTGGACAAGTCGATTCTCAGGAGAGGGGCTTTGCCTGGGTGGCCGTGGGGATGTTGCGTGGAAGGGATAAATAGGATCATGGAGGGGAAGCGGAGGGAATACAGGCGGCTGAGCAGGGAATTGTCCACTCGCTCAAAAATCCGGGAGGTGCTGCTCAGCACCGATGCGGAGAGGAGGTGATTATCCACGTGGGCGCTCTTTTATCGTTCAGGCATAGTGAGCATGGGTGTCCCAGTGTCCTGCAGGACCCGGGGCCGGTGCACGTGCTTGATGAAGCTGGGACTGGAGAGGGGCTGTGGGAGCATCTCCTGGGGGCTGATGCATGGGGATGGCTCTGGGCCAAGGCTTTCCAGAATGGGTGATGATTTCTGGTGCCCAGCTGGAAATTGCTGTGAGGGCAACGGGTTTTGCAGGGACTCAGCCTTTCTGGAACTCCCCATCACTGTTTGGAAATGGTTGCCCATGGGTTTCCTGTCCCGCTTCCAGCAGGCGTTTCTGCGCAGAGCTCCCCACTCTGGAAAGGGAGTCCCAGACACTGACCACAGGTTTGTACTTTGGATGTCTCCCAGCACATCCAGATTTCACTGTTTGGTTTTTTTTCTGTGCAGCTCTGGGAAATGCCAGTGTAAAGTTGGTGTCACGGGCCTGAAGTGTGACCAGTGCAGTGATGGATACTACAGGTTCAACGAAACCACCTGCGAGCCGTGCCAGTGCAACAACCACTCCAAAACCTGCAACAGCTCCACAGGTAACTCCTCGTGTAACCGTGGTGGGTGCAGACTTCACCTGTCTCCTCTGTCGCTGGTTTTTGCCATTTTCATTCAGCAGACCTCTGCTCTCATCCTCTTCATCTGCATCTTTATGCCTGGAGTACCCAGAATCTTTAGCTTAAAACCAAATTTAATATACGGGGCAAGGTTGGAGCTAGTGCTCTTCTCAAGGAAGTCAATAAAGGCTACGTTATTTACCCGAGGCTGCAGTGCAGAGCCTTTATTCTGCAGTCTCTATCGGAAATCAGTGCTCTATTGTTCTCTGCACTTACACAAATACACAACATGGGCTTTTAAGGAGCTTTTGTTTAACTGCTGTTTACCTGGAAACATATACTGTACTGGCAGTGACGTAAGGTGACTGTTATTGCCACAGATAACGTGATTAGTGCTGGAAAAAACTGGCAGCACCCAATTAATATTGCCCACTTTTTATAAATTTGCCTTGTTCATTTTCCTTGATCGTTTCTTTGACCGTCTCTCACTCATACAGATATTGATGGAGTGCAGATGTCGAAGCACCTGTGCTTGAATCACTTATGGGAGGGCAGGGGGAAAACTAATTGCTTTCCCATCTCCACTGAAAGGAGAGATCCCGGAGGAGCAATGTTATGTGACTGCCTGCGCAATCCCCACTTTAGCAATAAAACTCACACTTCAAAATCCAAATTCTCATCAAAACTTCCAGGCTGAAATGCGGTTCTGTAATGTTGATCCGGGAGCTTAGAAAGGAGCGATAATCTAAAAAAATGTTGCAGGGTTTTTGCGTAGCTGGCAGAGAGGCAGAGCTCATCAAATCTGGTATTTCTGGGCAATTTCTGCACCGGTGTCTATTCCCTTGTGGCCTGTGTGTTTGCAGCAGAGGAATGGGCGGCCGCAGTGCTGACTGTGCCCAGCCAATGCCCTGATCCTGCTTGGATGAATTATTTTATTCGTTCCTACACTGAACTTTATGTGCTTATGTCCTACTAATAGTGAAGGATGTAAGACTGTACCTAACGCTGTGTGCGCATCAGCTGTGTTACTGACTTGGACCTGGGTGTGTGGGTTTTGTGAAGGAGTAAGATAATCTGCTCTTCCTTTTTCTCTCTCAATGTTCCCCCTGCTCTTGATTTTAAAAAAAAACCAAAACCCAACCCAGCGCAGACCTTGCCTCCAGGATGGGGCCATTCAGGCAGTGCTTCTGCTGGGGCGCTCCGGCGCTGACCACGGCACTGCAAAGAAAGACCCTCTTTTTTGGTTAATGAGCTATTGTTGATTTGACAAAAATCCCTTTTTTTAAATTTTCCTCCATCTGCTTTATTTGCTGCTGGGATTGGGGGAACCCAACAAAACCAGAACAGTGAACAGTCAATTAAAAATTAGATCCAACGTCTAATAAGTAACACAGTGCACTCTGCTCTAGAGACTGCACTTTGTGTGACCTCCCCAGCTTTACATCAACTCTGTGTAGTCTTTGTCAAATTTTCAAGGTTTCTTTTGCATTAATGCTGTACTTGTGGCTCCCTCTGCCGGTTCTGTGACCGTCTCTGCTTGGCCTCGCTCTGCCCAGGAGGAATATTTAAAATTACTGGGCTGGAAATTGGGCAGCCAGACCTCCCCGGGCGACCCTTCCTTCGACACGACTCTTGTGCCCCGTGTTGTGTCTGTGCGAGGAGTTTGGTTGCATCTGCCCAGCTGAGGTACAGTGAGGTCTGATGCTTCCTGAGGGCATTATCAAGATGGGAATTGCTATTAATTATTAAGGCTTTCCGCAGCGATACCCGATGGCAAGCCCGTGCGTGCTTTGCGTGGCTGAGCAGCGTGCTGACTCATTGGAAACGCAGCCGTTTTGCAGGGTCGGTGTAGATTAATGGGAGTAATTTCCACTGATGGGAAAGACATTGGTCCTGAAATGACCAAGACTGTACAGAAAAGGCAGGTGTGATTCCAGATTTATACCGCCATTAATGCCTGCAGAGCACGGTTCAAGGCACCCTTCGTGCTGATCGGGCAAGTTGACCTTCCACAAGCCGGTCTGTCCCAGGCATCCCAACTGAAGCAGCTGACGGAGGTTTGCAACTGGAGAAACCGAGCCCAGCAGATCATTTTCCCCTCTAACCCTGACACCTCTCCCACAAAAACCACTAGCTCGTGCCTGACAAGCTGTTGGGTGAAGAGCAAACAGTGTGTGGGAGCTGACGCCGTGCGAGTGTCCTTACTCATCGGGGTTCCACCAGCCCCACCGCGCCGGGGAATCAGCCGCTTCCCGAAAGCGGCAGCTGCCAGGGTTTTCTTCATGTCCTGGTGTGAGGGTCGGCTCCAGGGACATGCCAGGCTTGCTCAGGGATGCTCGGCTGCAGAGTCATCACTCCGGAAAGAGAAGAGTAGGAACCGTGCAGCGTGTTGGGCTTGCAAGGGAGCCAAACTGTTCCAATATGAATAAGAAAATCTGCTGTGGTTTTTTTAACAGTCAGCATTAACCTAATTCAGGATTTTTTCTGTGGTTAATGTTGATATGAGACTTTTCCATACCCCCGCAGCAGTGCTAGATTAGCTCAGTGAATCTCTTGTCTGTGCTTATATATGCAGTGACTAAACTGCTCTGTGCTGCCCTGGTTTGTTAGAAGGTGGCTGTTGCCTTTTCAGAGTCTTGTACACGGGATTTAATCAAATAAGCTTCCCTCGGGTCACTGCCACCTCGATGAGAAGCCTGCTGAATTACGGGATGTTCCTGTTGATGGATGGGCTTTTGATAGAGGCTGCGTTTTTATAACTAGGGAGATTTTTCTTCCTCTGGTCACAATAGTATCAAAATGCAATTTAGAGGGCCATTAGGACATAGCCTCTGCTAAGACACAGCACGTCGATTTTCTGATTCAGGGGCTTCACCAGGAAGGGGAGGTGGCTCATGTGAATTCCCAGTTCTCCTCTGTTTCTGCGGGAAGGTCAATAATTGCTGCTGCCTCATGCCTGTAGCAAACGTTCCTCCTGTCATGGGGATGGAGGAGCTGGAGCCACACTGGTGGGAGGGAGCCATCTGCCCCCAGAGCAGGATGGTGGCACTTCCTTACCCCTGGCCACCAGCTGTGTGGTGTAGGAAGAGGCTGCACACAAAAAAGGGCAAAGGTCCCACTGGAGGGACCCCTCGTGGGAGTGGGGGATTCAAAGCATCAAGATGCAAACTGAAACCCCTTTCCTTGAGGACCATTTAATATTGATAGTGTGCGTTTACCTGTGCTGACCTTTTTTAAAGTGATGAGCTGTGGGCATCTCTGCTGGGGCTACCTACTTTTTCACATTATGTGTGTGTGCATGTGGAGGGGGGGACGACTATCAGAAGGTCATGAGAGGCCAGGATCATGTTTTGGCCGGAGGGCATCCAAAATCACCTGTGAGCTCTGATAATTGAGAGCGCTCCATGCGGATTCTTGCTCCAAATGTTCTGCTCCAGTTCCTGCTGCTGAACCGGTTGCTTGTGCTCCTGTCCCTTCCCCAGGCACCTGCCTGCACTGCCAGGAAAACACCGAGGGAAAGCACTGCGAGCTCTGCAAGGAAGGCTTCTACAGAAGCACCCATCCTGCCCACGCCTGCCATCACTGCCCGTGCTCCACCGTGGCATCGACCGGCACCTGCCAAATCCGTAAGGCTTTCATTTTGGTCTGATTCCTCAGATAATGAATGTAGCTCTGAAAAGCTACGTTGCCACTCAGAGTGCATCAGCCTAGCGAGGTGGTTTATAGCCCGTGACTCTCCTGTTTGTGGGAACTGGGGCACGTTGCTGGAAGCGGCACCTGCCACGATGCATCCCTGGTGCTTGTGTTGCCTCTTGCGAGAGCGGCTGCGCAGCAAAGGGCATCAGAAACGCTTCGCTACAGGCTGCAGCCTGCTCTGAAGAACCTGAAAAGTTTTGCAGAGAGAAATTGCTGGGCTTGTGGCAGCCAGGAGAGGTACAGGAGATGGCCAGCAGGGCCACATAGCCATCCGTAGCTCTGTGAGCCCCCTTCTGAACATCTCCATGGGACTCCAAACAGATTCCCCAATCTTCCTGATCTATTTTGATGTAACCAAGAGAAGGCATAGCTGTAATAAACATATGTAAGACATTTTTTTGATATTTCCTTAATCAGTTTTGCAATGAAGCCACCTCTGGCTTCGGGTAGGCCAAAAAGTTCCTGCAGATTGCTAACAAACATCCCTGATACAGTTCCAGCTGTTTTCTGAAATTGGCTGTTTGAGATGGAAATGTTCAGGAGTAATAATCTGTTTGCTTAGCAACGTGCTGAGCATGCTCTATGATGCTGGTACGAGGCATCAGAAACCCCCCACAGCTTTTTTTCCCCCTAGAAACAGAAAATACTGCAGTTCAAAAGTTATTTTTTCAGCTTAAAATTTGAGATCGGTTAAGATTCACTGGCTGCTGATTCTTGTCACAGTGACTTGTGGTCAGGTCCCACAGAACAAATCCCACAGCAAGTGTTCCTCTGCAAGGGGCTATGGCACATACTGGGTTTGCTTTCTGTGCTCTCTAGATCCTGGTGAAACTGCCCCAAGGTGTGACAAATGCAGAACCGGGTACACTGGCCCGAACTGCAACCAGTGTGACAATGGCTACTACAACTCCGACAGCATCTGCGTAAGATGTAAATGCAACGGGAACGTGGACCCAGCGCGGTCACCCAGCGTGTGCAACCCGGATAGCGGGGAGTGCATCGGCTGCCTGTACCACACCGCTGGGTTTCATTGCGAGGAGTGCGAGGACGGCTACGTCCGAGACCCCGAGGGGACCAACTGCACCAAGAAAGGTAAAACGTGCTCCTCAAATCAGTGTCGGAGCTTGGTGTGCGGTTCAGGTGGGCACAAGCTGCCTGAAGGCTGGGCAGGGAATACTGTTAATTGTTCACATTGGTTTAGATTCATCTGGCGTGTGGTACAGGGAAGAAACCAGACCTTTATAACACCTTGGTGTCAACTGACCTTGAAATCTGTGGTTCAGAGTTAGCTCTGTAACCACCCTGATTCCCAGACTGTGGCAGGCACCTCCAGTGAACAAGCTGGAAAACAAAAACTATTTGCAGTGCATTTAAATGTAGGTTTTCAGATTTCCATTGCTTGATATACTTGATCTCTTAGTGCCCAGTGAATTGTCCTTATTGACTAGTCCATTCAATAGCACTGTCTAGTTCCCTAGAAGGGGTGTTTATAATACATTATAATAAATTTTGTCACTCCTTATACTCTGCAAACAATAACTACTTGGACCAAGTTTAGATTTTTTTTTTTCTAAATGGGGAAGCCAAGGCTCAGAGAGGTGAGATCCAAACTTGCACAGCGAGTCAATGCCACAATTTTCTGGTACCTGCTTTGGGGGTCTCTCATCGATCTTCAATACAAATCCAAGACGCTGCACGTAGCATCTCAGATGCAAACTAGCTTAGGCTGCTGCATAGCAGGAGGACGTGTAGTAAAATGAGAGAAAACGGTTCTTAAGTTGCTCCTTCAGTGGTTATCGGGAGGTTGGTCCACAAGGTGGATCTCCAGCTCCATGCATGGAAAGATTACCGACCTTATGTATTAGGTAAGAGAAGCCAGAGTTCAGAAAAGTAACTGGGCCCAAATTCATCCTTGTCACCAACAGAGATTTAATTCAGGTCTTCCATTAGGAGCTAATGTGGTTTTCACTCCCATCTACTCTCCAGAGGTGTAATCACAGAGTCCTTCACTGCGCGGGGAGATGATCAATACAAAAAAGTTGAATGCTCATTTGCTGTAACTGTACCGTCACAGGGCTGGAAATGGCAGTTTTGCATCGGGTCATCCATTATCTCCCCCTGCACAGCTCTGTCTTTGTGCAAAGAGCTACATGACCTTGCTCCATTAAAATCCATATGTATGGCTTTGCTTGTATACTTGCAGTTTTCCCCATTTGTTTTAATTTCATGGCATTGTTATAAGTAATTCCTGATGTGAGGACAGCCTGTCCCCTTTCAAAGGGACTGGGACATGCTCTTCTCGCTTTCCTGTCTCCTTGACACCTGTTTTTTGCCTTTCTTATTAAGCAATTAAAAAGGCGTACAGTTTCTTTCCAGTTTCTTACATACAAGTTGCCTAAAAATTGACACGGTGAAGTACTGTGCATTAACTAGTTTTAGGTTAAGATTTTCTTAAACCGCTAGTGCATTTGAGTGGCCTGGGTTCGAGTGGCTTCTAGAGTGAAATCATCACCCAGACTATTTAAGTGGTCACAGTTGAAATAAGACAGCTTGTTTTGGACAGCCTGGGCAAAGCTAAACCCAACCTCGAGTATCCACAGGGGCTGTTCAAAGTCTTAAACCTGACCAAGATGTTGATGCTTTCAAGGCTGATGGAGAGAATATTCAAAGGACGAGTGGGATGACCCAAGTCAGTGTTTCCGACCCCTGGGTGGATGGTGTTCCTGCTACGATGGTGAGGCACAGCAGCAAGGACTTAGTGATGCAGCGTGGCACTGTGCCACCCAGCCGAGCATCGCAGCTGTCCCCGAGAGCTGGCGCGTGGGCTGCTGGCGCGGCCCCGGCTCCTGCCGGTGCTCATTCATTGCAGGAGGCAGCAGAACCTTTGCAGAGGCTGCATTTCAATCAAGCAGCTGGATGTGACGCTCACGTCAAAGCTGCCAAAGCGGCCCATTGACTGAACAGCTGCCGCTCTCAAGGAGCTGCTTTAGGACATCTGGAGGGCTGGCACGGCTCTGGCGAGCGGAAAAAGGCGTCGCTGTATCAGGGCCCAGAAGCGACAGTCCGCAGTCAGAGCATGGCACTGTTTCACCATGACGTTACTGTCAGTTCCAGGAAATGTTTTCACCCATGTCCCCCTTGCCAGCTCTTAGCTGATGCTGACTCACAAATAAAGCCCAGAAAAGTCCTGTTTCCTTTCTGGTGAATCAGCCATTGTCTCTGCTCTGTTTTTTTCTAATTATAGCTACTGGCAGGGTTTGCCAAGAATTGAGTGTTGATGAAGGAATTTGGAAAGGATGACTGAATTCCTCCTGCCCTTCTCCCAAAGCTGTATCCAGGAACCTCTTGCTCCTGTCACGTTGCTTCCTACTGCAAAATTCTGCCTGTTATCCCATAGAGAAATATCTTCTGGCATTCAGCATCCCGAGTATCCTTATCAACCTAAGGCAGGACCTGCAAAGAATAGAGGAGCTGCTGCAGGGAGGGACTCTGAGCAGGAGCCTAAATTAGATGTGTGATGCCCCCTCCAGAGGAGTTTCTTTCTCCACTGCCTGAACTGGGAACGTGACAGCCCTCCGCGGGCCCGTGGCAGGAGACGTGCTGAATATTTCCAGCTTGTGTTACCACTGGAGATGCAACTTAGTGCAAAATTAGTCCTTCGGAAGTGACTCTCCTCCTCAGTCATAATTAGTAGCTGTTCTCTTCAGGAGAGCTGAATCAATACAGCATGGCACCATCAACTGTAATTGCTGCAGCTGTAAGTGCGTTTAAAATGAAGTTGTATTTCTGATAGCAGAAAGAGAAATGGAAAAGAGTGGGAAAGAGGGTGCAGGGAGTCCTGTGGAGCAAGAGCTGTAGAGAACATTTTGGTTGATGGAGGCTTCAGCTTCTGGAAGGTTCCTGCTCCCTGGACTTGAGAATCTAAAATAGATCAGGTTATTCCTGTGGAGAAAATGCTTTATTAGTCACATTTGGAAGCCTAAGTCTTAGGCTGTTACGGCGCTTTCTGAGGCCTATAGCTCAACTGGTTTGAAGAAGGCATAATGAATTTGCATCCCACTCAGGAGATCTCCAGTGTTAACTTGTCGCTGACTCCTACACCTGAGAAGTGAGTTATCCCATGTCTGCTGGAAGCAAGGCAGGTTCTCGGCTATTTTGTGCCTGGGAACAGGCTGCAGAGGAAGACGGACCTTGTGGCACCGTCTGGTAGTTCCCATGTTCTCATCCTTCATGTGCGGACATACGCCAGCAGCTGAAACCAAACCAGGAACCAAACTGGCTTTTGCTGTGTTCAAAAGCTTCGTAGAAACATCCACAGTCTTCTTTTGTTGTGATTTGGTTACATTCTGCTTCTGGTTATGCAGACTGGGGGTTTCTGTGAGATTTGGGTATGACTTCATTCAAAAGCAGAACTGGGTTTCTTTTGCCCTTTTACATAAAGCAGTGTAAATGCTGAAACCTGTTGCTAAACACTGTGACAGCAGATTACTCATGGTTCATTTTTTTCATTTTTTATCTTCTTGTACAGGTAAGACAGAAATAATAATATTGTGAACATAATCCTACATCTAGTGATGTAGTGACTGTCAAAGGTTTAAGCTCCTGAAGTCGCTGTGTCCTCCCAGCCTGATTGTGCAGCTCACGTAGACAGGTTAAACTGCCTTCGTTAGGTTCGAAGTCCAAACTCTTGCTGAGCTTGGTACAGCCCCGTTTTCATGGGCTGAATATGAGCTGGACTGGGTGCCTTGCTTTCATCATGAGCTCGTGTATCTAACACTGAACCTTGGCTACTGCACCTATGTATCCATCACCAGACTTTTCATAGGAATGCTGCAGTCAATGAGCACGTAGCACAAAGAGTTATTAAAAAAAACCAAACCCATCCCTGGCTAACTACTTTTGTAAACTATTTTGAAAAAATACCAGCTTTAACAGCGTAGACTTAATTTCCGTAATAACTGTGCTATAAATGTCAAATCTCTTATGTTTGTGTTTGATTCCAGCTTAGCATATTTTTATGGATAATTTTTTAATTTGTTTTGTAGAAGCCACTCTTGGCCCAGAAACAAGGGAGTTTACAACTTCTGCTCCAAATGCCAGCAAGGCAACATCATTTTCAACGGCAGTGATAAACAGTACGTTGTCACCAACAACTATACAGACTATATTTCCTATGAGTTCCTCTGACAATAGTACCTCTGCGTTTGCAGATGTTTCATGGACTCAGTTTAACATAATTATTTTGACAGTTATCATCATTGTTGTGGTCCTACTAATGGGCTTTGTGGGTGCTGTCTACATGTACCGTGAGTATCAAAACAGAAAACTTAACGCTCCTTTTTGGACCATCGAGCTCAAAGAGGACAACATCAGTTTTAGCAGCTACCACGACAGCATACCCAACGCTGATGTTTCGGGGCTGCTGGAAGACGATGGGAATGAAGTTGCACCGAATGGACAGCTAACGCTGACGACTCCCATGCATAATTATAAAGCTTAGAAGAAGTGATCCAGCTATTCCAAAGTTGGCTTAAAAAAGTTACAGGGCTTGTTGAAGGGGTATCAGGATCCGTGCCAAGGCTCCATGCAGAGGAATTTGCTCTTCAGATACTCTTATGCTGGGCATGCTGTACTTTGCAGGTGAACAGAAAAAAGTGTAGTACATCCGAATTTCAGGTAATATGGTGAAATGCATTCAGTGTCCTGTTCTCCATAAAGATCCATAGAATTCACTGTTGTTAAAGACTTGACTATGCTGATCTGAAAGGTTTTTTTATGAAGAGGTGGTGGGGTGAAGAAAGCAGTACCCTATGATTAATCAGAAGCTACTCGATTTCCAGCCAACCTAACATTTATGTCTGCATCCCTTAGTTTGAAAAGTAGCTCATGAATGAGCAGTGGATTTTCAAGAAATAGACCTTTGTAAAGGCTTAATATTAGTTCCCGATACAAAGTTGTTTGAAAAGGAGGACAAAAAAAGGGAAATAATTGTTCACTGTACTACCAAAAGGCAAGTAGAGGAGTAAGTTGCACACTTGAAATCAAGTCACCATTATCAGTTTCCACTAAGCAGGGAAACAGGAAAAAAAAATCATGAAAATATTGGAGTTAGGGAAGAGACTAAGCTTTTCCCTTTCTGAGTATTTATACAGGGTGATGATGCTATTAAAACATAGCAATCCGTTTTTTTTCTAGAAGGAGTTAATGAACTTGTATAGTTTCTGTGCAAGGGAAGACGACAAGACATCTCAGGGTTGCCATGTAAAAATAAAAGCTAGGCTTAATACCCTACCCTGATAGAAATGGTGTGTTCTGTACATAAAATGTAATATATCTTCTTGGAATTGTATTTGTAATTATTTGTAAAAAAGACAACCAACCAACCAAAAAAACCCCAGCAACAAAACCACGCACCCCTCCCCGACCTCCCCTATTCCCCAAGTCATATTTTATCATCTAGATTTTAATTGTACAGCGGTTAGTGGCGTTGTTTAAAAAGAAAAAAAAATGAGGATTGTTTAAAATACTGTAAATTAGATGGCAATATTGTTGGAGCTGGGACTCTGGCAAACACTGACTGCTTAAAGCTTTTCTTCTAGTGTCATTGAATAACTTTCGTTTTTAGAGAAAATGTGAGTGCTCCCTACTTGCATCTGTCAAATTTTCCCATTCCTTTAAATACAGAGTGAATAGCAGTGTCGCCATGATTAGGGCCTAGTTGGTGTCCAAGAATCGGATGTACCATTCTGTTACTTGCTTTTAAATCTTTATACAAAATGCAAATACACTGTCATGAATGCATTGAGAGCCCGATCTCGACAGCCAAGCTTTTCCGAAGCAGCTGCTCGTCATGTGGATGGATCTCATTGCCATCTCTCCCGTGCTGACACGGTGACGGAGGGACTTGCCGGAGGGCTGAGCGCAGCCTCCTGGCCTCTTGAAGGGCAAAAGCAAAAATCTCCTGGACTTGGGTGGAAACGGCTTTCAGCTGAAGAGCTCGCAGGAGCCGATGCGCACTTCTAGGCTTAAAAGCTAAAAGTGCATGGATGCTTTCAGGAAATTTATGTAGCACAAGGTGGTGGTGGGGAATCAGCTGTTAAAAAAACCTACAGGGGACTTTAGGTTTTGCAGATTCCCCTGATTTTTGTGGGAGGCTGGCGGACTGTTAGCAGAAGGAGAACAACTAATGGGCAGCACAGCACAGGGAGGTGGCACCGCGGAGCTCCTCGCTGGTACCCGCAGTGTGCAGGCATGGCTCGAGACAGGCGCTGTGCCCTCCCTGTGCCAGGGAGCCGCCAGGTCCAACCCGTGAAAATCAATTCCATTACGTTTAAGCAGGGTGTGAAACACGTATTTCACCTAACTCATGACCAACCTCAGAACTAAAGCTGCGTTGCTGTGCGTGTTGGCGCTGTGCAAGCAAGTGATGCTGAGGATAAATGAAGTACCTGCTAAAGGTCAGCAGGAGCTGACTGATGCATCCTCAGAGCCAGGCAAAAATAAATATTTCTCAAGGTGAGAAACGGTAGGAAGAATGTGGTGATTATTTATTTGCTTTCTGGTGCTGCATGGAGGCTTTTCTTATTATTGGAGACTTTGGGGGTGGGAATAGGTGCTTTAAACACAAGCACAAAGATGCCATTTCTGCTTCAAAAACTTGCTGCCTGATTTAAAGATGAGGCACGGCAAGTAAGAAGGAAAATAGTCGAGGGTGACGGCAGAATGTGGTATTGCATATAGGCCTGAGCCGATGGAAGAGCTCCTGTTGCCTGCCTGGGTGAGGTCCCATAGTTTAGGTAATAAATTTGGCTGATGTCTTTCAGAGCAATGTTACTTTTAGTTATAAAACGGAGGAGGAGTGGAGGAGAAAATCTGGATATTGCTAATCCTCGAGTTACTCATCAAACTTTTAAAGAGCAGAATGGTGACAAAATAGAAAATTTCCTAAAAATTGTAATTATTTAGCAGTCCTGATTTAGCGATATACTTGCACTTGGTCACTTCATAGGGTGGGAAAAGGTAATTTAGGAAGTTTTAGCTTCTGGGGCTAATGCAGGCAAAGTGAAGGACAGATTGTTCACTTTAACGTTTCGAAAATATTTTAGATCTTTTCGTCTTTGCCACAAAACACCTCTTCCTCAAATTTTGGTATGACTGTAGGGTACTTTGTAGCAGGAATAGGTTTTGATATTTCTCTCACTGTAGAAATAATGACAATTTGCAAAACCAGAGCGTGAGTTCAGACGCTGAGCCCTCCTAGTCCATGCCTACCACAGCACAGGAGGTGTTTGCACCTGGGCTGCTTCTGACCTCCAAGTTACTCTCAACGCTTTGTGTTCGAGCCCTGGGTTTGAAAAGAGGAGGAGGTCAGGACACCTCACAGTCAGTCTGCAAGGGAGGGCAGTACAGCCATGCTGTTGTCCGTGCGTCGCACATCTGGATGAAGGGATCTAGACGCCCCCCACAGATGTGATGGGAAGCTTGGCTGGGCAGGGGGCACCTGGCTGCCCAGGTTTGGACAGCAGAGGAAAGCACAGCATGTTCCTTAGCAGGGACTGGAGCACAGTAACGATGTGGCACTGGGACAATGCTTCTCAGATGGCAAAATGACTCAGCAGGAAAATAGCAGCCATCTCCAGCCAACCAGGGCTTTGGCACAGAGGAACAACCTGTGTAAAAGGAGATTGATGCCTCAGCAAAGAAAGAATAAACAGCTTCCTGTTCGACTTGGGTGATGTGAGATTAGATCCTCCTTGCTCTCTCCATCAGTCGTGCAGGTGGCCCCTGGGCACCACAGGAGGTGAGGAAGAAGCTGAGCTAGTTGTATCTCCAATCAGCTTAGGTTGGCATTGTATTCTGAGGGGCTGCAGAGCTAAAACGCCTGTGCCAGGGTACTAAAGGCCACTGGGACCGCCAACCTGCAACGAGTTATAACTTGTCATGAAGCTTCCCAGACGTTGCAGTTTGCCGTATGCCACGTTGGGGCATGGGCAGGTAAACCAGAAATGGACTTACAGGGCTTCATTGAGGCCCAACTCAGAAGCTAGCAAGACAAGGGAAGGGCATCTAGGTGACTTCTAGGGCTGATGTGGCAATACAAATACACGTAGCTTTCCTGAAGGGCCACCATGTGTCACCTTCTAACTGGGCATGCCACTGTCTGGCTGTCATGGAGAAAGGCAGTCGCTGGCATGGTACGGTAGCTGTAGAGCATAGAGAAGGTACAACAAGGCAGGTGAGGGCTGGGTGAAGGTGGGAAACGAGCTCCCAAGGCACAATCCTCAGGGTCGTGAGGGCCCTGTGGACCCAGCTGGTCTGGATGGGGTAAGTTCAGTTCCACAGTCAAGTAACTGAAGGCAAGAGGATATAACGGAGTGGATAAAGGGCAAGAAGCAGCCTGGATGGCTCACAACTTAAGAGAGCATTTGGTAAGCACAGAGTGCAACAGACATGCAAAAAAGTGATTGGGTTAATGTGGATAGATGATCTCGAATCTTATGAACCACTGTAGCTAGAAATAACTGCATGGAGCGCTAGCCCTGGGGAGCTGTCAGGAGATGTCATCCATTGGAATGATAATTCCCTTGGATCAGGCTGAGCAAACTTAGCATGCTGGAAGCATTTATGAAAGAGGGGTGGATGTATTCAGCATCCTTCAGGTATCCTGGGCCAGCTAACCACTGCTACACAGCATCTATCTCAAATATGACATGCAACGTAAACGTGGCAGAAAGTTTGCACAGTCTCCTTTAAATAAAGGACATAAGATTGAATCCTAAAAATATGTTTCTCTTTAAAGTGAAGTTTTAAAATGAGCTCCCACAGGACTCTGCTCTTCATGTGTCAGAGGAATGGATTAAAATAAGAAAAATGTGGGCCTTAAAAGTTGTACTTGCTCCCAACTGAAACCCATCAGTCTTACTACACATCCAAATAAGGTGTCTCCTAAGCATATGCTATGCTTACAAATGCATTTCTAAAAAAAAAAAAAAAAAGGGTATGATTTGAATATATGTCAGAATTTATACAGAAGAATGTTATTTAAAATGAATAAAAATAAATGTATATAATTTGTATCTATGCCACTTGGATTTTTGCATTTGTTTTTTGTTCATTAAAGTTCAGCAGGAGTCTTTCCACTGATAGCAACCAGAGCTGGATTGAAACCTAAAGGATTGAATCTGATCTCATCCCAGTAATGACATTTGCTCCACGAGAGTTATTCCTTCATTATACCTCTGTATGTAAGATGAGAACCATGGCACAAAAATGCTTTTTAACATAGATATTCATAAGTACAGCTGACATTCTGTGTCAGATAATCTGTCTAAAAAATGAGCCCTATGAACTCTTGTGTCTGTTTATTAACCATTCCAGCTTTCAGCTACTTTCATTAAGATATTCGGTAGCTCGACAGTCAATGCGTATTTCCCCATTATTGTCTGTAATATTCAGATAGACATATTTTGTCAGAAATGCATGTAGTCATTAAAAATGAAACATACAGAACAAAGCTAGAAATTGGAAGAGGGTATTGTATCAGGTTTTTCTTCATGACCACAATGGGTCTTTCAAAGGAAATTTATGTTATCAGATACTCTGAAATCCACATCTGTAGCGTCAGTAGTTTTGAACAGTTCTGGTAATGTCTGCAAAAGGAGCATCTGAACTTGCATGTCTTTCTCACTTGTCAGTGTTAGGAAATTGATTTTTTTGGTGCAGAAGCAAATACAAATGCTAAAGGGTAGTTTTTCCTGCTGAATGTTACGCCTAACTCTTTGGCCCTTATTAAGCAAAGAACGTGGAGAGGTAAGTCAGCATCAATGAAGCGAGCACTTAAAACTAAGCGTTCACTCAAATGCTTAACTAAGCCAGAGCTATGCAAGCAGGGGCCACACTGGTGAAATTCCAGGCAGTTTCTTGAGACCTGATTTGCATTAGCAGAACAGTTTGATTGTGTATGACTTAGCACAGAAGGAATTTTGCTCTGAACTGTAACAGGAGGAGGCATAACAATGCTGAACTGGGTCGCCAGAGTAGGGACTTGAGAACAGGATGGCAAGGAGGACCCGTGCTCAGCTGATGGCGACATCCATCCTCCTCGTCCCACCATCACACTTCAGCCCCAGCGCACTGAGCAGCTGGCTTTCATCCTGCTCCTTGGGAGTTTGTGGTCAACTCATCCATACCATTACAATCACCATAAGTATTTCTTTCCTAGACTCCCTTTAGTACTTTGTTTCTGAGGTGGTAAGGATCTCAGGCTCCCTTGTAAAGTAGGAAAGCATCGTTCCAATATGGCTTCCTGGTATGAGGACTGAGCGTAATCTCGCCAAATGTACTACTAATTAAGATAAGGTTAAACAACATTAAGCAGATTATCTGAAGGCAAGTTGTTAACTGCTTCTAAACAACCCGTTTCCCAGCCTCTTCTGCCCCTCGCAGCTTCTTGATGCTGCTGCAGATTTTAAAACATTGGGCAGCACAGTAACCCAGTGAGATTTTCCGTCATGTCTGTGTATATCTATAGGCCTTTGTCCGTGAAACAACCATTTCATGAAGTGATAAACTTAACAAGGAGGGTCCTGCTGGTTTCCTTTCGAAAGGCAGTATGTTGGGATGTGCACCGTGGCTCTGCAGACACAGGGGTGCTTTACCAGCCCATAGCACACAACCAGTGAATGATCTGTGCTGTACTTGTGGCTGATGGATACTGACTCAATGGCATGCATCAAATATGTAATACCTTACTGTAACCTTAAGCAAAAGCAAATTGGTGTCACCCTTTCAGTAAGTGGACTCACTCATTTTATGAAGATCTGCTCTGTAAACACATGAAGCCACATTTCAGACTGGCTGATCAGATCCTGGTGTCATATGGCAGACCTGATTTTGCAAACTTAACTTCAGCTTGGCAGAAGGTGAGGCCACTGCAAAATGGGACCCAGTCACATAAGGTGACAAACGTCTCTCAAGGGTCATGGGGGAGATCAAGGGACCGAACATCTCTTAGGATCATCAGACCCCCAAGTGCAAAGCATCAGACATGTCCAATTGGATAGGAGATCAGATTAAGAGCTTAATTGTGCTAAGTAGTGCCTGGCATATCCTGGCAGTTTGGGGTACTAACAGCTGCTCCATCATGCGCTTGCAAACATAAAACTGAAAGGCGGAAGCAGGGATGGGAAGTCCACCATGACCATACACATCCAGTGGTTACAGTGGCTGCTACCACCAGTCTAGGGTGTTTTACAGGCTTACAACTTTGATCCATTTTGAATAGAGAGTAGAGCTGGAGCAGGTACCTGGAGAAAATGGAGCCAACTGGGCCTTGTGACAATTTGGAATAAAAAAACCCACAAAATTACCATGGCCCATGGTCAGCCCTTATCCATGTCCTATTTCCTAGCCAGGTAAGAATCCTCTTGAGGTAGCCCAGATGACAGTGAGTAAGTGAAACGTGACACACTTGGTACTGAAGAGGAAACCAAATCTATTGCTTAAGCAGATGGTTACTCCTGCGGGTGAGAGCAGGCCAGCGTCTCACTGGAATGGAGCTTCCTTATGTTACAGGTAACGCTGAGAGTAAATCCTAGCACCACGCCCTGCTTGAGGTCGTAAACGTTGCAGGAAAGTATTCCAACCCTACACGCAGGTTTCCGATAATTAATTAAAAAAGAGGGCAAAGAGCACGAGAAGCCAGGCGAGGTTTGGGGCTCCACCTGCCGCCCCCAGGCCAGGCCCTGCCCTGCGCCCTGAGGGACAGCAGCACCAAGGAGGGGAAAGGATGGCGGCGCTTACTGCAGTTTAGCCTTTCTACCCGTCCATGTTCCGAAATGTTACACGTAACTGTGTTTTCTCCCTGAAAAAGCGGGAGAGCTGCAACACTGACATCTTGGCTTTATGAAAAACACACCCATCGTTCCAAAATCAGCCTTGCGTCAACACAGGCCGGATTATGGTCACAGCTGGCCTCCCGCGTTTTCACCTCTGCCAGTTACAAAGAATAGCGACTAGAATTTGAAACTGAAGTGTAATTATTCCTCTCGCCAAGCCTGATGGCGGTTTGGCGCCGCGGAGGACAAGGAAACAATCAGCTCCAGCGGCTCGGCCAGGCCCGGCAGGAGCCCGGGGTCCCGGCGCGGCCCAGCAAACGCCCCTTCCAACGGCGTTTCTCGGAGCAGGGCCCGAAGGCACCCGGGGCCAGGCGGGGGCGCCTCCCGCCGCCGCGCTCCCAGCCCCGTTCCCCTGCCTCGGCCGGGGCCTTCAGGCGCCTCCCCACAGACTCGAAAGGCGGCGCCCGGGTTGCCCTCAGCAAAGATGACAGCTGTGCCCGGGACCGCTGCGCTGTGCCCTCAGTAAAGATGGCGGCTTAACATCGTCGCCTCTCCGGTTTTGTAAAAGATGGCGGCTGGCGGACGTCTCTCCGGCTTCCCTCACTCAAGATGGCGCCCGGCGGCTNCCCTGGGCTTTCGGCTCCTCAGCGGTGTGTGTCCTCCTCCTTCCTCAGCGCCTCCCAGCTGCCAGACGTCTCCCGCGGGGACCTCCGGCCCGGCCCGGCCGGTGGTGAAGGTAAGGCCGGATGGCGGGCGGGAGCCCCCGGTGCGGCGCGGGGAAGCGGTGGTCAGGCTCCCGCGGCACCGGCAGCCCGGCACGGNCTAGAATTTGAAACTGAAGTGTAATTATTCCTCTCGCCAAGCCTGATGGCGGTTTGGCGCCGCGGAGGACAAGGAAACAATCAGCTCCAGCGGCTCGGCCAGGCCCGGCAGGAGCCCGGGGTCCCGGCGCGGCCCAGCAAACGCCCCTTCCAACGGCGTTTCTCGGAGCAGGGCCCGAAGGCACCCGGGGCCAGGCGGGGGCGCCTCCCGCCGCCGCGCTCCCAGCCCCGTTCCCCTGCCTCGGCCGGGGCCTTCAGGCGCCTCCCCACAGACTCGAAAGGCGGCGCCCGGGTTGCCCTCAGCAAAGATGACAGCTGTGCCCGGGACCGCTGCGCTGTGCCCTCAGTAAAGATGGCGGCTTAACATCGTCGCCTCTCCGGTTTTGTAAAAGATGGCGGCTGGCGGACGTCTCTCCGGCTTCCCTCACTCAAGATGGCGCCCGGCGGCTTTCTCTCCCTTTGCCCAGCTGGCAGCCGCCATCGTCCCCCGCCCCACTCTGCCCTCAGCCAACATGGCGCCTGCCCGCCCACCCTCGGCCGCCGCCCGCAGCAAACATGGCGGCTCCCCATCAGTTTGTATTGTGCCCGCCTTTTACGCTCCTCCGCCGTGGCTTCAGCGGCTTCACCTCCGCCGACGTAAAGATGGCGGAAGCGATTGCGGCCGTTTGAATTCCAGCGAAGCCGCCAAAGCCGCGCACAAAGGAGTCGGGGCTCTGACCGCCGGCGGGGCCCGCGGGCCGGCGCCGCCATGGACTCGCTGCCGGGGGAAGACCTGACGCTGCCGGTGGTGTTGGAGGGCAGGTAGGCGGGGGNGAACCTGAGGGGGAAAAAAAAAAGTTCATGTGTCTGGGGAAAAAACCTCATACCTGAGGGGAAAAAGGCAGAAAATGTCTTTAAGCGATGCAGCTTTTTGTAAGTTATGTCGTTTTAAAGTGCTAAAACCGCCCGCCACTGCTGCAGTTACTGTCCGCTCTGTTGCCTGTGGTCATTGTGGCTCTGAGCCGTCCAGAAGGTGATCAGAGCTTTTGTGGAGCGTGTACTTAAAACACTGAGAACAGCCAGCAAGGCAATATTACTGTTTGATATTCTGCGTAGTTTGAGGGAGGTTGCATGCTGCCTATCGTGAGGTTTTCCACTTCGGCTGTGCAGAGTTGCTTCCTGCCTGAAGACCCGATCTGGGCTCAGTATCTCAGCTTTTATCTAGTCATGCATGAAGAAGCCTTCCGGTCTAGTTCCTGTTGAACAGGGGTTGTAACTCTGGGCGTTTTTCTGTATGATGATCATCTAACGATGTTCATCTTCAAACGTGGGAGACTTGCCTGAAACACTTAAAGTAAAAAGGCTAACTAGTAGTATTTCGAAACGCCCCTATGTAAATTTGAGGCGTATGTTTTTGATTTCTCTTGGTGCATGCTTATATCCAGTGCCTAAGATAACTTGGCTGACTTCATCGTATAAATGAAGTAGGTAATTGAAACTAAGACAAATTAGATGGCTTACCAGGGTGATTTTGTTGCTCACGAAAGGAAGCAAACATAAGAAACATATCAATGCTGTGAAATAACATTAATGTATTCTTCATGTGCTCTAGGAAAGCTATCTTGTGAAATTAATTAGAGTGTCAAGATTTACAAACTGCTGGCTGGTATTCTCTGGGTTATTTTCAAGACTGGTCTACATAGTTGCATAACAACTTTGGAAGTACTTTAAATGAAATATTTTCTTTTAGTTAGTATGAGAGTCTGAGTCCTCAGCTACCTCTTTATATTTAAGATGATGTAAGTGCAAAATGTTTTACACAATCTCATTATTCTGATTAAAAGTTTACTCTCACAGATTTGAATGGAAATAAGTTATGCAGTCCTGTCAAATGTGGCTGTTACAGAACACGGGTGCAAACAGAAGTTTAAGTACATGTACATTCAGCAGGGATTACATTTTTAGGAACCAAGATACTGGCCACTTCCTCTGTCCGTAGCTTCCCTGAGTCTGAGGTGCAGGCCTGTCCTGTGACCAGTAAGATACTGAAAGATTTGTACTGCTTTCTAGTAGTTTAATAGGACTTAATTCCAATAGGGGAGTCCCTTGCAGTTGCTGTGAGGACTTACTCTTGAAAGCGTATCTCGCATAGCTTAATTTCAGTGTACCTCTTAGTTTAAATGAGTGGTGTTGAAATTTGGGGGCTTAAGTGGTAGGCAACTTCCTGTGATCAGAAAGCAATCTAGATACTAACTATTTAGTAGCACTAACATGTAATGTAAACAAGGGGCAAAAAAATGCCTCCCTCGCTTCCCAAAAGGTGGGGTACTTTTGTTGTGTTTCAATTAGTGTAGGCCTTCGTTGTTGCCGGATTGAAGCCTAGCTTAGAGATTCGACTGTCTGACCTTGTTCTGTCTTCTTAAATGTCTAGTGTTACCAGATGTGGCAGAAGATACAGTCTCACCAACTAGAGCTCGGACCATGAAGGACTACGAAAATGTAAGCAGACTTGTAATATACGATTTGGTGACAGATTAACGACCAAGGTATTTCTAACATGCTGACTAAAGTGTCGACTCTCTGGATCAGGTTCTTAGCTTGTGTTGGTCAACACAGATCTGTTGGGGGTGTGACCAGCTGGCTATCTGTGCTTTGAACCTCCATTTCTTAAGTATTGCTTTCAAAAACAGAGGCAAAGTTTTGTTGTTGAGACTAGCCAACTGCTGCTCTTAAGTTGCGAAACAAAAATTGGCACCCTCTGGTCAAAAGTTCATGTAATCACCAGAAACATAACAACTTGGTTTGTGAGTCTGCAATTGATTTATTTCACGGAAACATCATTCTTATGTTTGTTTAGACTAGTACATAATTTGACTTTTTAATTCATGGACTGCTGTATAATACCTTTTACCTTGTAATTATATATGAGTGTGCTTGGAATACTTTTGTTGTAAAGGCCTAGTATCGTTGTGACAATTCTGTAGATAAAATTGTTTTTGGCACTTATGAGAATATAAAGGAAAACATTAGATTTTTAAAAATATATTTATTGTATGGGTTATTTAGATTGAATAAACCAATTGTTTATAACTGCTGAATGACGATTTGGTTGGAGTATAGCTGTGTTGCAGGACAACTTCGCCATAAAAAGTTTTAAATTGTTTAACTCAAGTTCTTATGATTGTGTGAAGAAATTGTAGAGCAGAAAGCAATCAAAAATCTCTGAGATGACTGCTACAGATCGAGGCTGTGGCTTGGTATCTTTAGGATGTGTTCAAGTGTCTGCAGTTTTTAGTGTGCTTCTGTAACTGCTGTTACGTCTTGTAGCATTGTTATGTTTGAAATGAGCGTTTCTTCTAAACTTTTCAGTTTCTTGTGGCCTTATGTCTCTCTGAGGAGAAAACTATGCTGTTTGCTCAGAATTTAAAGCTTCTTTTGGAAAGCCTTGGAGAAGGATGGTTTTTACAGTCTGTAGCTATTTCACTTTCTCTTCTGGTTTTGTGTGTTGGCTGGGTAGAAAGACACGGCCTTAGCATTAGTAGGTGCTTAAAACCTTTCCTGTGATACTGTGGCAAAGACCTCAGTCTAGAATACGCATTCTGCAAGTGGTTTATTATTGGCAGTGTTTGTTTGCACAGGGGAAAAAGTTTTAGAAGGAAGGAAAAATCTGTTGTTGTTAGTTCTGTGTGGTGTAGAGGAGAAGGGGTCTCCCCACAGACCTCTGGCTACCTCACACTTATAGACCCCTTATGTTAAACTGAGCTGTAAAACTTCTCACAGGCTTTTATGGATGCCAACGGTATAATGAAGCTCAGAAATCCATTCAAGTAAAGGAAGAAGGATCCATTAAACACAGAGATATTTCTATAACTTCTGTTTTTGAGTCTTTAAGATTGCTGGTAGCTGGAAGGGTAAACTTGAGAAAGGGAGCATTTACTTTCTTTGTCCTTTTACTATTTACCAAGCATCCAGTAATAGCTGTGTTTAGACGTGCTTTTGGACAGATACTGTTCTTAGCCCACTTTAAATCAAATATGAATTAGTGGGCAAAGTTCCTGGTATCTCCTGCTCGGAGATGGTTTATGTATATATATTACTCTACGAATTTGCTGATCTTTGAGGCTATGTTGTTTATATAGGATATGAGAAGGAAGTAATGAAAAGAGCGGGCCCCTTGCCTTGCAGCTCAGAGAGAACAGGATGGATTTAATGACCCTTGAATGGGCTAAAGGGTGGATCCATGTAGAAAAGGTCCTTTTATGTTTAGACCTGGAGAAGATGCTGAGCTAGAGAAGTGTAGTTTTGTTTTATTTTACTTTTCAGTATTTATGGTGTGTCCCACTTTCTTGCAATATGGGGGGAAACGACCTTGTGATGGACAAAGTGATTACATGGACAAAGTGATTACGTGGGCAAAGTGAAAGGCATCTTTAATTGAGGACCTTGTTACGGTTTATTAGAAGTTCATGAATAGAAAGGATGATTGGTATCAAGTTAGGAAACTAAATAATAATAATAATTGTGGGTATTTTCTTGTCTCCCCTGCCCCACTAAGTTGGAGTTTTGCTGTCTTGTAAAACGGCCTCTGCTGGCAAAAACTGTGGTGTGCTGTGAAACCACAGCCTCTGCTGACAGATGCCATTTTGCATAAAAGTGGCTCTGTGCAGACTTGGAAAGGAGCTACACCAAGCTAGGCAAGCGGTATTTGCTACCATGCTCTCCGTGGTGTGTAATTTTCTGTGTAGAGTGTATTGCATTTCCTGTTTTATTCAAGAGATGTCTATTTCTCTTCTTTCATTCCTTTTTTTAAATACAGAGATCAAAATGCATAAAGGAATTAAGACCCGCTCTTCAAATGCATGTCGAGAGGATTGCCATTAAAATCCCTTTTCCAGTGTGAACTTGTTCACTTTTTACATGTTGTCTTTTATTAAGCTATAACTTTTTAATTGTAGTCTGCCTGAATTAACTTTCCTCAGAGAAACTGAATGTCAGAGACAGCATTTGTTTCACTTCTTGGTTTATGATTGCGTAGTCTATTTTGTTTGCCTTTTGAAAATAGTACCCTTAAGCTCTTTGGTTTAATTCTGTTGCCACTGAAATACATGTGAGTAGAATTAAGGTATGCTGAGTTCTTTTGAAATTGTTTTTTCCTTTTGACTCGGAAATGAACTGAATATGTGAGAACTAATTAGAAGTTCAAGTGATATATTTTCAGTATGCCTTTGGCACTTGGACTTTTTCTGAATGAACGAACAGAGACTATTAGGAATGATCTACTGACTGCTTAAAAAAACCCCCAAAAACCACCCCCAAGACAACAAACCAAACACTGTAAGGTCTGCTCTGACTAGTTGAACATAGTACTGAACTTGCCAGCAAGGCATACAGGATTTAGCCCAGTTCTGCAGCCTTGCTTCATTTAAGAAATCTTTGATTTCTTTGCTTGTTCCAAATAAGGATTTTGGTTTTGATGAATATTCTGTGCTGGGCTCTGTGACTTGAATTGCAGTACAAAGTTGCATTGTTTTCATGCTTACATCTCTTTGAATGTTCTGAAATAATTTTTCCAGTTACTCAAGATACCTCGTGATACTTGTGAGATATCATGCTTTAAGCAGCTATAACTTGCATAGTTCAAGTTTATATCCGCTACTGTTTGTCATCATCCAATTGCAATTGTAGGAAACAAAGGTAAAGTTAAATATAAGTATTGCTACTGTTTCTAAAGACAGGCTTCTTCAGGATGTGTGAATGGGCCACAAAGTTTGTGTTGTCAAGCCTATTTTCAGTTGCTTATATGATATTTACTTGGGTGAATAATGATGAGGCATCTTGCTGGGCAGAGATTATTAAACTGAAGAATTGTTAGCAGATGTAGGTTCTGAGTGCAGTTACAGAAAATAATCTTAGGTTTCACAAACCAAATATTTTAAGAATTGTATTGCTAATAATTTTTACAAGCAGTACTATACTGTTCTGGAAAAGCCTACATAAATATTTTATTAGTAGCCCTGTAACATATTAGATTTCCTTTTGCTGAAAGCGTCTGGTGGGGACACAAGTCTTACTTGAATGAATGTTTTATGCTTAGTCTCTAAAAAAAATTTAGAGGGAGACTCCTTTCTTTAATGAAACCGTCAACTATGTTACTGCTTCTACTAGGAAGGTTAAAAATCATAAGCAATTTTTTCCCCAAAGAATTGCATTATGAAACATGGGATGGGATAAAGGCTTTATTGATGTTTGATTTGGCTCACATGCCTTGTGTGCTTGTGGCTTTCCTTCCCATGAATAAGGCTACCATCCCACGCTTTTGCCAAGAAAATACCTCTATTTCCACATAACTTCTTATATATTGTTCAAGTTCTGTTTTATAGAATAAAGAACTACTTAATATTTGTAGATTTAAAAAAACTCTTGGATTCTTTTTGTGTAAAGACAGACAATATTTTAGTTCTTAAGGAATATTGTAAGGAGCACTGCCTGTACAACAGCATGTATTATATGTTTTTAAACAATACTGTTACATAATTGTTGTTTGCTTAAGTGCTAGTGTCTCAGAGTTTTGCAGCGCTAAAAATAAACACAAGCTAAATCATAAGATCTTACACAAACACACAGAGTTTATGTGTGTGCCAGTGTGCCTATATACCTTAAAAAAACCCCAAAAACAAGCAAACAAACCACCCCCCAAAAAACAAAGCAAACAGCAAAACATTCAGAAGGGGTAGGCTAGAGTAGGATTTCTTCTTATTCAACTTAGGGTTGGGGTGGGGGAAAGTTGTGTCCCACCATGCCAGCCATAAATATGTTGGTGATAAGTGCTGAAGCTGGAGAAGGTAGAAACCTGTTGAAGGGCTTTGTAGCAAGTATTTGCATCTTGCTGGGTGACACTGTTTTGGAAGGATGTTTCATTTTGACTTGGGTATCATATGCTCTTAATAGCTTCACAATTTGAATGTGTCTCTGTGTTTGTGAATCTCACACGCATACATACATATTTAACCACGTCCAGTGGGTTGAATTCTAATCTTGCACTGTGGAGAGCAAAAACAAATGGTAGTTGTTTTCACTCTTTATATTACTTGGTTTGAAACACATGACATATTTTCTCTTTCTTATTTCACAGCAAATCACTGATCTGAAAAAAGAGAACTTCAACCTGAAGCTTCGTATATACTTTCTAGAGGAGCGAATGCAGCAGAAGTTTGATGGTCCCACTGAAGAAATATACAAAATCGTATGCACTTAGAATAATTTTATTAAATTGTGTATCTTTTTGAAGAGTTTGTTTTCTGGGGAGGTTACCTGTTTTAGCTTCTAGTTTTATTGCTCTAAATTGAAAGAATGTGTATTTGTACAGGATTCTGCAAATCTATTTGATTCCTATGTCAGTTTGTTTAGGAAAAAAAAAAAGAATCTTTTTAAGTTGGAAGAAGGATTTGAGTTGAGTGGTATGTCTTGCGTCCTCATTATTCCAGGTTTACAGATAATAGGAAACATTTCTAATGCCCTTTGGTGGTGCCTGCTTTCTAGAAGGGAAAAGAAGTCATTTTGGTAACTCAGTAGCATGTTATTTATAACAGATGCTTGCCTCAGGTCTCTTTTCTGTAATAGGATGGAAACTTGAGTCTCTCTTGATGCTTGTCGCAGCAGTTAAGTACATTGATGGTTTCAACTGAATATTGCTGATTGGTCTTCTGTCCTGGTATGCTACAGCGGTGTCTTTCTTGTAATTGCTAGTGTATAGAAATGGTATCTGTCAACTTGCAGGCCAAGTAGTTCTTTGTACAATTTTGCTTATGTCGTAAGTAGTTTTCTCAGGCTATAACAGAATAATGTTAAGGCTATTAAAAACCTCAAAAGCTGATAGAATCAGGTTTTTAAAAGAAAATGAGAAGAAAATATGTCATAGCCCAAAGAAAAACCACGCATGGAAGCCCTAGAAACTCCTAAGTTGATCTGCACTGCTCCCCATTATGGTAGTTAAGTGTGTGTGTAGGGAATTTGTATTGCTTGAATACAACGGTCCTAAATGCTTTTTGAGATTTGAGTCTTGAACCTTGCAAAATATGTCCTTTAAAAGTTAAAACGTCTCTAGACTATTCTTGGCCCAAGGATACTTTATATTTGCTGGTCCAAGCAAAAAGTAATCTACGCATTGGCAGCAACTTTTGGGTAGAGTGACCTCTGAATTCTCTCCAGACACTTTCATTCTTTTGTCCTAGAACATTGAGCTGAAAGTTGAGATAGAAAGTCTGAAGCGTGATCTGCAGGAGAGAGAGAAACTACTCATCAAAGCCTCGTAAGTACCAGTCTATTTCTCGATGTCTGTTACTTAGGGTTTGCAAGATCTTGCTGCTATTTGTTTTTTCCTGATGTTCTAGGAATATGAGGATCCCAAAGTAGTATTGTAAGGGCGCTTATCTAGAAATTGCCTCATTCATTACAAAAGTTACATGTATGAATTCTTAAACACGCAATGGTGTTAATGTAGTTACACTGGATGCTATGACTTTGATATTAGCCTTCATTCTACTGTATTTTTCAGGTAACCGAATGACTCCCTAGTTGGGAATGGCTTAGCATTCCTATTGTAGACGTTCAGCTAAGAGCTAATTGTCTTAACAGGTGACAGGTGGACTTTTTTTTACAGCACTAGATTGAGAAGACGTTACACAAAACTCTTCTCAGTAAGACCGAGAGCAGTTCAGAACTAATCTAGAATGAATCTTGTGATTATTTTTTTTATGATATAAAAATGAATACACTTAAAATTCCCGGTTTTGTTAGAACCTCTTTTCTAAATAAATATTACTTTTTAAAAAAATAAATAGTGCTACATTGTCTTGCAGTGTGGGCAAGGTGGAATATGCTTTGGGGAGGGAATGGATGACTATAGGGCTGACAACACCCTGTTAAATTGCTTCCTTCTGGATGTCTGGTTCAAAACTAATCCAGGCTGGCAATGACTGACAGCTGCTGATGCTACATGGGCCTCAGTTTCAATGGAGTTTTCTTTGTGTGGGCTGCCTCACATGGCATTGAACTGTTACCAGTTAGCCTTTTTTTCAGTAGGTCAGGGAGGTCTAGTTTTCAAGTAGGTCCTAAGAACCAGATTAATTTTTGTTCGGTCTCTCCAGGTAGCAGTCAAAAGGTATTGCTGGGGTTTGAATGGAACCTTGCACAAGTTCATAATGGGAAGTAAAATTTAGGGGGAAGTCATAAACAAGTAATCATCCCTTGTTTAGTAAGGAAACACTAGCTCTTCTTTTCTTACAAGGTTTTAACAATTACTGAAAAAGCAACTGGAGAAGTCTCAGCAGCTGCGTCTCTTCAGTTTAATCCAGTGCTGCTCTTTGTAGAAAATACAGCTCTACCAAAGGCTTGATGCTATATTTGGAAGCTTTAAAAATATGATGGAAATACTACACTTTTTCATCATACATACAAAGTGCTTGCTTAGCCACTGTGATAAGGCGCGTGTGTGGAACTCTCAGACTATACCACCAAAATTGCTATATAGAGTGTAGATGTTTGTATTTAACCTTAAAGTGAAAAGCACGTACAGATAAAGTGGAAGACTCTTGCTTGTGCATAATCTATCAGCCACTTGCACTTTAATGTTTTCCACTCTGATACGCAATGGGATTTCTATATATGTTATGGTCTTTCAGTAAGGCAGTTGAAAGCTTGGCCCAGGGTGGTGGTGCCGAAATACAGCAAGTGAAAGAAGAGGCACAAAAGAAGATGCAAGAAATGGAAGAAACCCTGACTAGCAGAATAAACTTTCTGGAAGAGGTGAGTGGCTGAAACTGAAGGAATAGTTAGAAATCAGTACTGTCTTTGTACTATTATCTGAGACTTGATGCTGTGATCTACCTGTATTTTCAAAATCGTTTCAGCTTTTCTGGAAAAATAGCCAGGGCAAAACCAGACCAAAAAAAAAAAAAAAGATGAAAAGGAAGGTGTTTTTAGCTGCTCTTGATCTGTCAAATATGAGGACAGCAGTTCTTCAGGAAATTTATACTTGTTGGTGGTATTTAGGTATATTCAGCACAAACCTTTGATTCCTGAATTCCAGTGTGAGGAGGCTACATTTTCAGAACTGCAATCTCTGTTTAGAGGAAGAGGGGCTGGGTTTTGAACACTTCTACTGATAAGGTCTCAGCTTCATAAATAGCTGCAGCCACTCTGTAAGCAATCCGGTCATTTCCCATCTTTATAGGGGACCCCACTATTACAATATGGAAAGCCACAGAATCTGAGATTTGTCTGCACCCTTGTGTGTTCATTATAGGCTGAGAGAGGCCACCTACTTACAGCAGCTTCTGGGTAGGTGAACCAGCGGGCACTTCCCTGTGTTGTGCCTGCATGCTTTACACTGTTGTAAATTGACCTTTATCTGCCAAATGTTACTGGCTTCTGCTGTCGCTGTATCACCTTTTTGCACAACATTCTCCTGTTCCACGGGGTCATTCTTAACGTCTTTTTTAATTCCTTGCTGCCTGTGGTTGGGACAGTTTATTTTTGTATTTATTGTTGACATTGCTGATATCTTTACAGAGGAATTGCTTCACGTTTTCCTCATTTTGTACTGTAAAGGCAAAAAAAAAATCTCTGTGTAAATAACATGCTTCATCAGAAGCAAGGAGAAGTTCAATTTCTTGTAAAGAACAAATTTGATATTGAATGGTATGTGCTGGAAGTGTTTGTGTCAAGTTCCAGAAATACATAAACTCATGATTGTTTTGCATCATTGATTGTGTACAGTTACGTGTAGATGTGGGATTTTGTAGCTGTGTTTGTGAGGAATAGACATCTGATGCTCTTTCTGTATGTAAATAGAAATAGCACAAGTGGGTATAGTCCAGTATTTGCTTTCCCATCTCTAAAGAATGAATTGGTCATGGAAGATACTGGTAGCAATCTACTGATGGTATTTTCTATGAGGATGACTTAGCAGTATTCATAAAGCAATGAGCTCCTTCATGGAGGAAGGGGAGGGAACCTCCGTGGCCTTTTTTCAGTTTAGTAGAACTGGGATTTCTCAAAGCATTCTTTGTGTTATTGGATAGGTAGAGAAGTTGCTAAATTACTTAGTCTGTACCAAAACAGCCAGTCAGGCTGGCGTTTCCCACATCTGTCAGGTAGAAGGGCAAATACTCTGATCTCATGGTGATACAGTATTTTCTGTAACCTGAAGATAGTGTTGACCTCTGACGTTAATTTTATTATGCTTATGAATGTGAACACTGCAGAGTAGTATTAGTCACTTGTTTACATAGCACCATGTAATTACATAGAACCAGATAACACTAACAAAGATTAATTGCCTTTGGAGTTTTTGATTGAAAGATGAATGCTTGCAGAACAACTTTACAGAAGAGGGGGTGAGTGGTGAAGTCTAATGGTGAAGGACTTTTTCTTCACCCTCCCGCATGTTTGTATAGACTTGAAGGAAAGAGGGGAGTTACTTTTTGGGCTCCAGGGAGGCTTTTGTTTTGTAGAAAGGAAAATACAGTGAGCACAGCAGGGAAGCTTACAATATAAAACTGAAGATATGAAACAAATTTTAGATAGTGTATGACAAGTGTGGTTTTTCTGGTGTTCCCTGTCTCCGTGAGTTGGGTCACTAGAGGAAGCTGACTGGAATCTCTGGGTGTTACCTCTGTTTCCATTGCTGTTCAAGGGAAAAGTGTCTGGTTTGTACTTTATCAATTCTTGCAAAATATTATAAATTATGTGGGGAAGAGTTCCAGTTAGCTACAGAGTATATGAATATTAATTTCATTTCTGATGGAATAAAAAAGCCCTTCTTTAACCTACGTAATTTAAGTATAGCTATTTATTATGATAGTGGGAGGACAGTGGGACAAAGCCAAATTATAATAGCTAAATCTAGAGCCATAGCATAGGGGCATTTTTTTTCCAGTTCTGCTATGAGTTAGGGCATTTGTTTTATTTCTTTGAAACAAAATTCCCTTCTTTATGTAACACAGAAAATAGATTAATCTTGGAAATGCAGACACAAAGAGTTCAGAAGCGTTTGCAGAGTGCTTGAAATACTTGGTAAAAGTTGCTAAATTAAACATACCAACATATGTTTGGTAGAGGAAACTTCAATATGTGAAAAATTTTGTGAGCATTTTGTTCTTACAGGCATCAGGATTGTGTGTTTTAATTACAGAATCTTAAAGCTGCCCAAGATGATGTGGAAAAAGCCATTGCAATGACAGAGAAGGAGAAAGCTCTGAGAATAGCTGCGGAGCAGAAACTTTCTTCAATTATGAATGCCCCTGCAAAGGATCTGGATATCATTACAGGAGCTGAGAAAGACAGGTCAGAACTCCTGCTGGTGGTGTTTCCAGCCACTGGAATTCTTTAAAGTGTGAACAGTTGACGTGGATATAGGTTTCAATAGTTGGATGCTACTCTCAGATACATGAGAGAGTGTTATTGGCCATCTTTCCTCTTCAGCTATTAAACGAACACAGCAAAGAATCAGTATGCATGTGACAGGAGCATGTCCTGCTTCAAAGCATCTTTGTAACTTCGCTGACTTACCTCCTGCTCGCTACTTTCTTGAAATCATTGCTGAATAGGACTTGACTCTATCATCTGTGTTCACTTACTGCTTCCATGGTGTTCACGTATTCTTCCGTCCCAGTGATGTGTCTGTTGAGCTTGGTACATCTGGTAGGATGAGAAACACGGTGTGTCTGAACTTTGTGGTTTTGATAGTGCTTTGCAAAGCACAGCCTTTGCTTTGTTTGGCAGGTTGTTGGAAAGGTGTGTGAGTTGTTCAGTAACTTTAGGTGGGGAAAATGTGTAACCTTTAGAGTTACTTGTTTTGTTTATTATTATTAAGATATAGAATAGTTAAGGTTGGAAGGGACCTTAAAGAATCATCTAGTTCCAACTCCCTCGCCATGGGCAGGGACACCTCCCACTAGAGTGGGCTGGAATCCCGCTCCAACCTGGCCTTGAACACCATCCACAACTTCCTGGGCAACCTGTTCCAGTGCCTCACTGCCCTCAGAGCGGAAAAATTTCTTCCTGAGATCTAACCTAAATCTACGATCAACTAGTTTGAAGCCATCACCCCTCGTCCTATCACTACATGCCCTTGTAAAAAGTCCCTCTCCAGCTTCCTTGTAGGCCCCCTTCAGATACTGGAGCCTTCTCTTCTCCAGGCTGAACAATCCCAACTCCCTTAGCCTGTCTTCATAGGAGAGGTGCTCCAGCCCTCTGATCATCTTCATAGCCCTCCTCTGGACCCGCTCCAACAGGTCCACATTCTTCTTGTGCTGAGGACTGAAGCTGGATGTGATACTGCAGGTGGGGTCTCACGAGAGTGGAGTAGAGGGGCAGAATTGCCTCCCTCGACCTGCTGGCCATACTTCTTTTGATATGTAGGGTAAGGTACTGGCAAGCCTCCCAGTAAAGCTTAGTTAGTTTGGGGATGTGAGGCTGGAGTGGAGACCAAAAGATCGTTATGATTCCTTATACTTTCGAGTATCTTTTCCTGTCTGATTGTGACTGAACCCTGCAGAGTTTACTCTGAGTAACTGCATAATTGGTCTACTCTGGTAACAGAAAGTTATGTGGGCCTGAGGCTTTCGTTTCATAGGTTTTATATTACAGTAGGACCAAAGCAAGGTTTGTAGTGTTTTCCAGACAGTTTTTGTAAAAGCATAGAGATTGAAAACTGCAATTCTGAAATCTACAGTTGCATAAAATTAGGAAACTGTTCTAACAGGTTTTGATAGTGTACCTTATGTGCCACCACAGTAATTATAACCTGGCTCTAAAGTTACCTCCCTCCTTTCCCCTTTCTTGTCTTCCTCTCTCTATCTGTTAGTCATCTGCATGAACACAGTTGCCCTTCTGAGTGACTTGCACTGGGAAGGAGTTATAAAGCCAGACCCTTTCAGACATAATTGAGTTGCCAGCTCTATAGCTTATGTGAAAACAGTGCTTAAAGTGTGGAAACAAATTGTCAGGATTGGATCACTAAAGTGAAGGCTGTGTGGAGTATGACGAAGAACATCTTTTTTTGTTGTCCCCCTCTCTTTTTTTTTTTTTTTTTCTTCTGCCCTGGCCCTCGTGATACAGCGTTTGCAGGATCTTCTATAGTTACACGTTGGTAGATCAGTGTAAGTATTCACAGGACCAGAAAAACATAGTGCTTATGGAAGAAGAGAGTATTTGACTTCTTGAAGTGAATAAAATATTAATGTACAATGCTTTAAACTTGTCTGGGAGTAGCACATCTGGAATTCATATTGTGTTGAAAAAATACTTTCACCCTCTAGGCTAAAAAAACTAAGGGAATCGCAGCTGGTATCTTATGCCAGAAAGTTTCCACGTATAACCCTTATGTCTGTCAGAAAACTCAACCACTGTAGTTTTCATCAGTTGGAATACTGGAAGTGTCAAGATGTGTATTCACGAAAGGAAGTAGCGCTGACCTAACCTTTTTTTTTTTGCTACTCTGAAATGACAACAAGTTTAGGTACAAATATAAATGAAATTAGGTACTTGAGTGATGGCACGTAAGGATACAGCATTGTATGTGCTAAGGAGTGGAATAGATTGAAAAGCTTTTTGTGTGCTATAAAGGAAAATGTAACTAAAATATTGAAGCTTAAGTGTTGACATTTGAAATCATACTGGAGGAAAATAAGAATGAGCACTTTGCAGATAGCTCAACCCTGTTTGTTGCTTGCTTTAAAGTGGCACCTTTTCTGGTTTCTCTGGAGGGAGATGGGGCTGTGAACAAAAAACGTACTCCCCTATGTTTTACAAGTATTGTCTGGAGTCTTCACCTAGGAAAGTTGTCTGCAAGATTTACTGCAATGACTGGTGAATTGGTGGTAGGTGATGCAAGATTAATATTAAAAATCTTATAATTTTAGACTCATAGAGCAACTGAATCTGTCACTGAAAAATAAAGAAGCTATAATTCAACACCTTCAAGAGGAAAAGTCTCAGAGTGGATCTTATGATGGGGACTTATCAGCAGAAAAAATCAGAGAACTTACCATTGCTTTGAGGCATGAAAAAGATAGTGAGATAGAGGTGAGGAAACTGACTGAACAGTTATATGTTACAAATCTCATGTGGTCTAGGATTTTAAAGGTTTTGTGCGTGACAGTATGTGAGTGATGTAAGCCCATTTTTTAAAATACTCTTTTCCACAGTTATTCCCTTCTCCGTTCCTTTAACATTCATTGGTTCTATTGTGGTTTGGCAGTCAATATTCATCCTTATTATCCATGCTTACCATTCATTCAATGAGAGGTCATGTTTCCCATTGACTTTATGCCTGCATTTTATTATAGATACTGTGCAATTGCTTTACAGAAGTATATATAAAAGAACGCTAGAAGTTAATAGATCCCTCAATAGATGACATAACTTCTATAGAAGTTAAGAATGTGAGTTGAGAGTTTATTTTTGGGAAGTATCTCTAATGTTATAAAAAGTGGTAAGGGAGGTAGGCGTAAAAAATCTCGTGAAATAAAGTGAGTCTAGCCTTTAGCCTACAAAAGGTGCTAAAAGTTGGTCTTTTATTTCGTTTGACTCTTAAAACAGGAAGCCAGATATCCTGAAAGGTAGAAACAAGTCTTAAGGCTTGCTGTCTCCCCCCCCCCGCTCCCCGCCATTGATTATTCAACCAATAAATTAAAGCTGGCAGAATTAAGATAGTAATCATGGAGGCTGTTGTCGTTCTAAGAAATTTTGTTCCCTTTTGTTTTGGAACTTAATCTTGATCAGTACCTAAATACTTCTTTCGTTTATATCAAGAATAGACAAGAGAACCTTCCACGACTGGACTGCTTAGTGAAATTAAGTTTTCAGTTCTGGGTCTTGCAATTAAATCCATATGTGTCAGGAAAAACTACCTTGGTTTCACAAAAATATTTGTCTGTCAAGGTGAAAACAGGGACAGGGTCACCTTTAATCATTTCATAGGAGGTGGACAGACTGTATGGTCGTTTGGGGATGCAGTATTGGAGAAAAAATTCTGATGAATACCTTTGCACAACTCTGTTTTTATATATGATTACTTTTTTAAAAAGAATATTCTGTAACCTCCCCAAGGAAAAGCGGTAATTAAAATCTCCCTTAATAAAAGCATCTTGCTGACATAGATAAATGTCACATTAAAAATGCATTTGTATTAACTTGGCAAGTACAGTTGTCCTGTCTCATGGAAGAACACGTGTGGTTTGTGAGGGATTTTTTTTTCTTGTCATCTTAATATGGCAGGCTCATACTGTGGCCAGGTAGATTTGTAGACTTCCAGGAAGGTACCGAATCAATACATTCCTGCCAAAAATGTTGAATGTAGTACACTTTTGAGGTGTATACTAAGTTGTTCCCCTCTCCAAGCTCTTGAAGCTCCTTTTGCTTCATTTTAATGCTTCATGAGTTAGATTTGGTTTTAGAATGAAATTACTTGAACATAACAACTGTTTTGTTCTTACAGGCTATTAGAATGGAGCTTAATAATGAGAGAAATTCCTTTGAAAAAAAGATTCGGGTAAGTTCTAATCTTGTTTCTGTTTCCTTGTCCACTTACAGTGCGTGTTGGGATCTCTTCTGTTATGCATTCGTAGATACTGAGAGGCCTTGACTTGAAAGGAAGCAAAGCAAGTCCTCTGGTAAATTCTCTTTTATGTTAGATGACAGGAAGGCTCACCTTGTTTTTTGAAGCAATTTTGAGTAAAGCTGATAGGCATGCTCATCAAATATTGAAGCTGATACTCATGACCAGCCCATGAGATTAGGCTTCTTCTATACTGTATTCCAGGCACATCTTTAAGATGATGACTCTCATTTTAGGGACTATATTTTTTTGTTATTAATCTGAGTAATAAGGTACAAGAACTCTGAGAGAATGTACTTATTAATGTGCAGTTACAGCATCTCTTAGTGGGAAGTTAATGCAACTTTCACATAATCTAATTTAGTCACTTCAAGAAGAGCTACAAGAGAGAGAAAATGAGCTTGCTGTTGAAAAGAAGAATGGTTTGAAAAGGGATAAAACCATTCAAGGGCTAACTGTTGCATTAAAAGCAAAGGAAAAAGAGGTATGATGATTATGATCATGCTGGTTCATAGAACTATCATTGGGAGGGGAGTGTGTGTATTGTGTTTGTGGCAGGGGTTGACTGATTTCATTGTAACCATAAGGAGGCTTCTAGTGGGTCCTTAGTTGCTGCTGTCGTATCTGTAAGCAGTTCTGTTTTTCTAGAGTTTTGGGTCTTGGGCTGGAGGAGAGAGAAAAAAGATACTGAACTGGTACTTTCTCCCTTAAGAACTTTGAGGAAAAATGTTTTCAGTTGCACACTGATTTTTATCAGCTCTGAGCACCTCTTAAAAGGTATGAGAAGTATTCTATGTTATTGACTAAGTGGAGCTGTCAAAGACAGCTAAAATAGGACAGGTCAATGACAGCCAAAATTCAGATTTTGTAGAAGAATGGGAAGTATTTAACTTGAGTGATAGGCAGTCTAGTGAGTGCTGTATAAGAACAAGAATTTCTTTATACAAGATTTATTATGATGTATTTGGTGTTTTTGTTCTTTAAAGTATTTGTTTTGTATAGTTGGATGAATGGATAATGAGATGGGATAGCTATTACTGAATCACCATCCCTTGGAAATAACTCTTTCTACATAGTATTCGTTTTACTTTACTTAAAGAACGAGGAGCTTGGTTCTGAAATCGAAGATCTAAATGCTTCATTGGCTAAGGCAAGAGAGGCAACTCACAAAGCCCACATCCAAAAATTCAAGGTAAGAAGTAAGCGATTAATGTGGCTTCCCCCATCCCTGCTCCTCCCTTCTCCATAATTCCACACAGTGGGTAGTGCTTTGTATCTTTGAAACTAGAGGAATGGAAATCAGTTCAGAATGTTGTTTAAAATGTTTAATTTTTCTTACTTTGAAAAAAATTGCCCAAATCAAATTACTTAAATGATAGTGTTAAAATGTCAGATTACATATCTTGTTTCTTGAATTTTTTCTCCTATAACAACAGAGAATTATTAAGGGAGAAATGTGTAAAAGCAAAATGAGTTAAAAATAAAGACACAAATAGTTATGGAGCTGAGATGATACTGAGCTTTCTTTGTTGACCTAAGAATGTTTTGGTTTTTCTTCCAAAAGTATGGTAACAGCACACTCTTCATGTTAGCAGAGTTGAACTGGGTATAAGACACTTGTTTGGATTTATTTATACAATAAATATGAAACCACTGTTTGTAAACAGTGGGATGTTTTTTGTGAAAATGTGATTTTAGTAATGCTTTCATGTGTGTGGAGGAGAAAGGACTTTGATAATTTGTGTATTATAAAGGTCTTAATGTAAAAAGGGAGAAAGTAAGAATTTGCTATTAAAATAGACAAGATAATGTCTCATAATGTTTTCCGACTTGTCTAAAACTGAGTCTGATAAAACTAAGTAGTATTGATTAGAGGCAGTGATGAATCTTCCATTATGATGTACGTTCATCTACTTGGCCTCGTAGCTGAGAAGGAATGGAAGAGGTTGATATGTTTGCCTCCGAAGTGCACACACCTAAAGCTTTTGTGACTGACTGTACTGGTTTTTTTATTTCAGAGTCTAATGGAGTAGTAATGTTTAGTTCTCACAGAGCGCCTCTGTTTTTTCAAAAGCCATTTATTTCACATAAGCCCAAATTTTGTCCTGTTTCTTCTTCAGGTCATCTTGGCCTGTGTGTGAATCTACAGGTTATGGTTGCTATTTTCATACCATGGGAGAAGTCCTGCTTTGAAATTTTAATTTTAACTCTTACATTTTTATGAGAGCTTGATTATTTTTGATAAGTTCTAGGTTTAAAAAGTGTGCAACTAACACCTCCTGTCCACAGAATCCATATTGTATGGTGGGTGACAGAGCAAGCCTTTCTCCTCATTACTCTGCTGCTTAGCTACAAACTTGAGTTGAAGGCAGTTCTGTGTGAGTAGATCGTGCTGCGTAGCCCACTACTCATGTCATCTGTGTTGTGAGCTTCAAGGAGGCTGGTTGTAACTGTATGTGATGGGGAAAAACACAAATCAGACTTGCTATTTTGTGTAGAAAATATGCTTATGACTTGGTAACTACATGACCTAATCTGGATTCAAACTGACCCAGAAGTAGAAAGCTTTATGTAATAAGAGCTTTGGGAACCAATAATAATAATAATATGGTCTCATTTGCACTATGGACTCCTTTGCAGGTCAACCTTTATCTAATTCTTAGTTATCTAAGACGCTGTTATCCTGTGCTGGATGTCATTGAAAGCTGTGTTACATTAGTTAAGAAAATTTTCAGTGTAACATTTTCCCTGTTATGTGAATAACTGTCACTTCACTGTATTTTTGCACCATAATTTTGAAGTACTGGAAAGAAGTGTGGGGGAGCGGGTTTGGATGCAACAGGAGTAAAGCCTTCCAGTCTCTCCAAAATACACTTATAGAACTTGAATGCTGCTTTGTGTTTCAGGGTGCTGAGGATTATCAAGCTCTCTTGATGGAAAAAGAGACCCTCCTAGCAGAGCTGCGTTCAGAAAACCTTACAAAGGATGCTGAGAATCGTAAACTACAAAGGAGGATTAAAAAGACCGATCAAGAGCTAAATGATTTGAATTTAGAAAGAGAGAAAATGGAGAAGGAGCTGGATGAAGCACAACTACAGAAGAGCAGAAGTGACAAAACCATTAATGTTATTATCACTTTTTTCCTTTATTTCATGAAGTTAGAAAATAATTTAGCTTTTCTAGCGTGTCCTTTTCTAACAAATTTAGGTTTTTAATTTCAGTAACTTTTGAAAAGGTAAATGCATTTGTTTAAAGCCAGTGTTCAAAATAATATGGTCAAGAAGATTGAGGAAAATTCTGGCATGTAGTCTGTGTAGAAAAATAGTTTAAAATAAATACCATTTTCATAGTCTTAATTAGGTTCTAGAAAAAATGGTAAACGTTCACTATTGGTTTCAGTTTTTCTGATGGGAGAGCCTGAACATGCACAACAATGTATGTTTTATATATCTGCTGTATTTGTCATGTTACATAGCTATACATTATCTTAAATTACACTATTTAAATTAAACTAATGCAGAACAGGAGTAAGTAGCCAGTTGCAAACTTAGGGCAAACTTCAGCTTGCTCTTTGCTATCATAGGAGGCTCCTTGTAAAGGCTGTATATTTAATAATTTCTGCTTGTAAAATTCCCAAAGCACAGGATTAGTTGGTCACAATTTAACGTAAAGATGATGTGCTGTATCTCTTTAATTTTGCTTGCTTCATATTCTGTTCAGGGTTTTTCACCTTGCTGTAGGCGTTTTAGATAAGCACTACTTCTAGCACACATAGCTCATGCAACAAAGTGAAAGATCAGGTATCTTCTTTTCTTCCTTTGCAAAAAAAGGATGCACCTTCTGCTGAGTGTTTGACATAAAACATACTTCTCGCCTTTATGTCTTGTCACGTGGATTTTTCTAAAGTCTTCTCACCATTGCTTCCAGTAGGGCAGCATTTGCATAATGAGTGGAGTCCTGCCTGCATGCCAAGTCTGGTCCTCTTCAGTTAGGGATTAGTCTCCTGCTATATTAAATTACACAAAAGATTAAATGAGCTTGTATTTATTCAGTGGATGTTTTGGTTCAATTATTAAATAAGGACCTTAATAAGGCAGGTATACGTGGAAATTGCTGTTCCTGCAATATCACTTAAAACCAGTAGAGGGATCTCTTTACCTACAAACAAAAGAGTTCTGCTAGCTGTCTCCTGCTCCCAATTTAACTTGCATTTTTGGTTGATTGTCAACTGTGGTTAGGCTGCCGTCACAAAGGCTCTATCTTTGGTGTGCTTTGAAATTTCTTCAGGGTGTTGAGGTTAAGGAGAGACAGAACAGATCGCTTCTGTCAGTAAAACAGCCATAAATAACATATTTTATTGATTTGAAGTATCTTATATTTAACTGTCTTCTCTATTCAGAACTTTTTTCATCTTTCAGGGGAGCTAGAATATAACTCTGCATAGGAAAGGCAGGAAAAATAGCACTGAGTAGGGAGTTGCCAGAGGATTCAAAGTTACTTGTATTACAGAAGCCTATTTGACTCCATTATGTCCAAATTTTTCATGTAAATGACTAGCTCCTTGGGGAAAAGCATTCCTGCCAAAAGATGAGCAGTCTTATAAAAATTATATCCCTAACCTATTTCCTACTCCTTGCAGAACAGCTGCTTCAATTTCAGAGTTGCTGGTACATTTGGCTATAGCAACATTGCCTGTGAAATGTTGCCCATTAAGTAGTAGATATGTGGGAGTAAAAAAATATGCTGTGATATTTTGCTCTTTGACAAATAGAAAACCACTTCAGTGATCCGATGCAAACTTTTTATGAGACTGCCTTAAAAATTCTGTTCTATTTATGCTCTGAGGTACCTATTTATCAGTGTTTCTATTTTGTTACAATAAAACTAGCAAGAATGTGCCTAAACTGTTGAAAATACCTGTGACATCTGTAATGAACTGCAGTCTTAGCTCTTCACTCACTCACAGGGACATTTTCAAGGACTTTTCATATACTGTAATTGGGATAATCCCAATTCTTGCATGTATCTATTTAAAAAAAAAAAAAAACCAAAAACAAACCCCCAAACCTTAGAGATCCAGAAAGAGTCCCTCTGCCCTGTTGTAAACCCAGCTTATCACGATGATTTAGGCTTTACTGTCCTGAAATAGAAGAAGGTTAATTAAACTAAATTAGTTAAGATCTGATCATCCAAATCACAGACTGTGCCCAGTATTAGGAATCTTCTGGAGCAATAGGCATAGATGTTCTTGAACAACGTCCCTGCCTCGGGGTGGGTGGGTGCCCTGGCTTTTTACTAGGTCAACTTTAAAAGAAAAAACTCTTCTGGTTCTGTACTTTCCAGAAGCTGCTGTTAAGCAGTAGTTCAGCATCACTTTAATCTCTTTGAAACAAGAAACTTTCAGCATATATATATATTTTTTCATACAGTTGATGAGGAATAAACATCAACTCATCCTTAATGTTGCTTGTGTCCACCATGTTACTGTGTCTGTAACAGAGATTCAGTGCTTCTTGATCGAAGAGTTTGTTCAAATTTGCATGATTAAACACTTCAAGTATCCGTTCTCTCTCCAGGCCTAAATTAGAGTGTATTTACTAGGTATTCATATTTGATCAGTTGGTTGGGGAAATGCAGAATAACTCATTAGGCAGAATTTATTATTTAGTCTTCCTACCTGTAGTTTAGCCCGAGAGGGAGGTTTTGGAGCTTCATGACTTAATTATTCACCAGACTGTTTTCCATCTGATAAGGAGGGGGAGGCATCTGCTCTGGTCTAGATTATAGTGTTTCACATTCATTTTTCTCAGTTCAACTATCATTAATCATAGGAAAGTCTCTTGGGGAAAAAGGTTGGCAGAGGGAATTGCAAAGTTTATGCTCTGAGAACTGTAGGTACTATATTATCCTTGCAACTTGATGTATAGAAGCCAACAGATTCTTCTTCCAGATAATTTAAGTGGTCAGTGAGTTCAAGCAACTGGCTATAGTGATAGATAGTTTTATGGATTACAGAATTCTAGCTCATGCAAAGAAGAGAATTTTCAGTCTCAAATGTAGCTTGTTTAGGGAAGGATTTAGGGAACTCTCGGGGCAGAAATAGTAGAGGCAAAGTATCTCCAAATTGCAGGTCTCCTGCAGGCTTTTTAACTTTTCCCACAATGGTATGCCTCGTCAGCCCACCTCCTTCTGTAAACCTAGCCGTAATATTTGTGCTGCTTTAGAGGCAGAAGCATATTTTATGTACCTGACAAGTGTTGTACACCAAGACGACTCAGATAATAGGGGGTGTAGTGCTGTTAGTGCAGCAGCATCTTTTCTATCTATACACGTCTGTCATACTTTCTTCTTAAAGCTGTTTATGAAGTCCCAGAGTATTGGTCACTTGAAGTTATAGAACAGATCAAAAGTGTTCCTTTGACATTTAGTTGCCTAACAGGTAATGTATACACTTAAAGCCTCTCGGTGATGTAATAGTATAAAACCACTGTAAAAATAGAAAGCCAAGGAGTGAACTTTGCAATGCGGTGAAAAGCGTAACACTGCGGTTGATCCTTTGCTTCCAGTTCACGTGTCGTGTATGAATAGGCTTAATGTGACCCACTTGAAGAGCACCATAACTGAAGCCAAAAGACTTTGCAGTTATCAGACCCTTACACTACTTTCGAAAGAGCTGTGCTACACTGCAGTTTATATTTATAGCTAGTAGTTAGGAAGAAATAGAAACATATTTGCGAGTTTGTATATAGACGAACCTTGGACCTGATTCTGCAATTCTTCAGCTTTCTTAGTTAAGCAAATAATTCTTTTGGTCCTGAAAAAATTAGCTTTATTAGTTTGCAGAACTGAAGGTCTAAGCTTAATCATTCTTTGAAACTGAATAACATTTGAGGTTTTTTGGGAGCTATTAGGGATTTCTTAGCTGAATCCTGCTAATGAAGCTAAAATTAAGCAAGTAAACCAAAAGGCATTGTAAATGACAATTTGTATTTAATGTGCAAAATAAACAGAAGTAAAACACTGAAGTAGTAAAATGATGTTAAAGATTTGATGTGAACCTGCATGAAGCAAGGTAATTAAGTCAAGAAAAGGACATAAAACAGTTTGTAAAGAGATTGCAATTAAAGTGTCACTAGTACTATTTCTTTGTACTTAGAATAAGAAACAACTATTGAATTTTAAATCCCAGTGGAGGTAAATGTAAAGTTTACAGGTGACTACCATATGTGAAACTATTTAAAGGGTTTATGATACTTCACAAATGGGCCCCTTTTGGGAATAAATGGAAAACATTTGTTTTAAGATGCAGCCTGTGTTACCTGGTTCTTTGAGTCTGAAGAGAAGTTTAGATAGTATAAAGTCTTCTCTAAGTTTTAATTGTTTAATTTTAGCCAACAGCTCCTTTGTTACAAGTTTCTACTCTTTTTTCCACACAATCCATGCAGTAAATGTTCTAGATCTTCTTGCAGAGTAAGAGCTTATAAAATGAGGCTAGTGTATATGCAAGCTGTGCCTCCTCCAATTGACAGTGTTGAAACGTCCAACAAATCAGCAACAAAGTTCGAAGTGACACAAATATTGGCGGTGGGAGAGAAGCTGGAAGGACAGAGAAGCCACATTACGGATTTTTCTACTGCCCTGTGCTCTTGCATATTTTCCACTGTGTAACTGGGAACTGAGTATTAATTACATGCTAAGAATTTAATATATATTTCCATCAATTTAGCGATTGTCCCAGTTCATAGAAAAATGTAAGCAATAGGAATTGTTTGATGTTATTGCTTGGAACCCAAGGCTTTATTGGGTGGTCAGACTTGGAAACTCCATATATAGCTAGATTTTCACAAGGTGGATTTTCACGTGAAGTGAAACAGGATCTGTAGGAATGCAGAGGAGAAGGCCATTAACTGTGGTGCGTGTCAGGTGCGTGACCTGCAAACTAGGAGATGCTGCTTTTTACATCACAGTAGTCCATGTTGATCCTAACAAATCTCGGGGTCCTTTGGGCTTGCTACTGCATAAGGCTATTGAAAGAGAATGTTTCTGTGTTTTAGAAGCAAAATGGATGAGAAGTAGATGTTTCTCTAATGGGGAATTAAGATGTGGAGATGATGCAACTGAGCTTGGAGCTGCAGGAAATAATTAACAGAGCCAGAATCAAGATCAAGTTCTGTTCACAACTTCTAATCATGAGACTGACCTGATTGACAAGGGCACAAACTTCAAATGACCAAAAGAAAATGTTTTAATGTTTTTGACCTTTTGTTTGATGCAAAAGTAACTAGTGATACAATGTTAGTGCACAAATTTTCATGGTGTGATGAGAAAAAGAGCAAATGACAAACTGAATCACCCGTAACCAATTTTCTCCTATTTCTAGCAAGGGAATAAATTGACTCAGAAGTGAGTGTTCATTCTGACAGCAACAACATCTACGTGCATGATATTCCTAACAGCTTTGGAGTCCAGTTGTTCTGTATGAAAAGCATTTAAACAATAACAACCTAGATTTTTAGAAGACAATACTGACACCTGATCTAGAAGTTTTCTTTCTTTAATTGTGTTCGTTGATGCCAAGACAAAGACACTGGCTTAAATACATTCTCCAGGCTATTCAGTGATATGAGTAATTTAAAGCAATGGAAAGTTAAGCTAATAATGCGGATTGTTAGTCTAAAACTTTTTTTAAAGTTGATTTGTTAAATACTCAGTTTCATTTTTTTTTTGTAGGACCTTAGAAATCAACTAGAGAAATTACATGGTGAAATGACTGAGAAAGAAAAAGCAGTTGAACATCATTACAATATTCTTTTGAGTGAAAGCAATCAGAAGTTGCAGAGCCAAGAACTAGTTATCAAGCAGCTAACAGACAACGTCAATCAAAAGGATCTGCTGCTTCAGGTAGGTAGACTTAAGTTGAAATGAAAAATGGAAAGTTATCGTTTGATTTTGTACAAGGAATTATTATAAAATCACATTTGTATTTGGAATTACTGTTGATTTTGATGATAATCCTTCACTTGTTATAATACTGTATTTGCAGAACAGACATATAATTATAGAGTGTGTGGCATTCAACAAGATTTCTTGTTAGGGTTTTATGAAGCGTGTGGACAGAGGAGGAAGAAAGCTTTGCTAATACTTATGTAGAATTTTCACTGTTGTGGTAAGATCATTTAAAAGCTCTGAAGTGCCTATGATTTTCAGTTTATTGTGCAGAAACTAGAAGCTAAGGAATAGGTATAGATCCTGAAATACTTTGCTTTTTTTTTTTTTTTTTGAGCCCA
>VYXH01011000.1:514188-580870 GCA_013397275.1 Burhinus bistriatus | reverse complement strand
TTTTGAGCCCATTCAAAATTAGTTACGTGAGGAGGGAGCTGCCTCAATGTTAATGACCCCTGCTCAATTTTTTTTATAGCTGGAGGTATAACCCTGAAAAGTACCGATGGTATTCAGCCAACAATGCAAAGAGTAATAATTGAGCTTGCTCTATACCTAGAGATCAAGGTGCATGCCGTGACATTTTTTAATACTTAAAGGATTGGATAGCTGGGGAAAGCTTCTGTTTGATTTTTTTTTGTTGTTGTTGTTTGCTTCTCTTACATTAAGTTGAGCTCTTCTTTTGTGAGGTATGTAAAGAACGTATGCCACATCATCCTGAATTTTGTTTGTTTCTCTATTTTGCAGTATAAAACTAGAGTAAATTTTGTAAAACTGTCTCATTGTTTTCTTTTGTTAGAAACTTGATGGAACAGTTAAAGAAAAGGATGCAGAACTGCAGGAGCTCCTGAATAAGTACAAGAACCTTCTAAGAGCCAATGAAGAACTTGAACTGAAAAATGAGGGCTTAGTAAAGGAAAAATATGTTGCACAGTCACAACAGTCAATCATCAGGATAGTCAGAGAGTTAGAGGTGAGTTTTTCATAACTCTGATCGTTTGCAGGTAAATACCTTCCTTCAGATTGAAGAGAATTTTGACTTTGGCTTCAAAGGTGTAGACTCATATACATTGTAATTTATGTACGTAGCAAGGGGCGGTTTTTCCTTCAGATCAATACCGTCACAAAATGTTCTGTATTATTAAAATTATAACAATGGCTTTATTAATAATTGTGTCTCATGGTTTGTATGATTGTGGTGTTGTTGATCTGGTATCATAAGAGTACATAGTATTGTACTTTGATGAGTTTATATGGCATCACTAAACTCTTTACTCATTACTCTCAGAAGGTGTGTAAAATGTTTTGCCTGCCATAAAGAGTTTTGTGGTCATTAGGGTAGATGTATTTCCCTGAGCGTGACGGTATCTGCATTTCTGAAGAGAGGTGCAGAGGAGAGTTTGTGTACTTCTGATAGATAAGGGGAAAGATTGCACGGAGCTAGTGACCACAGGAGATAAATGGAGTCAGAGGATAAAAAATATAGATAGATAGGAGTGAAGATATGTCTAGGGAAGAAGAAAACTACTTTAAAGCAAAGAAGAAAGGAAATAGTACAGAAAAGTATATATCCTAAAAAAGGTGGACAATATATACTCATTATTTTATTTGATGCCATAAATTGAAAAGACTTGTTAGTACCTGAAATTGGAGCTCAAAAATCAGAGTTTTAAAATGTAGATTTAGTTCCTTTCCCCTTCCCCCCCCCCCCAACCCCCCCGACTTCTGTACTAGCAAAAAAAAAAAGTCAGGTACTGTTACGAATTTTTTTGAATCACTTGCTGACTCCATCAGTGCATTTTTTTTTATTATTGTGTACAGATCAGTGAACAAGTAAGCTGCTTTTGAAGGTATGTTTCTTGTCTTTTTTTGTGGTGTTTGCAGCCTAGTATGTTAAGGTCTCCAGAAGCATCAGGCAGAGTAAAAAGAATTAGGCTCGTATGTACTAATGATGGAGAAAACTATTTAGTTTCTTTAATAATATATCAGTCCTTAATGAGATTTTCTCAAGGATGTTTAGAATAAAGTGAGCCAATGGCAAAGGAAACATGAGTGCTATGTCTCGTGTCACATTCTGAACACACTATTGGTAAGATGCTTAATATGCTATGGGCACTATTATTAAACAAGGTAGATGCAAGAACACATTGAGGCATGGGTTATAGGACAAGCTTAGAGTAAAGGAGCTGCATCATTGTTTGCCAGGGTACCAGTGCAGAGTATATCGAAGAATGTATGAATATACATGCAGAGAAGATAAAGTCTGTGAAAGGCTGAGTAGAAATTCTACCTCTGTAAAACAAACTGCAGTGCATGCACGTAACTTCCGTCACGAAGGGACCTAAGAGTGATGGAAAATCATATGGAATTGATGAAAATCAAATACTTACTTTCCTCCGTACACCCCACTTCCAGTACAGGTGTATAACCAGGAGAGAGAACAGTGGCAAGCGAAGCCATGCATGGTAATGACCCAGTACCCACCTTCTAATCACAATCTATTCTCTATTGCGGGTTCACTTAGTGATTGTGAACAATACCTAATCACAACCCATTGTCCTCTCAGCTCAACCTCTATGTAAGATATCTCCTGTAAGAACCCACTTCGGCATATTAATCATAAGTTTTTGGACACAGATTATCCAGAGCTCTGCTCTCATTGGCTGTCTTGGACTCTTTGATGACTTTACAGTGCTGCACCAACTCTCAACAAACGCACAGCTGGATCCTCCCCACCAGAGAGAACAGAAACCAAGCTCTTCTAGCCTCACTGATCTTTAAAGTTGAAGAAACTGAATTGAGAGATGCAGAACTTTCTCTCTTTCATCATATCTTTTTACTTTATTTTAATGTAACGATAAATTTTAAAGCAACCAACATCCAAAGCTCTGCTGGGTGCCTTGGCCAGGCCAGGGAAGATAAATGACAGTTTCTAATTAGAGTTTGGATTCTTGAGCCACTGTCATGGGCTAGAGAGAGAGTGTGCGAGGGCACTGATAATTAGGTTAGTCATGCAACTGCTGACTCGGTATCTATGAAGTCTCAGAATGAAATATATTTTATAGCCAGGAATTAGAAGTGCAATGGAAACTTTAGTTGGTTTTGTGCTTAATGCTCTTCTTCTTGCTCTTCTTGGTGTGTATCAGAAATAGCGTGGCCAGCAGGACTAGGGCAGTGGTTGTCCCCCTGTACTCAGCACTGGTGAGGCCCCACCTTGAACACTGTGTTCTGTTTTGGGCCCCTCACAACAAGAAAGACATTGAGGTGCTGGAGCGTGTCCAAAAAAGGACAATGAAGCTGGTGAGGGGTCTGGAGCACAAGTCTTCTGAGGAGCAGCTGAGGGAACTGGGGTTGTTCAGCCTGGAGAAGAGGTGGCTGAGGGGAGACCTTATCGCTCTCTACAGCTACCTGAAAGGAGGTTGTAGAGAGGTGGAGGTCAGTCTCTTCTCCCGAGTAAAACGCAATAAGATGAGAGGAAACGGCCTCAAGTTGCACCAGAGGAGGTTTAGATTGGATATTAGGAAAAATTTCTTCACTGAAAGGGTTATCGAACATTGGAACAGGCTGCCCAGGGAAGCGGTTGAGTCACCATCCCTGGAGGTATTTAAAAGCTGGGCAGACGTGGTGCTGAGGGACATGGTTTAGTGGTGGTTTTGGCAGTGTTAGGTTGATGGTTGGACTCTTGTGATCTTAAAGGTCCCTTCCAACCATAACAATTCTCCGATTCTCTGATTCTCTCACAACCAATACTCCTACACTTATAAAGCCCTTTTTGTTGGAGCATTTGTTAGGTAAATATATTTCTTACACAGATTTTTAGACTTTTGTCATTCATTTTATTACTGAGAAAAGCAGCAAAATTGAGAAAATTTGCTGTTGCTCAGTCCTTGAGCTGTGCTTCTGGGTTCTGTTGTGTTGCGTAGGTAATCTTGCACGCAGCATATACTGCAGTAAGGGGCCACAGTGATAGGAGTTTTAATGCTAAATTGATTTATCTACCTGTAAAAAACATAATCTTGGATTTGCTGTAATGTAGCCTTTCTGTAATGTCTGGTTTTAGGAGGAGGAGCTTATATACCACCTGCGGGTGGAGTAGGAAATGGAGTTAGCTGATACACTGCAAGGCAAATCTAATGTTTCTGCAGACACAAGGCACTTTCTAATTCCTGTATGATCAGCACATTATTTGACGTTGGTTATAATTACTCTGCAGGAGTAGAGGAGTTAATAGTTAATGCTGTGCAGTCAGGGAACTGAAGGATACTGTGTGCATACAGTTGTGATGTCTAATTTGCGGCAGCTGGAGAAACTATAGTCAAGGCATGAAAGTTATTGATGTAACTAGAGCATTGCAGTTGATGGGCGTCCTGAGAATTGGAATTAGTGCAACAGTTGCAGTACTGCAGACTTGTCTTAGCTGTTGAAATAGATGCAGTGTGCACACTATTGCTGAGTCATTGTGATTATGGAGAGTGATGTAGTTGACTTTTTTTTTTAATACAAGTGTCCTGGCTATTAAATTGCGATCAGTGCGTTGTAGTTGTTGCTTTCAGTCTCTTGAAATTGATGTTATGAACACACAAACAAGGTGGTAGTTCAACCTCTGATTTGATGAGATGAACACAGCTGAAAACAGCAATGTTTTTTGTCAATATTCATGTGTTCACACGCTTCAAACTTGATGCTTTTTAGCTGTGACAGTGAGCATGGCCTGCTGATGGAATGGGTGTGGTTAGTGTATCCCACCATTTTCATATTAGCAGAAATTTCATCTTAAAGGAGTTAGCCTGATGAAGTGGTATTTGGAGTGTATAGTCCAGTAGTCTTGCCTCACGTATCACCGAGAAGGGCCATAAGTTCCTCAGAGCCATCAGCTTTGTGACATTTTCTGTGGTTGAGATGACATCTTCTAAAAGTCACCAACAAAGTCTTTTGCTATAGTGATTTTCATCTTTAGATATGTGACTCAGTGGCCCATAACAATTTTAATCTTAGCGATTTTCTCATTTATGGTAGCCTGTACATAAAGCTTACTGCAATGTTAGAAGAAATTACCAAATCCCGGTACTGGTGGATGGATGGATGAAGCAGTGATGAGGTGCAGGTTATGGCCTTCTCTCAAACATTCATCCTCTAACCTTTAGAGATTTTGAAATGAACCCAGGGGTGGTTGTAAGCAAGAGAGTATTCAGTGAGGCAACCGGATATTCTTGTGACTTTGCCAATAAGGTATATAAACCTTTTACTTTCATTGCTTACAATTTGAGAAACCTTTAATGAAAATAAGTTATGTTTTCCACCACTGCTGCTTAGCAATAGTATTTCAGACTTAAATATAGACTTTAATGTGTTAGATTGCCTCCTTTCATGGGAATATAAATCTTTCACTGCAATATGGTCCTGGATGTCTTGCAGCTATCTCCTCCAACACATTTTCCCTCACACCATGTGTCAAGAGGTTTAATGTTTCATTAACTCCCACAGCATTATGGTCTATTTAAGTTACAGAGCTGCCTTATGTTTTGTGTACCGTTGGTAAGTTGATTGGAATAATTCACTCCTACACTTTATTTAGAAATGACAGTAATAACGTACAAACAACAAAAAAAGAGATATTCATGCTGTATCTTCTTATCCTTATTATTCATGAAAGATTCTGAAAAATCAAGAACCACTTCTTCATGATTTTGCTAACCTCTACCTAGCTAGTCGATTTAGAATTTAGTAATTTGTGTGTAGTCTGTGACATTTGGAAATAGGAAACAGCTCATGTCTCCTGTTATTCAGAAGAAAAGAGTTGGGAGGACTTCATGAGCTTACTGAGATTTTGGTGCAAATGTATATCTAAATTAACAGGTGAATTCTAAAAAAACCACAGGAGACCGGGAAACCGGAGCATGGTCCTGCGTGTAACACTGTTTTGTTAATACAACAGACATAGACCCTGAACAATTGGTGACAACCGTTATCTAATTTGTGTACCGTAAACTTTTCAGAGTGACATTACTTTGCCAGTGCTTCAGAAAGAGCTTTTAATTAGGATATAGTTCTGTAGTGTCTTCAGTAATAATTGCAAGGCTTGTATCAGACATATGGGAGAGTTCACTAGAACTTTTAACAGACTGTTAACCAACTAAATTAAGTCAAAAGATTTATTTCTTCCTGTTGCTTTCTACGTCATTGATCAGTGTCATTGTGATCAAACTTTTTCCAAGTTAAATTGCAATCTGTGTATTTTATGTTTAGTGACTGTTCTTGAAAGGCTGAGATTCCAACACACTGATGAGACTCCTTAATTCATGCAGTAAGATGTATTTTTTACATATTTTTTTTGGTGAGATTTTTTTATTAATGGACTCTGGATCACCCACCTCCATCTGTTTGCCTTTGTGTTTCTCAGTCTTCAGTCAGCAGAAGCCCTTGCTGTGTGCTCCTCCTCTGCTCATCTAGATAATAAACTTGGTATGAAGCTCAGTATTTTGCACTTCATATACAGAACAGTATTTAATGTAAAAATTGCACTAGAACCTGGAAATGTATGCTAGAAATACAGCTACCGTTGGAATGATGGTAGATGAACATGATGCACGTGTACAGAGGCAAGGTCACTTCTTCAGAGAATCTGTAGCATTAGGTGGTAGAAGCTACTCTTTCTTCAGTAAGATCTGACATGCAGATTACCTTAACGGGAGTAATTGGATCAAAACTTGATTACACTTGCAAAATATTATTTAACATATTTGCTAGCATACTGTGAAGTAGGAGTGTAAATAATGAAAAGCAAACAACAGTTGTCCTTGCTTTTGTACTGTTTACTTCGCAGAATACTGAATTTTTCAAATTAACAGTCTTTGCATCATTAGTGTGAATTAACGACATTCTATTGTAGCTGAATTTTTGTTGCCGTTCTTTCCTTAGGAATTGCAACTGGAGTAATAACAGCTGCTTAAAACTCCTGGGTGTAGATTTCTTCCTTGTTAATGATCTGTTCACTAATGATTTAGTGTCTCTTGAGAATTTAGTTTTCAGTCTTGAGGTTGTAATATGGGGAAAATAGAATTACCTTTCATTCTTGCTCTCCAGAGTTATCTTGTCAAACTAGAGCCATACACATTCCCCCTTTGCTGTGGCACTTTTTTTATTCTTCCTTTCAGTTTTCAGTTGAAAAAAAACCCCGAGAAGCAGCAAGGCCTACTATTCTTCTCGAAGAGAGGCAGAATATATGTGTCTGACATTAATACATCTAAATTTGCTATAGATACCTCAGTTATTTTCTCTTCTGAGATGGCTGATATCTTAGATATTTTTATGTAATAAGTGCAAGCAAATGCTCTTTTAAATAGCTGCATTTTTTTGCCTCCTGCTGAAAGAGGCTGTGTGGTTGTTTTGGAGTGAAAAAAGTCTTGGGAAATTAGTGGATCCTTACTGAGAATGTGGCATAGGAGTCTGGATTTATTCTAATAATAATAATACACTTTCTGTGAGCAAGACTGCAGGTAAACAATTTTCTTTTCTTTGCACAAATAAAGAAGCAGCTTGTAGTAATCCAGCTGAGTGTGCGGAAAGCTAACTCAACGAGTGTGGATCTGACATGTTCATCCTTTATTTGTCGGCTCGATACAGTCCTTTTTGTTCAGAAATGGAACAGGATTTGCAGAAACCTTTCCCCCAAAGAAAGCCAATTTTATCCAGAACACAGAGGGGACTATTAGGACAATGTTCTAAAATGTGTGCTTGGAGCTTGGGCTTGTCTACTCCCCCTTCCCTCCCTTCTCCTCCTCTGAAATAGCTTCCTGCCAGGTTGTTCCTGGGTCACTGAGTTGTACACTTAGGAAGTGAGGATGCTCGGGCTGGTGGGGAAAGCTTTTTAGACTGTGATAAAAATGATGAACCACTATTTAGATATGTCACTCACGGTAGGTAAATAGTGCAACAGTATTCGCTTCCTTTAATAATAGCTGGTTTTGAGTATCATGGATAGTTTTCAGATTCATATTAGGTTTTGGATATGGGCAGTCCTGTTCAGCAAATTTGGAGTTCAGCTTCTATCACGTCTTCTTCAGGACATAGATATCCACATAGTTGTAGACATGCCAACTTAAAAATTACATTGTAAGCTTAGTATGTTCTTGTTTTAATTTAGGAAAATAAAGAAGCTGAATATGAAAAGCTGATCCTTGCTTTAAGAAAGGAACAAAATATTTATTCTACGCTAGTGAAGACCTTCAAAGAATCAGATAGGTAAGTACTTTTTCTGTTTTGGTGGATAATCTAAACTCAAAGGACAAAAGTCAGAAGTTGTGAAAAAAGGTGCAGCTTAACTGGAGCGGTGATTATTTTGTACCGGCCAGTTGTTCATAAGGCAGGGGGGTTGGAACTAGATCATCTTTAAGGTCCCTTCCAACCCAAACCATTCTGTGATTCTGTGATTCTATCAACTAGCTGTAGTAGTCTCCTTAAAAGACAACTATTTTTGTAAGTGGGGTTATATTATCTAAATTACTTAAATGTTTCTGAAAATATTTCTGTTTGGATTGGAATCTCGTATGAGCCAGATTTCCAAAGCAAACAGCTAGATATTCATAGGAGGTACATGTCCTGGGTTGGAATATAGGGGAAGAATCGAATTGCAGTGAACTTTTGGGTGCTGAACGATTTGCCATGGTTTACTCCTAAACTACAGATAACGCTTATCTTAAAAGTGGCACTGTGAGAATTGTGATGAGAATATAAGCCAGTAAGATTTTGGAGAAGGTTAAACAAAACATAATAACTGAAGTTTGCATAGTTTGCTTTCAATACAGAGCATTCAGAAGTACGGCAGAAGCAAGTGGTTTTTAATCTTTTAAAATCAAGTAACACAACATTTTAGAAAGAAATCTGTGGCCTATTTTGTATGCTATTATTGCTTGGCAGTTGAGGAGGAGGCATTATGATAAAATAAAAAAATTCTTAGCCTTTAGGTAAAATAAATTTAAACCTTTTACAAAAAATTTACTGTTATAATTGCAAATATCTTAATTAGGTACTGGCAGCATTTGAGGGCCAGCTCCTGACTCTTCCTGCCTGAAGGCAATGGCTCATACCTGCCGACTTAGGGGGAATGTGTGTTTGTACCTTGCAGTTGGTTTATAGACCGCTGTGTTTGGAGACCATAAACTGAGTAGCACTAAGGTAGATGAGATCTGGTATTTGATTTAAGCACATTTGTAGTAATGCCATCTTGTGCTGGGCCACAGCTCAGAAGCTCTTTTCGATACTAAAATCTTTTTCGTTAGAAATAGTGGTAGAAGTCAGATTACGGAGATTATTTCTTATCTCTGGGAAAAGAGTAATGGCTTTTGTGACTTTGCTGTTGAACAATCAGCAAATGAAGGAAGAAGCCAGTTTGTTTTAATATTTCATATGGAGAGTGTGACCTGCCGTTGAAACACGTTCTGTGGGTAAGGCGATTGTCAACACGTTATCTAGCAACGACAACAAAGTAACATCACTCTGACTATAGTTTTTCTTAGAATGTCTTTCAAATGAGCAAAATTATTACTGTAGTTATAATCATTAGGGTAATAGGACTTTTCCAATTAAATTCTGTAGGCTCAAGTGCAGGGATCATTCTATTTTCTTGATGTGGAGTTATAAGATGCACAGAGCAAGGCACGTTACGCAGCGATTTGCAAAGGATGCACAATGATTCAAGAGTAGAACTGGAAGTTGAGGGCAGGTCTTCTCATTTCTCCTCCTCGTAGTTTTGTGGCCTGAGATGTGCTGTAAATCTCATCAAGGAAGACTTGAAGCCCCTAAGTTCTGGGGAGCTGCTAAACAAGCCCTGCAGATAGATTCAGCTTCCTCATTTGTGTAACTGCCATCAGCAGTGACATGGATTTTAGGCAAGCATCTGTTTTCTTGCTGACATATCTTCTTTTAGGTGTTACTTATTTTAAGTAACCTGGATGGTTATTTTTCAAAGTAAGCTACCGGATGTCAGGACCAAGACATTTCTTGTCTCTTCAAGCAAGGAATCAACGCTTTTTCTTATAAAACATTTAACTCATGAAAAGGAGAAAATGTGCTTACTTAGCTTCTAGTAATGTGTTGGTTTGTTTTTATTCTTAATTTTTTGCTGAGCATTTAAGAGCTCTCTCTTCAAAGATGCTCTTGAGCGAGGGAGAATTGGTTAAAGCAGTAATTTCTTGTGCAGGAAACACTGACAACAGCACACTTGTCAGAAGACAGACTGAGAGTCTTTTCATACATGCTGTCTTTTAATTAATGCGTTTCTACAATATGCTGTTATTCTCATGCAAGTATGCTGTGCTGTATGTTCCCGTATCGTCTCCTGTAAGATAAATTTAATTTTTTTTTTTAAGATTCCTGAATTCTCTGGCATTTGGTGCAGTGGATTGGAAATTCTGCAGCAGCTTAATTTATCTTAAGACACTGAGGTTCTGAGTGAAGTAAATGTGAAAATAAGTAATACAGTGAGTTCAGCAACACCCTGATATTTATTTGTTATTAAATCAAATTTACTTAATTTTATTACAATTTCAGTTTTTAGTGTACTTAAGTGTTTTTATGGACTGATCAGAACGTCTTGTCGATGTTGTTGAAGGGTATAGGGAAGATCTAGCAAGGGACTGGCACCGTGCTGGCACCGTGAGGCCTGAGGGGCAGTGACTGGTGCTAAAGTCAGAGCTTCAGTGGCCACCTTGGAAGAAAGCTGCTTAAAGAATTATTATTCACGTTGACAAATTGTCATTTGTAAGTTTTGGCGTTTACACCCCATTGAGATAATTGAGACAATTTAGACCTTAAAAGGTCTTTTTACAGACTGTCGGATAAATGAAGAAAAACAGTTAGTTGTGTCTGGGTTATATTTTCAACGAAACACGATTTTTAATTTTTTTTCTTAAGTGGAGCATTAGATTCTATAGTATAGTTCTGTAGCAAGGGAACAAAGTTTCCATGGTCACCGTATAATAGAATACACAGAGCCATCAGTATTATGTGATAGTGATATTCTTCTGGTAGACTTTTCAGAAATTAGTAATTTTTATTTTCCTTAAAAAGAATTACACAGAGGTTGGCTGGTATGATATATCTGTCATGTTTCAGCTGGCTTAGAAGCAGCACAGCTCAAAACAGCAAGAAGAGGCCATATATGTAAACGTTTAGTCTTGTCTTTCTGTGTGGGATTTGTTTGTTCTTACGCATCAAAATGATGTAACTGCGTGTTGAAAAACAGCGATGGCTAATGTGAAATGGGCTCTTTGTGGAGGCCCGGATGTATAAAAGATACTGAGGTGCACAACAAAATGTTTTGAATGGAATCTTGAAAGATTTTATTTTTCTCCTTTTTTTTAGTATAAATAGCTTGCAAACAGAACTAAACAACATTTTCATGTTGCGAAAACAACTAGAAGAAGATGTTTTAGCTAATCGTAATCTACAGAAGGTCTTAGAAGATCAAATTAAGGACATTAAAAAACGACAAGGTCTGTATACGTGTGCAGCCCATCCCTTTTCTTTATATTCTTGCCCAAAAGAAAACTAGTTTTATTACAGTCAGTTTGCTGTGATGGAGAAGAAACGCTTGAGAGTAGAAAAAGGTGTGAAAAGACTTCTTTTCAGCTTTCTGTACTGAGAATTATTTGGGGGATTTGTAACAGAATGTCTCTGAGCAATCAGGGCATATACAGAGGGACAGCTTTTCTCTTTCCATGCAGCAAATGTTAGTAATTCTATGGCAATTCTACTGCAGTGATCATTTCAAGCTGCCTACAATTTTGTAGCCGTAGAATTCAGTGTTTTCTGCAGAAGTTGGAGATTCCTGGTTTTGAATAAATCTGTGGCCATGGGATCACTTTCTGACCGTGGAGTGTAATTAATTATTTCACAATACTTTGGTAAAGAGGTTGTGTCTCAGGAAATGGCTAGACTCTTTCTAACACAAGAAGTATTTCCAAACAGAGAAAAAATAGCCAGAGGTTTTGTTATTTTGTAATTCAGAAATAGTAGAGCTTTTAAATATAACTTATCTTTTAGCTTTTTTATTGTACTTCTTTGGAGGTGTTTTTAGTATATACTTAGATATTCATCTTAAGTGGACATTGTTAAATGTAGTTTACTGCATATGTGCGGATGTATCTGGTTTATTCCATAAGGGATATATAAATAACAATAAAGCCTGTTCACTTACCCCTTTCAACTTAGATTTTCAATTTTAGCATCACTCCCTTGACAGCTATGATAAGTGACAAAAGTTAAGCTTCTGCCGTTTCAAAGTTTCCAGCCTCAAAAGCACAGGCATGATGAACTACGAGGGTAGGGCAGAGGGTCTTGTGGATACTCCTGGGTTCTGCAGAGCAGTGGTGTTGCAGGTGAGGCTGCTAGGAATGAAGGCTCTGAACATCAGTAATTGTGGAGCTTTGGGTCCTTGCAGCAGCCATGGAATCAGTCTGAGAGCTGTGAGTAGGACTTGGGTGTCTCTTCTTTGTCCTAATTTAGGTATACTTTCTCCCTATCTAATGAGATATATTTATAGAATTAACTGTCACCTATATTGTAAATGAACATGTGTTTACTGAAACATAAAAAAATCATTCCTGCAGTTATAGAGGAAATGAGTAAGTAGCTATTTTCAATTCAATTAATGCAATCTTTTGACCCAAAAGCAAAATAAATTCGGTAACTTTGTCTAACCTGGCTTTTTGCCTTGAGACATTGAGTTCACGTTCATAAAAATAGAGTTAAAACAGAATAACTATTCATGCCTTACTTATCCTTCCTAAAAATTATTTCTAATTGTAATGCTAAACATGCAAATTATAATTCAGAATTACAATCGCCACTCATGCTGATAACCACAGAAAATACAGCCACCGAAAATACAGCATGTCTAGGTGTCAGAAGCACAAATAAATATGAGGACAAAATTTGTTCAATTAAACAGAAAGCTTATTTTGGGGGATGAAACATTTTAACTGGCCTCCCACAGCCTTACTAGTAGGTTCTTATTCAAAAAGTCCTGTCTTTGCACTTTCTGCTGTGTTTTTCTGCAAATAGAGTTTCTAAAATAATTCCTGTCCTTGGTTATTTTGACAGATGAAACACTGTCTTTCTGTGGAGATCAAACATCTTATATGAGTATCTGTTTAGGAGAGCAAGATCATTTAAACCTACAAATAGACCATCTGTCTCTTGAAGAACTTAAGAAAAAGGTATCGATCTGTTTTATTATTTACTGTTTCTAATGGCTTAATTCTGCTTTGTTTATAGTTTTTGCGTCTCTCACAAAAAGAAGCATTTTCATTATTTAGGTACAGTTGGGTAGTTCTGAAAGGATTTGACGTTCTTATCTCTGTGGTTTGTGACTCACCTTTTATGAACTATTTAGTCTTTGTTACACCATGTGAGCTTCAGAGTCAGCTGAAAGATACATGGCTTGCTGCGAAGGTTTAATGGTAGTTAGACTCCTGGATTTAAGTTTCAGGCTCAATACCATGTTTTAGTCATCATGAAGTATACCAGCTCCAAAGAAAAAATTCTGTATTAGGTATCCTGCAATGGGTATGCACCTTTATTAATCACGAGGATGGCAGTGGTGTCTATAATTTATACTTTTGTATAGCACGCTCCATCCCAGGATTTGCAAATCTTTTGGTAAATATGGCATGTTTTAAAACAACCCTGAGCTAAGTTAATGTTGTCTCCATTCTACATAAGCAGAACTGAAATTCACAGAGATTAAATGTGCAGACCATTATCATACAACGAATCGGTATTGGAGTTCAGAAACTTGTTCCTCTGACAACTCATCCTGTGCAGTGACCTCTGATCCATGCACCAGTTTATGATAAGGAATTATTTTGAAGATGGTCGTTTGGGAGTGAACATAAGCAAAGTTTTATATTTCTTCTGGCCAGCTGAATTGTAGGCAGGTGTTCAAAATCTGGAGGTGGGTAGTCTGAAGGAGAGAGGTTTGCCTAACACTGAACAGGTGTCAAGACAGAAAGGCCCAGATTGTGTCCCAGTCCCATTTTGGGGTTATACCAGTTTTATCTCTGAACATACTCCCTTCAGTAGGTTCAGGGACACTCATCAGCAAAAGACATTTATCAACCATTTCTTACTTGTAAAAGGGTTTGTATGCCTGTAAGTTGATCTGGTTTGTCCAAATATGTTAACTGGTCTAAGAGAAAGATTTCACTTTCTTCTGCAAATGTTGCCTTCTTGATATACTGCATGAGTCTGTGATGGTAATATCTCTTCAAGAGTTTTGAACATGGTTGTTCATTCAGGTTTTGTATCTGTGAAACTACTCAGAATGACAGCGGCTTTTAAAGGGTATTTGAAATAGAAAACCACATTTTTTTCTGAATGCTACTATTGCCCTGTAATGCTGGTTTCCCTTGCACTACAATGGTTCTTCTCAAATCAGCCTGTTGGTTTGAGGTGCCCTCAGGTTTCTTCTTGCTACTGCGTTGTGAAACTTCATCCCTCAACTTAATAACGTGGCTGGAAACTACAGTGTTACAAGTTAAGATTTCTTGAACACTAACTCACAAATACATAATCATGTTTTCATACATAGGGATGAACAGATACGGACAGCCCAGGCTTTCCAACTCTGCAGCTTAGATTTAGCTGGAGGTTTGTATATCATCATATGTTTTCGTACTGGTATGGATGTTACCAGTTTTGCTTATTCTTCCTTTGGTTATTTAGGTTGCTGATCTTCTCTTGATGGTTAAGGATCTGCAGTCAATTAATCAAGAACTTAAGAAAAAACAGCTTGGACTTTGTACAACAGATTCTCAAGGGAAGGAAGCACTAAAAATATTAAACCACAGTGAGGTAGGTTTTCTGTGTTAAAGTAGTGAATCTGACTCTCACATCTAATACACCTTGTGGAATCACTTACCTCAGTGCAGAATGAGTGTAAAACCCTTGGGGCTTAGGTTGCTAATTCCTTATAATAACTTTTTAAATTAATGATGTAAACACCTTTAAGATGTTAGCACAACAGAGAATCGGCTCAATGCAAGTGTTCAGTGATGTGTCAAGTTGATTTTAAGGAAACAACTTACACATTAAAATATTAATTGGGTCTGTGATATATTTGTTTTGCCAATTGCAAGGGGAGGAAATAATTTTACAAAGAAAGCAATATCTTGTGTAACATTTTATCTGTTACTGAATGTCTGCTTGTCTACTGTTCAAGAGTCATTCTCACGCTGTGCCCAATTCTGCAAGAGCTTAGTTCATAATCTCCTCTGCATCTGCAAAACAACTAGGGTTCACTGTATCCAAACCAGAAGGAATAGCACTTTGGCTCGCTTAAACGTGTGGTTGTTTCCTCATGTAGAATATAGAAGTAGATGAAGAAGTGGCCAGCACTGTGGTAGATTGTTGAAAGCTGCAAGGAAGTAATCATAGCTGCATGTTTCATTCTCTTGCCCAAAGCCAAGACTGCTTTTAGCTGGAGGGAAGAAGAGGTCTTGGCAAAATACTTCCACTGAGAAGCATTTTGGGTGCTGGGTCCTCATGTGTCTTACTATGTGTGAATGATGAAGGATGTTCAGGAGGCTGTGGTAGGTTCTGGTGAACCTTGTAGCTTGTTATGAAGTATTACGTGAAATGTGGCTGGTAGTACTTTTCTTTATATTCTGTTGTGGTTTTTGCTTTCAGTTACATTGTTTTTGTGTACCACATTGAATAGGAAGGTAAAGATATAAAAGGAGTAATGATGGTCCTAGTATTTTGTGTCTTGAATTTCTGAATTAAAACTCAAGAGAACAAAAAATTAGGAACAGTTTGAATCAGTTATGTGTCAGATTGCATAATTCTAGAGCTGGGACCGTGGTATTTATGATTTTTCTACAGGATAGTTTATTCTGCAGGACTCTGGAAAAAGGGTTGTGTCTTTTACTGTATGTGCTGCAGGTGCACTGGGGGCAATCATCAAAAGTCACAAAATATTCTTGCTTTTTCAAAGACATACTCATGTTACCTTTAAGTGAAGTACGTTTTAAATTATAGATCGACCTTTAGGGGTGCCATGGCTTTCACTAAAATAAGGAATTTACATGTTACTGTATTAGGTTTGCATGAAAAGCTTGTGGGCAATCTGTTCCAGAGAGCATGCACTTTCTATAGATTAATATTTCTAGCAATTTGCCTCATCATCCTGCAGAGGGTGCTGCGCCCCCACTGATGCTGTAGTTAATACTATATGGAATTCGTGGCCGGTGCTAAGATCATCATGACAAGATACTGTGCGCTCCTGCATTTGTCTTGGCATGAAAAGAACACATAGGGCTTAGCATATACTTAAGAAGCTGTCTGTGTGTAAGTAGATGTAGAATGACAAAGACTGAAGCTTGTAAAATATAAATAAACCTCAAAATTCTGTTAAAGGAAATAGGAAAGTAAAATACGGTGTTTTAACCTGTGCCAGAATGATAATAGTACTATGGAGTGCAAAAGTGAAAGGATCTGTAATTAGAAGTTTTTAGTTTAAGAGGTACCATTTTATCAGTCTTGACAATAAATAGCAACCTGGATTTCCGGTAATGGATTGTGACAACCGTATGTTTTGCATATTAATAACCATTGTCAAAAAACGTAAGTATTTTTTTGTGTGTATTTCGGGCTAGAATTTGTTGGCAGGTAGTGCTAAGATGACACTAACATGTGCTATAAGAGGAATTTGGACAGGCACAGGAAGATGTATCCTTCTCAGGTTCTTGAAATGAACCCATCTTTCTTTTCCTTCACAAAGCCAGAGCAGAAATGAGATGAATCTGCATGTTGGTGCCTCTGCAGGGCATCTCCCAAAGGTCTGACAGCCCCTAGTATTCTGTTTCTTGGCTTCACGTTTGGAAGGGAGGGAGAAGGAGGAGAGAAAAAGGTTGTTTTTGTACTGTCCTCTGAACATCTGCTTTCTCTGAGAGAGGCAGCCTCAGTGATTTCAGCCTTCAGGGCTCCAGGGATCTTTGCAAACCAAGCATATCAGTGGTTCATTTAGGAAAAACATTCTCAAGGTTTTCAGTCTCCAAGGAAATACTTTAAACAGGCAGCGTATTCTTGGTAGAGTTCTTTTCTGGCCTTAAGACACTTATTTTCTTTTAATATTTTGTTGAACATTAGGTTGTATTCCTTGGAGCACAGAAAGTTTCTTTCCAGCCCGTCAGACGTAGGACCATAGGACCAGGCTCAAACTGCAGTCATTTCTTGTAATAGTGTGCCATAACCTGTTGGTCTTATGTACTGGTTTCATTCTAAAAATCATCACTTGTTAAACCAAATACTGGCTTGGGAAAAGCATGTACTAAAAAATGGTGAGTCATAAAAGGTAGTTGCATTGGGAATAAGTTATATGTGCAAATTTATTTTTAATACACAAATGTAGGGTTTGTCCTGAATCTACACGTGGAAGATTAAACTTGAACGGTTTTTTTTTATAATAGCTAACATCATTGGACTTTTGGCATCCTGTGATTACTACAAAAAGATCTTGTTATAATGCATGCCCTTGCTGTATACCACAATGCTATCTGTGTCTTCCTCCGGTTTGCAGATTGTCTTTACTTTATGTTGTCCTAGAAAACCAAGTCTGAGTGAAAATACCAAAATAATTCAAACATGACGTGGAAGTTAGTTTTCAATATAGATTTCGACTAGTAAAAGGCAAATATATTAATATGCTGCACCATCCGGTTTCTGCCTTTTAAAATTCGTGCTTAAAACCATTAAGAGTTGCTTATTCTGCTAGGGATTTGAAAGATAAAAAGGCTTTTCTCATTTATTTCACACATATATATATGTATATTTGGTCATGCATTCTGTGCATACTCAATTAAAAAAATCAAAACCCCCACATGCATTCGATTCCCAGTGTTCTTAGAAAGCAAAAATAACGCTCCCTGCAGAATCCTGCTTGTCTGCAACTGGACTGACAAGCTGCGAGCCAAGACATTCCAGCACGTGATCCTGGGGAAGCAGGTTTCTCTTTTCATGTCATAAGTTTCAGCACCGTGCTGTATATCCATCGAAACTATAAATATCGCATCCATGGCCCCTAGACACCAGTTTCTTTCCTGTCATTTGAATCTCTGTACCTATAATCTTAATTTTCTGTAACTATGCTCAAGATCCTGCTTTGCTTGTCTTAAGGTAATTTTTCTTTAACCCAAGTCACACCAAAATATGACTGTTACACGCAGAAGTGGTATATTACTGCCACAAATGCTTTGAGACTTAAAATTTTTATCTAATGCAAGTTTTATTCCACTGTGCTGTATCCTACCTATGGTTTAGACATATTAGGCATAGCATTGTTGATATTTATCATCACGCTCGCACGTTTCTACTATTTAATGAGATTCTAGCAGCAGCAATCTTAAATATCTATCTTTTTCTATTAGATTGGGAAATGTTGCTATAAACCAAGATGATATAAATGTCCAATCAGGTCTTATCACAGGGGAGCGGTGGAACGTGGTAACTGCAGGTCACTTATGATGGACCCCAAAGTGGGACGAAAGACTGTCCTTTTACTCGCATTGTTTTCTGCCAGACTGTGCCAGAATGTGGCTTCTGAATATAATAATTCCTTGTAAATATGAGTTTTTCTTATGATCAGTATTAAACCGACATAGGCAAGGCTAAATCCTGTCCTCTGTTGCCAGAGGAAGCTGAGTAGGGGGGGTGAGTTGTAAGTGAGATGAAAATGTTCTCTGTGAGCTGTGTGTAAATGAAGCTCCTTCAGTGGTGATCTTCACTGCTGTCGGGAGAGGAGCAGCGTGTGGGTCCCGTCCCTTGCAGATCTGTTGCTGAGATGTAACATCCAGCAAACCAAAGGGATTCTGGTCTTGCTGTCCGTTATGCTGATGTCAGGAGCCTGGGGTCTGCTACTAAAAAAGCTGAGCCTTCCTCCTCCTCTTTGCTCAGCAGATATTAGTGATGGGAGATGGATTGGGTTCTGTGGCAAATGGGGAGAAAAAGATGATTTGGCACCGTTTGCTACAAGTCGGCAAATTTAGGCAAGACAAAGCAGACTGTAACCTTCAGTGTTACAGTAAATCTTTTTAGTGTATAGCAAGCTAGTTGTGCTTTGTTTTAAAAGCATCTATTTGTTGGATGCTGGAGAAGAGCCTAAATTGTGTAGCGAGTGAAAATAAATTCTGGAAATTGGAAAGTAAAATAGGCACAATGAGAACATGACTGAAGACAGGGGTCCTTTGCCAGAAGAAGTGTAAGTGATTTTTGTATTTTTTGTGAATTTTGAGGAGAAAGGGTTAAATAAAAATGAAGAAATGTGTAAGATAAAGTTTCACTGTATTTAATATGAGTCATTCCTGGGGTTTGTATTAATTTTCTTTGATCTTGTTGAAGAAATCTAATTCAGTGTTTGTTACTTTGTATTACAGGCTTTTTTTATTTTTCTTTTAAGACATGTCACTGACTTATTTATGCATGTTTCATATCACAGTATTTTTTTTGCTGCTACATTTTCACATCATTCCATACTTTGTGTAGTGTCTTGAAATAACAGAGGAGCCTGTGGTGGAGACTGAAGATGGTGACAGTGACAGGAAGATGCAAACCAGTCAATTGTCTGAGAGGGTCAGTCAGGTAGGAGTCTGCTCTGGGTACATTATGTTACAGTACTCTTTTCTCTGCATGCCTTTAAAAATTCTTATTTTCTTAGAACACAAAGTCTTTTGCAAACAAAGCATACTTCCGTGCTATCTGTTTTTACTTTCAACTAATTGTTATCCCAAAGAGTTTCTGAAAGCTTTTTCGTATATTTTTCTGCTGATAGGGTTTTGCAGCTTTCGTTCTGATCATTGTTTTCTCTTCTTTGAGTACTCATAATCTTCCTTAATGGAGGTGACAGAAAGTCCCTTGAAATGGTGTTTCTTTACATACACACATGCTGATCTTCAGCCTCCATTGCAGTCAGGCCGATAGTACAAATTATCATAGAATGGTTCATGTTGGAAGGGACCTTAAAGATCATCTAGTTCCAACCCCCCCTGCCATGGGCAGGGACACCTTCCACTAGACCAGGTTCCTCAAAGCCCCGTCCAACCTGGCCTTGAACACCTCCAGGGAAGAGGCAGCCACAGCTTCTCTGGGCAACCTGGGCCTGTGTCTCCCCACCCTCAGAGTGGACAAATTTCTTCCTGAGATCTAATCTAAATCTCCCCTCTTCTAGTTTGAAGCCATTACCCCTCGTCCTGTCACTACATGTCCTTGTAAAAACTCCCTCTCCAGCTTTCTTGTCGGCCCCTTTCAGATACTGGAAGGCTGCTATAAGGTGTCTCCAGAGCTTTCTCTTCTCCGGGCTGAACAACCCCAACTCTCTCAGCCTGTCTTCATAGGAGAGGTGCTCTAATCCTCTGATCATCTTCGTGGCCCTCGTCTGGACCTGCTCCAACAGGTCCACATCCTTCTTGTGTTGAGGTCTCCAAAGCTGGATACGATACTGCAGGTGGGAGTCTCACAAGAGTGGAGTAGAGGGGCAGAATCGCTCGCCCTGCTGGCCATGCTTCTTTTGATGCAGCCCAGGATATGGTTGGCCTTTTGTGCTGCAGGCGCACGTTGCTGGCTCGTGTTGAGCTTCTTATCGACCAACACCCCAAGTCCTTCTCCTTAGGGCTGCTCTCCATCCGTTCTCTGCCCAGCCTGTATTTGTGCTTGGAATTGCCCCGACCCAGATGCAGGACCTTGCACTTGGCCTCGTTGAACTTCATGAGGCTGGCATGGGCCCACCTCTCAAGGCTGTCCAGGTCCCTCTGGATGGCATCCCTCCCTTCCAGCGTGTTGACTGCACCACGCAGCTTGGTGTCGCCGGCAAACTTGCTGAGGATGCACTCAATCACACTGTCCAGGTTGCCTACAGCACCAGTCCCAGTACCAGCCCTTGAGGAATTGAGTAAGATTCACTTGCTGCTATGCTTGAGGAAAAAATACTGTAGATCCTTCTTCAGGGTTCAAATATTTGATGTCTCAGTAACCTGTTGGCTGCATTTTCATACATACAGGTATCTATTGTCCTCTTATTCTCTCATTCAAAAGCAATGTAATAGGAAGCATCATGGAATCATAAAATAATTCAGGTTGCAAGGGACCTTAGAGGATCATAGAGTGCAATTAAAGTTGAAAATTTCTGGTTTAAAAATCATAAAATGCTACAATATGGCACAAACCAGGGCATTTTGGTTAGTAATGTTGAAGAATAATGATGTTCTGTTCTTTGAAATTTGTAATTTCTGTGTTTCTCTGTTTACTAGGTATGCCTTCAAGTATCTTTGGATTTTCCTTCTGAGGTGGATGAACAGGTAAGTGATATATTGTAAACGTTCTCTTGTGACTTAAACATCTTAATCTCTTTCTGCTGATGTCTACTGATGGAAATTGTATCCAAATCCAGTATAAATTCTAATGTAATTGATACAGGAGACTTTCATTGATTTTAAACAGGGGTTGAATTACTGGAGAGAACCCATGTAGAAATTTCCTAGGACGTGTCTGCTGTGTTTCATAGAAGAAGTTGGCAGTTTTTTAAATACTTCAGGTTGCATCCTGTCCTGGCCATCAGGGGTTGCATCTGGAGATCCCAGGAGAGAATTTGGTACTGTAAAGACAGATGATTCAAAGTTGAACTAATAAAAAGTTAGCTGCAATCTGCAGGCAACATTCCAGAAGTTTCATACCTCTTTGTAGATAAAGACCTTCAAGGAAATCTACTTACTACTTACTAAACAACTGATCACTATGAATTAATCATGTGAAATAAATGTTAATTAGTTTTTCTATTAATAAATAGTAACTGAAATGTCTGTGGATGGTTCTTAATGTAGATAAAGAGCATCAGGAATTACAAAACCTGATTACAAAAAGATTACAGCCCTGAATTTAATAGAACATTACATACCTGTGTAATAAGAAAATGTTTGCAATTTTTTAACAGATAACTCCGTCAGGCTGTTCAGAGAGTTTCTGCAAAGACAGACATTATAGGAGTCCAAATAAGCCTCAGTTTGAACATGATACGACCGGCCAACACTTTGGCAGAATAGGAATGAGTGAACATGAAACAGAAGAGAACTTGCTCACATCTCTTTTAAGAGAAAATAGAACATCTGTACTGGAATCTACGTAAGTATGAGGGATATGCACTACTTCTGACAGTATTTCTATTTGAGAAGAGAATAAAGTAACTTTGCTAAAGTGAATTTAGATAATGGCACTGTCTAATTTACCTGAGAGATTGGCAAGGCGCCTTCAGAGCCATTTTAGTCTATCATGCAATTAAGTAATTAGGAAACATACTATCAGTAGAAATCCTTATGAAAAACCCATTACAAGAAAAAAACCTCTCCAAAGTTACTGATACACGGAGCTTTACTGTAGGGACTGATTGTTTTCAGGATGGGGTCTAGCAGTGTTGAAGGGCTCAGATGACAATAGGTGGTACTTTTTTTTAAAAAAAAATAAACCTGAGAGCACAGGCCAGTGAAAGGTGGTGTGGTGGAGGGAATGACACTGTACTGCTGTAAAAATTACGTGTGTAAGGAACTGAGGATGGAGGAATTGAAGTTACAATGACTGTTTTACAGGATTAATTCTGAGTGGACATTAGGCTTTTTGGCCTTTGCCATTTCATCTGAACTGCTTGGACAGAGGTTTACTCTGTCAGCAGTTTAGGGAGGCTAGGCCCGACCAATTAGTTGACTAATTGGTTATTCTAGTGTAACCGCGTGTAGGACACTGCTGAGAGGAACCATGTTGTAAGTACAGAAGTCACTTTTCATGCAGGAGAAAATACTTGTGTAACTGGTTCTCTATAAGCCCTAGTGTAACAAATGTTTTTCAAGTGTGTGTGTGTGTGTTACGCTATGGTTTGATCAACTCCCAGCCGAAATGGTCATTTCCATAAGAACTGGACAATACCAAGAAAGAAAAGGGTGTATAGAAAAACCACACCATGACTAGTTTTGTTTCCCCAAATTTCGTACTTACACCACTTAATCTCCTGGATGAAAACTAAATTAGAGCTTTGCCGGAGATCATTTTCATTTTCCTTTCCTAATTCTCTCCACACTGTAATGACTATGTACAGTATTACGGGACTTTTTTGAGTGCCTGTCAGTGTTACACCTTCAGCTAGCCATAGCGGTTTCTGGAGAGCAATGAGAATGACCTTCCGTATACGTTGTGCTCAGCAATGCTGGTAGCAAAATATCCTGTGGAATTACAGAAGTCAAATCCTGTTTTCTGTGTTCAGCATGCACTGCACTTGACTTTACTCAAGCAATTCTATATTTTTACATTACTATTTAAAACTCTCCAGCAGGCATAAATGGTCTTAGTTGTCGAAGCACTAGTTAGTGGTAAATGAGGAGATACTACTCTCTTAGAAGATGAATAAATAACGTTGTTTTATTTGTTAACTTTACTTAAAAGTCTGCTAATGAGTGATTCCAGCACCATCATCTTTACCGCTCTGGTGTGTAATCTTTTCTATGTTCAAGTATAAATGACCAGATTGACTGCGGCTGAGCCTGTACTTTGCATAACTTAATTCTCACTAATGACATTAGATGCCAGAGAAAGACATAAAAAACCTAGTTAGCTTCTACCATTTCAAATGCTAGCTATACAAATGCAGTTCTTTTAAATGCTGGTTTGTATGGTTAGTGGCACAAACAGCTCTCTATTGGACACATGAAATCATCTGTAGAATTTGAGGGCTTGCTTACACTTTAAATGTCTCTTATTTGGCTTCAGTTTCTCTTAAAACATTGCTTTCCAGACTGTTGTCCATGGATCACTAGTTATCTGTGGGGCAGTTTGGTGGTCTGTACTGAGCTGTTTTTGCAGGCTTTTGGCGGCTTTCTCAGTTTCCATCTTCCATGTTACATTGGAAATACATGAAGGGATAAATTTTCAGAAAAACTCAACGTCTTAGTCTCCTGTGGTTTTGGTAGAATTTTATTTTTAAGGTAGTTCAGTCAGAGAGTAAACTCTTTTGAAAATCCATTCCCGTTTCTTATATTGCGATGTCATGTAAGCAATTGATTTAGTTACCGGAGATTTAGTATTCGTTCATGAATGGGGAAAGGGGCAGTAGAGCATATATGGTCATACATAGGAGAAAAGCATCGATGAGATAATTTATGATATAACTCAAGTTGTGAAAAGGTTTCAAAACCTGTTTGTTAGTGAGTAATTAATTAGTGAGTAAAATGGAATCTCCTGGGAATTTCAAATATGTCAAGACACTGTGGAAGAATTTCTTGGAAGGTATTCTTGTTTGCTTAAATAAAAATCAAAATTCATGCCTTTTCTTTCCTCCTTCCTGAGTATAGCAGACAAGAACAAATGAAAACTGTAAATGAACTGTTAGATCATCTGAACACAACTGAGGAAGAAGACATAGAGAAAAAGGATGAAAAAGATCTTAGGCAAATGATTATTCAACTAAGAGCTGAACGCAAACATTTCAAGCAGGTCAATAAATTCTTAAAGCAGCAAGTAGAACTGAAATCAACTTTTGATGGAAAAGAGCAGCTTTATCCAGATGCAATGCCACAGATTAATAAGGATATTGAGTTGTTGAAAGTGGGATTGAAAGATGCAGCTACACAAACAATGACTTTAGAGAGTAATGTCATGAGATTCAAACATGAAGAAAAAAAGGGAGCCTCAGAAGACAAAAAAAAGTATTCAAGATTAAATGCAGAAAGAGAACATCAGCGAGAAAATGTGTATAAGAAGGGTGAACAGCATGAAAGACTTTTTTTTACAAGGAGAACAAATGAAGTAAGTTTATTTAAGATTCTCTTTTTGGTACTTGGGGAATAGATGTATAAAAGAGAAAAATATGTTTCATTTCTAATATTAAATCTTGCTTTTGTGTAGTTTTTAGAAATAGAAAAAGAGATGTAAGCCAAATATATTTTAGATAATTGTTCTTAACGTTCAGAGCTTTTCATCACATACTTCAGTGTGCTTTAGAACATTAATTAATTGAATTTCAATCCTCACTGGGAACAGATACTAGTAAATATTATAGCTTTGGAAAAAGAGGTAGTTTATAGCATAATGGCCTGATTCTGTACTACCTTATGTCTCTGCATAGATGTTCATAACGTGCAGAACCAGAGCATTCTGAACTGATAGCTTATTAAGTCTAAATGGCAAATGCGCTCAAGAAGATTGAAGACTTGCATGATGTCTGCGAGCATGCTGGTGAAGAGCTAATGGTAGATTTCAACAAACTCAAATCTTAATTTTAGGCTTTTATTAACATCTCATCATCGTGTCTTGATTTTAGAGAAGTATGACCAGTAGTACTCTATAAAACTGTGGGGACAGTTCTCCATATTTGTTTGGAACCTAAGTGCACAGAATCTGTTTTTTGAGTACAGATGTAATTTGCTTGTGCCGGATAAGTTTTCAGACCTTTTGTATGCAGGCAGCCCGCGATCCCAAACAAAGAGGTGGGAAAGCAGTGTCTGCTAAAGAGTTCACGTGGATTGTTTCAGTAACGCTTATAGGAGTGAAGTTGAAAACTCTTTGTAGATCTTAGCTCCTGCAGAGCAGGCAAAGGAGAGTATTGCTTTTGATTTTGTGCACTGCTAATAGAGAATGTTGTAGCACCTTCTGCAAAGAATGGTTTCCGTGACTTTAGTGATCAAGAGATTTCTGTGAGCTAGCAATTGGGAACAGCTCATTTTTATTCTGGCTTGTTCTTGTTGGATTCATTTTTCTGAAGGAAGGGGCTTGTAAACCAGGAGATGTTGATAAGACTTTGTTCTGTACAGGCATGAATATTTCAGTATAGTTTGGAATTTTAAATAAAAGATTTTGGCATGCACGGTTGGTTCCTGGCCAACACCCTAGAAAATTCATGCCAATCTTAGCGGTAGGTTATGATACCCCTGAAAAATCAAAACCTAAGTAACTCACAAAAACTATGTCTTGTTTCACCAAACAATTTACATGTAATCAAAATCTGTCACAGGATCTTCAGGTACATTCTTAGTCTTCTAAGCTTTCCTGATTAGCAGTATGTCTTCTACCTATAAAAAAAAAAATGTTTGGGGAGGAAAGAGGATAATAATGGAAATGTTCTTGGGCTGTTGTTAATGTTCTTAGTCCATTAGTCATTTGGTCAGTGGTGTTTGGCAGGTTGGCTGCTGCGATAGCTGTTCCCGCATCTTTGGGGTGCCTTGGCTACTCAGAGAGACGTGGATGTGCTTTCTGCTCTGTATTGGTGCTACCCAGGGCAGCTGACTCCGGGAACACGTGAAGGGATGAGGGCAGATGGAAGACAGAAGAGTGAAGATGGGTAGTAGAGGGGGAAGGGTTTTGAGATCCTAGCTGGGCTGTTAATGAAGATCTACTTGTTATGGCTTGCTTAAGAGCACTAATGATGTCTTTGAGTTGCTGCTCTGATCTCTCAGGAATGAAGGACTCTCTCAAGTAAAGGTCTCTCTGCCCTCCACAGCGAATACCTAAAGTTCTCTCTGCAATTCTCTTTTTTCCAAGTGCCTGTTTTCGCTGAGTTTTAGTATGCTCTTCTGATTCATCATTTTCCAGATTCTTCTCTAGCTTAATCAGTTACAACCTCAATGTAATCCTTGAGTCAGTTGCTTTAAAAGCTTTCTTGTTTGGACTAATGCAGTGTACCTTTTGCTTCTGAATGACTTTTACAAATAATTTCATGTAGCCAGCTGAACTGGACTTTGGGTAATCTGGGTGACATATATGTCCGTACAGCAGCCCTGAGACAGCTGGAAATTGTTCGATGTTATTAGTGCAGTTTAGTAAAACTAGCAGGAAGTTTATACCGCCTGGATTTATTTTTCAGCCTCCAAATGATATTGTATTCATGTATGTACAAAAGGAACTGAGTACGTCATTAGGAAAATGGAACTTGCTTTTTATTATTTTAAATTGTGTAAGGACTATAATTGCTAAGAAATGAATGTAGAAAGGTGTTTCAGAATACATTGGGTGGTAAAAGAAATTATGGGACTTATGACACTGGTGGAGCAAATGAACAGCAAAAAAATAAACTAGATCTGTCTGAACATGCCATTATTGACTTTTATTATTATTACACACAATTCCATAACTCTCATTAACATATAGCACGTTTTTATCTTTTTGGAGATAGCACAATGTTATGCTCTGTGGTTTAAACAAGGACACATTAATTTTATGCAGAGTTTTCAAAAGGTGAGAGGCTAAAATGTAGTGACTTAAGAAGTTTAACTTCTCCCTCCAACTCCAATGACAGAATGTCCATTACAGTAGGAAACGAGAATCCTGCGGCAACAATTTATAGAATGTACGGGTGAAGAAGCTATTCTTGTTCATAAAGAATTTCTCTATGGCAGAATAAATTTCCGCTGTGGCTGATGCAGAGCTATGTTGATTTGCTCAAAGGTATGAAAGAGGGGTGATAAGAAGTAGGGTGGAGACAAAAGGAAGAAAGGAAAATCTGTTCAGGAATTTGTATGTCCTCAATTTAAAAAAAAAAAAAAAAGGATTTAAGGGAAACAGTTACTAGGCTGTCAGATGTTTATGTTATAAATCAGGAGAGTGGGAAGTAGCAGTTACAGAGGTTGGTTTGGGTGAGAAACTATTTTCCTAGGGCATACACAGATTCAGAGTTAACTAACACGCCTTCTGATTAAAAGCCTTTGCTAGTAAGTGATGAATTTGCTTCACGAACTGGAAGCCATTCACTGTGTGGCTGTGGATGTATAAGCAGCACGTAAGGAAAACTGCACCAGTGGGATAGTGTTTTTTCTTTCTGAATGTTTTCCATGTTGCAAGGGTATTGAGATCCTATTTTCAAAACTATTTCATGTGACAGCTGGCTGATCATACTGGAAAATTTTTATTTTTCCTGGAATGTTTTTTTTATACCTCCTTTAGGTGACTGTTACATATGAGCTACCATTGTCCCGTTTTATTCCATGCCTTTTTCAGACTGATTCTGCTTACCTGCCCAAGAAGTCCCGTCTGCCCGTTCTCTTAAAATCATCCAGACCATTAGGAAATGTGGCTTTGAACTCCTGTATGCAGAAGTCCGATTCACATCTGCAGGGTCATACCAGGACACCTCAAGAAAGTCTGAAAGCATGTGAAGTACGAAACAAACAACTCGAGCCACAAACAAATGGAGAGTTATTATTGCATGAGTCTGTAACTGAAAACCTTCAAGAGCAGCCTGCACAGGAAAGCACATCAGTGAGAGGTAAAAAAAGAGCAGACATAGTGACTTGTAATGCTGCTTGAAATAGTGGCTTCTTTTCTTGTAGTAGAAAGTAAAACCAGATCGTTTATACAGATACACAATGCTGCTTAATCTTACGATTTTCTTGGGTAGGTGAATATATATATATATATCTCTTGAAAAACACCTTTTTTTTCTTCTATCTTTGCCACTAGAATGTAAAACAGCTTTGTATGGAATAGAAAGTGCTTTGTATACCTGCCATAAAGTATATAATAAATGGCATTTTCACAGGGTGCCCACACATGTACACATATATGTCAGTGTTTAGGTAAATGAAAAATTTCCTTTATGTGATGCCAAGTCTAATGAAAACTGTCTGTAATGGAGACAGTATTTGTTTATGCTGCATGAAGAAGTTTTTTCCAATATTCCACTGCTCAGTCAAGTCATCTGTGTCTGCTTCCAGTGTGGCTGGGTTAATTTAAACTCAGTTGTTGACAAAGTATCTGGATCAGCAAAGTATGACAAATTGTAAGACAGAGAACAATGGGTACTATATAAAGATTTGGAGTGGTAAAAAAAATAAAAATGTGCTTAGCAGTTAGATTAAAACTGGGGAGAGATGTAAAGGATAGGTGGGGGAGAGAGGAGGTGTAAATACAAGAAATAAGATTCAATAAAGCAAGTGAGCCACTATCAAACACAGACGCTGCAGAGGCTTTGTTGTTAATGATAATGTTATTGTGGTAAGGGACAGATACGGCACAACTTTATTGTAAATACTCAAGTTAGTAGGACTATAGCAATTAGTTTTGGTAGGTGCAAAATCCATGGAGAATTCTGAGAAGGGCAGTACTGCAGTCCTGTGATTTCCCTTCCGCACTGATTTCTCTGCCCTGGATAATGGCTGTACTGCACACTTAGTAATTCTGAGACTTGATGCAATGGGAGATTGCAGAAGATTATTTTATGGTCAGTGCTCATATTGGAGAAATTTTTTAGCCTTTTCTCTAAGCTTAACATAAAACATTTAAAAACGCACTAAAAATTGATTAGCTATTAGATTACAAAGAGGACGTGCAAATATTTATCTTCATTTGTTGGTAGGAAGCCTTTGCAATTCACATTCTTAGTAGTTATCCTTATAATTTGTTCAAGTATTTTAAAAATACGTGCAAATGCTGTTACATACCATCAATTGTGTTTGTATTACATTTTCAATAGTTGTTCTTGCTTAGATGATTTTCCTGTTCTAAATTTTCAGAACCAGGTTTGGCTTTGTGGTTGGGTTTTTTTGTTTCTGGTTGTTTTGGGTTTTTTTTGATTAACCCCACTTTATTTTTTTTCAGTCACTTACTGCCTTCTGTTTTACCTTCCCCCGCTCTCTCCAGGTGACTCATTGCTCAAACTGGATAATAGTGAGGTCCAGGTCAAGTTGCATGTTGATCCAGATGTTGATCCAGATAGAGGGGACAAGAATGAGTACATGATGGACAAAAATCAGCAAAACTGTCAAGGTAGAGCATTTATATGGTATAGTATATATAAAAAGAAATTTTAAAACTAGTTTCTTCTGAATTCTGCAAAATTGTAAATTACTGCAGGTAATTGTCTCCCTTACCATTATTTGTGGGTTTTAAATCTCGTTTTCTCAGCTAGTATGGATTAATTGCTCTAAGATTCCAAGTTCGTCTTTTAAGGGTTATGCTTGCAGAAGGGCCGCAGGGATTTATGAGTCTGGTTTCCAGTAAAAATGATGAATTGTATGCCTAATTCTGATCTCTGTTGCTAATGTCCTCACTTCTGAACTCTTCTCTGAATTAAATGTTTGTTACTTAATGCTTCTGCATCTAGTTATGAACTATTAGAATGAAGCAACTGAATGATAGAATTTTGCTTATCTGAATTATTTGAAGGCATTCAACTAGGTTGAAACCTAATGGAATCGTTTAATGAAAATGTAAATAGGCTCAATATTGTGTATTACATGTTTCTGCATCATCCATTAGTCTTTTTTGGGAGGGTTTGAATAACTTGGTTAACACATTGTGTACAGGGTACAGAGGGTATGACCGATTTTGTACTTCTTGGTCACATTGTTAATTTTGCTTGTATAAGTCGTTTCATTGAAGCCAGTCAGTTGGTTTGCAGGATCGTGCTCTTTGTGTGCCCTTTCTGTGTGTGGACACATACATGCACAGAGAGCTTATTAGTTCTCCTTTAATTAAAGGGCAGTGTTTCATTAAAAACTATAACCAGTATTTTAATCAGAAATATTTCTTCCCTAATGTCCGGTTTTATTTCCTGTTTTTGTGATCTGGCATGTTTGCATGAAATCCGGATTGCAGAGTTTAAGAGTTCTTCTAGTATCTGGGTTTTTTTCCGTCGCAGTCTGCAACCTTCTTTGACATCTGTGTTACTGCAGCAACCAACTGGTAGAGAAGGAGGAGAAGCTAATGAACTTCAGTGTTGCGTTCCCTTATTCAATGTGTCTTCTTGGATTCATACACGGGCCTTTCATTGGAAGCATTTCTGTCCTGTGATCCTGTCACCTTTGGAATGACATACATAATGGTGTGCAGCAATATGTGTACTGCGAGAACATCATCTGGCCTTTATTTCAAATATGTTGATATCCCAGTATCGCAGCTTCAGTTTTTTGGGGTTTTTTTTGGCTTTTAGGTTATATTTGCTTTTATTCTCTGGTGCTTAGGCTTGACTTGGTTCTTCATATACAGCTGCACCGCCCCCCCCCTCGAGATTTTATACTGATTTAGCTTGAACCTGGGCATTCGAATTCTCCATGGAAACCAATTTGAAAGTATTAAGACCTCGGCAAGATCAATGAATGACTCCCAAAAGGGAGGGTCTTATTCGTAGTGGTCTTTTGCAGAACTAATAGAAGGGGAAAATTTAATTTACTAGTAACCAGAAAGTAACCATTTTCTTAGATACTTACATATAGCCCTCAACATACGCAGAACCATAAACATAGAATATATGTAGGAATATATAGCTTTTATTGGTCTGAATCTGGGGTGATTGCGTTACTTATGAATGCCAAAGTCAGCTACGGGATGTGCTATGCATGCCAAATCAGTGCCAGTAAAACCTTTAACACCGAACAGTTTTATGGATTTTGTTTAGAATGCATTTTAAAAAGTTATCGAAGCCTCTTTTTCAAATTTTACTATTTTGTTGATAATCTTTTTAAAATTCCACTGACTTTATGCTCCAATTGGTTTTGTATAGATTTTAGAAGTGAAGAGAGAGAATATTTAATTAGAAGTTTTAGGAAGAACTATTAAAAGTCATAGGGTCTGCTTTTAAATCGCAATGCCTTATGTTTGAGGTTACCATCTTTGTGGCTGGAAAGGTCTGGGCTTCATCGGAGTCTGACTCAGGACTGCATATAGCAAAAGTAATGTTCAGTCATTTGGGAAGAGAAAACAGGTGTATCTTGGCTATTGTTTATTTGAAAGGTGATAAGGCGTTTGAAATATTTGATGTGCAAGTTGAATTAATAGGCAAATCATAGAAAGAGGTCAAAAGTCCAAAACTAATATTGCATAGTTTGTAATTATCTGCATTTTTATTCTGTTATTATAGAAGTAAATGAATTCATTCTAGTGCTGTTAAGAACAGAATGTCAGATAAAGAAATATTAATATTCACATGCAAGCCTCCTGTTTTTCAGAAATGCAAAATCATCATAACATCAGCAATGTGAATATCCAGCGCTCATTAAAAGAGATAAGTGAAGAGTTTTATTCCATGGAACATGAGGACATTGACTCAGCCACTGCACGTTCAAGTTCCAAGTGCCTGCATTCTCTCAAATTGAGGGTAACAAGTACAGATGCACTTGATGACTGTGAAGTCATAGATGATATAGAAGAATTGAAACAAAGAATTAAGAATATGAAGTCTGAGCTTGAAAAGTACAAAAGGTTCATGTTTAATTTACAGACCTCTGACCAGCTTTTATCGAGTGTAGTTTCCACTATAGTTTTGAGTGACACAGCCTTGCCCGTGGAAGGACATGTTACACAAGCGCAAGATACAGCTATGCAAGAAAACAAAGTATTTTCTAGCGTCCATCAGCTGATGGGTTATGAGATCCACACTGAAAATAGGAATTCAGAGTCTTCAAAAGCACCTGATACGTGGACAGCACAAAATCCTGAGGAACTACTATCAGCTGATGAGGCAGAACTTGAAAAAGAGCAAATTGCAGATATGCATCTTGATGAAGAGCATCATCTTCAGGACAAACTGAGAGAAACATCACCATCCAAGTGAGTAAAGCTATCACTGTTTCAGGTTCCTCTTTGTAAACAGCAATACCAAATAAGATAGGAAGGTAATACGAAGATAATTTTATTCACATACGAGCATGTTGTTACAGTAAAGGCTAAATTTCACTAACATTAACATAAAGCAATTGAAACATTTATTTAAAAGATGCCTTAAAGTACAAAACAGTATTTCTCTTACAACAGAACTGCTCCTGATAAGCTCGTATCATCCTCTGTAGCAATTCTTTGCCAGGTGTGTCTCCCTGCACCGCAGGTCCACAACACCTTTGCCGCAAGGCATCCTCTCTTGGGCAAAGTCGGATCTCCTCAGGTTACTCCGTGAGACGGGCTGACTCCTGTAATCAACAGTATTACAGTTTTGCGTCACTCAGGTTTTTTTCAGGTGACAAGTATAAGAAAGTGGAACATCCCATTTAAGATAGAAATGTTTCCCTGGGCAGTTGGCTGACAGATTCATGCTAGCCCTTCAGTTTGTGTGACCGCACTTTATGTATAAAATAGGAAGTGTACACTCTAGTTATAATTTATTTTGCAGTTGAGTGCCATAATGCCTTCCTTTGAAGGATGTGAAAGTAGATATATATAGAAATTAATGAATGAAGTTTTATAGCATAAGCTCATAAGCTGGAAAATAATTTATGGGCGGCTGGAAAATATCAGTCTTGTTTTTTGTATGATAAGACTGGGGGCAGGATTTTGGCTAGCATATATACAAATTGCAGATGGGATCCCATAAGACCAAACCTTTATTAACTCACCCCTGCTTTTTTTCCCCCCCTCTAATATCGTTATTGTCCTGAGGGCCTATAGAATGGCAGGAAGTATAACAAAGAAAGGTATTCAGCCTGTTGGGTTTCTTCAGAATGCTTGAGTAGAAATATTCCGAGACACTGAGCAACCACCAACATGGACTATTGTATATCTCTTAGTATTACTGTCATAAAATACAATCGTGCTCATAGTACATATAAATTTACATACCTTGAAAATATACCTCATCCATTTTGCAAAGGAAGGTCGAACTGTGTAAATTAAGGACTGAGACAGTATGGATCGCAGTAAAGTTTTTATGGCCACTGTCTAGGACAACTACATGAGTCACAAGTGACAGACCCAAAATGAGTTATGCATCTCTTCCTATACAAATGACAATAAAAATTCTATAGCAACCCATACCATCGTAGATGTATGTATGTTTATGCCCCGCGTATTGTTCGATTCTCTGCATCTTTTCAGATCCTCTCCCTTTTTCTCTCTGCTAATGTACGATTCCGTAGAAGAAAGTGTATCCATGATAGAGACAGTGGCAGTGTAAAGGGTTTGCCTATATTTGCAAGCGCAGAATAAATTCAGTTGATCGGGGATGAAATTTATATCCTGGCTTGTGGAGTACAAGAGTTTAGACACTGCAGTGGTTTTCGTGGTCATGTCTCTGGTAGTAAAATAATAATATTAAAAAACAAACAAACAAACAAACAACCATACGGAGATCTGTAGAATTATCAGACTGGGTGAAACCATCAGTTCAGAAAGTCCAATATTTTGCTTTGAGAAAAAGTGACGGCTCCATGTTCTCTTCCATACTGAATTAAAAAAAAAAAAAAAAAAACCAACACCAAAAAAAACCCCAGGAAGAATATGTGTACTCTTTAAAAATTCTTTTAATGTATTCATTCGTATTTACTTTAATTTGGCACCTTTGCATACAGATAAACAAGTTCATCATTTTAGTTTCTCCCCATCTTATAAATGAAGCAGTTAAGTGAAGGATAATAGCCCACAAGTTATGCTCATAAGTACAAAACTTAACAGTGAGAGACAATACATTTCTCATTGTGGCTGTAAAAGCATTTTAAAAGAAAATTGAGTCCCATAAAATTATGGCTTAGGAATATAAGTTTAATTCAATTTTTATTTATATTTAAATGTTATTTATGGTCAGAAAATTACTTTAAAGATAATTTCATTTTCTCAGATATGATTCATTGGTTCATTCACAAGCTCGAGAACTCTCCTTTCAACCCCAACAAATTAAAGAGATCCGCAGTGGTTGTATCGCTTACCATCAACATCTGACGAGCCTTATTAAAGCTTTTGAGGAACTGCTTCAAGCCAGTGATGTAGATTATTATGTTGCTGAAGGCTTCCGTGAACAACTGAATCAAAGTGTACTATTGTTTAAGAAGCTAGAGAGGAAATTCCCGTATGGTAAGTAGCAGTATTTTGTGCTTATTGTCTGAGATGTATTAATGTTTTCGAAATTTGGAGGTATTTTTTTTTTCTTTTTAGTGAAAAGGAAGCCTTACTTCCTCTTGGTTGCTTTTAAATAATTTATAGGGAGGACTGTCTTGGAAGATAAAATTTTAGTGCTCCAACAAGACTGGATTTACTTGTGTAGTTGCCCTCTGTATTAACACCTTGCATTTTGAGTTGTTTATCTTAACACATGCATATTTTAACTGTTCAAAATATAGTGGTTATAGTTTAGTAAAAGTTTAGTTACAAGTCGGCTTCGGGATTTGCTGTTTCAGGAAACAGCCCAGCTGACTTTGTTGAGCCTAAGCACCAAATATCTCCATTGAAGGGTTCTCATGGGCATGTTGGTTTTTCACACAGTCTATGTTTAACTAAAAAGAAAAAATTACAGGTTCCTGAAATTTTTCCTCTAAAGTGCAGTCACTTGCAAGTCGGGTAAATGCAGTGCAGAGATCTTTTAGAGTGAAAGAAGAAATTATCTTATAGTAGTCCATCTAGGCAATTTTCTATGGCCAGTGCCTTTAAAGAAACTGCAAGGAATCCTGCATTGGACCGTTGGAAGATAATACCATGCTGATTTGCACATTGTTGATACTCCTGTAGAAAGAACACGAGTTAAATTATACACAGGTATAAAATCATCTGTCACTGGATGCACCAAGAAAAAGAGCCATAGACTTTATGGAGAAACCCACCCAAATGATGTACACAGAAAATTAAAATAAGTGGGGAGAAAGGGAAAATCTGTTTGGTTAGAAGGTAGAGGAGAATAATTTCTTTCAGAATTTTGAGTAGGTCGTGATGTGGTATTGTAAATCAGTGTGTATTTGAGGGTTTCTGTAGGGCATAGTAGTAGAACAAGAGCATCCTGAGCAAGAGTCCTAGGGAAAGTCAACCAGTAAAGTGGTGTCCTGACATTAGAGAAACCTGAGTGCTGAATGGAGTGTATACCCAGGAAAGGACATTCTAATGTGTACCAGTAAGCAAAGCTCTCTTAATTATCGGTGAGAACTGGCTTATTGTCTGAAAAATGTGAGCTTACACACCTGAAAATGCTCTTGTCCTTTGACTGTTTATCCCAGCTCCCCCACCTATTGTTTGGCAAAGCATGAAGTTGGAAAGGCAAAGCCTGAAACATCTAAGAAGTGGGACCAGATCAGGAGATGTATTATTCCTGACGTTTGTAATTATTTTCCTGAGACCTGCATCTTGCTGCCAAAGAGTCTAGCTGGTTAAGAAAAGCATGCTATCTTTCATAATAGAGAGCTAAAATGCAACCATGTTTTGGAAAATTAGTCTCAAAATCGACATTTGTGACCTGAATGAAGAGCATATCATGCTTATTGCCTTCAATCTGTAGTTTGAAGAAAGTTAGCAGTAAAGCAGTGGAAAAGGGATGCTGACCTGAGTGAAATTCAGCAAGAAAGACCTTTTCCTATCGTTGCAAGTGCTGGTCTTTCTTCCACAGTTGTCAGCTGCAAAACTGACATCTTCAGCGAAACACTTGAGGTGGCCTGAAAGAGGGACCCCGAGCCCTACGTCTTCCTGAAATTGGCTCTAGAAGATCACTTTGTTCAGAAACATTCAGGGCCCGGCCATACGATGATCTGTACTCTGCCTTTCATTAAAGATAGTGGCAGCATGTTGCAGTTTCGATTGCTCATATAAAGGAGTTGTATATGAGAAAAAGGTATTACGGCTAGTGTGCCATAGCAGCGTAATAAAAGATTGAGTGTATTCAATGATTTCAGTGGCTACAGAGATTCCTTGCATGACAAATGAGAAGACTGTGTAGTGAATAAACATTAAATGCCTTTAAAAAAAAATCCCCAAACCAACAGATGGTATCCTATATACTATGAAAAGTCACTGACAACCGAGACAGTTCAATATATCTAACACAATGGTGTTGCTTTGAATCACACATTAAAATAAAATGATGTTTGTAGGGTTATAAAGAACATCCAGCGTACAAAGAATTGACTGTAAAGAAAAAGCATAAACAACCGTCTGTCTCTGCATTTTCATCCTGACCTTCAGTTCATTCCCCTGAAATTTCAGCTGTGCAACTCTTGCCTGCCACTTTTGCTTAATTGCACAAAAATTTTAAAATATGGGGAGCCAAGGTGACACCACAAAACTCTTCTTTCCTTATTCAAATTAGCATCTGAGTCCAGGTCTCTGCACTGAATTGTGCTTGTGCTCACACACTCTGCCACTGAGGATATTGCAGGCAAAATCCCGTGTATGCCCCTTGGTTAGCCTGGCTCGGGGTGGACAAAATCCAAGCGAGATGGAATTGGTTTTGTGTAATATTTATTGAAGAAGTAATGGCACGTACCCCTAATCCTTTTGCCATATAGCATAATCTTTTATGTCTGTATGCTAACTAAAACACCAAGGCTGTAAAATCTGACACCTCTGGTACCTAGTAGATCTTTTTGAAATCCAGAGAAAGCTATTGCTTTGTTGCTGGGCTATAAATAGTTTTGCGCATGTACAGCATTTGACATAAATAGATAGTGTGTTGAGTATCTGTTGACTTCTCTAATTTCTCATTAATTTACCATTCTGTATTTAATTAGTTTAAGATGGAGGGGAAAAAAAGTCTAATTCTCAGTATCTGTTGTTAATCAGATATTTCTGTTTTGCAGGAGAATCAATAGGTACAGAAGTTACTGTACTTTATGAATTAGCTCAAAGGTAAGAGCACAATTGAATGTTTATCAAACACACGTTTGTTTGGTAAGTTGATATGGGTTGCTTCATATTTTGTAGCATAACTTTCACTGATTTACTTTTTGGGAGGGCTTTGCTTATGTTGCCTGCTTCATTACTTCCATTTTGTTAATAAAATATCCATAGGAAACAAACTAAGACTTTTTTCCCCACTTCTGAGATACCGAGAGGAAGCATCACGCTACCAGGATTGTTCCTTTCATGAACAAACAAAACATGTGCCATCCTACGCTGTTGTGTTGTTCAGATGTTATCCTAATTGCAGCTTCTAGCAGGGATAGCCAGCTACCTTTCTGTTTCCGTGACCTTGGGGCTGGCTCAGGATCACTGACGTACAGTGCTGTTGAACTTCATTCTCAAAACACCCTTGTGCTGAAGGTGAAGAGAGCAGGTGGTGTTGTGCTGCGTATGTTGGTTTTATGCCAGCCTGGGATTCTTCCGTGCTACAGAAATCCTCACCTGCCTGTTCAAGGCAGCTTGAGGTCCCCTTAACGCGAAGGTGACTACCTAGCGCTGGAACGCCAACACTAGGCTGGCGGTCCGTTGATTATTCCTGCTGACTTCAGTGAGGTCTGAATTGCAGTCTTGATGTGTACCTCTGATGTGTAGTGGTTTGTCATGTTCTGTCACGTAAATTCACTTACTTTACCTGGGTCCTGTAAATTTGACACCATGCTCTCTGCTCATGCTTCCGAAGTAGTAAAAACAATTTTTAAATTTTAAAATGTTTTGTTTGGCACAAAAGGGATAATGAGAAGAACACCACAATGTACCAGCAACTGAAGGATGAATCACCCGTACCATCTGCTCTTCATAGCTTGTCTGACTTTGATTTGTCAGAAAAGTCGTCTCTTGGATCACCTGAGCACAGGCATGACCTAGAAGGACAGCATGGCACACTGGCGCTTCTGCCAAACAAGTTTCCCCCAGGTAATTTTTTTCCCACTGAAGATTCGCTAGATATTGGGAAAATGTGATAAATAAGACACAAGGGAACTAATTAAGAAATAACGAAGAATGTTTGTCTGCTACAGCTTTCCAGTATCTTGCATAAGCATTGCAATTGCGGTAATAAGGCATTATACAGAGATGACAATGATTTGAACTACCTCCTGTTTGAAACAAAATTAAGTATGATATTTTGTGTCTTTGTTGTTTTAGACTATCATTTTTACAGTGCTCCAGACGGTCTTTAAATAGACAAGTTATAAGGGGAAAATAGACAATTGTCAAGAGATTATTACATTGAAAAAGAGAGATTTTCTAATTTTATGAAAGCCAGTGTTGTGTTTCCTTGAGAATTGTAAGTGCTGCATAATTAATAAGTGGTGTCATGTTTGACCTGGATAGTTTCACTAAGCACAAGTGATGCTTGCAGTAGTTTCTTATAGGCAGCGATGAAAATTTAATAGCTGAGATAGCACGTACTGTTCAGGAGAAAAATATTGCAGAGCAAACCAGGAGTGTATGACATGGATAAACTGACAAATAAGATAGTGACAGTTAGAACAGATAAGTTCCTGAGTAAAGCTGAAACTTACAGCCAATGGAAGAAAAATTGTAGAATGGCAAAGCAAGAAGGAAAAGGTACGGTAATGAAACTTGATAGAACAGATTTATTTATTATGTTATGCATTGTGTAAGTCAAAGTCAAATTTATATCTGAGTTACTCTGGTAAGCTTCCTATTGTTATAAGGAAAAATGTATACTGTTGGTGCATCAAGCCTGAATGTGAAGCTGCATTGCAGAACTTTGGATTCATTTCCCAGTACGGGGAACATTTTAACTAGATAAAATTGTTATCTACTACAGTTTTGTCGGAAGAAGAAATTTAAAGAGCGTTAAAACCAGACCGTTGTTTAGGTTAAAATGTAGAGTAGGATTTTTTACTTAGTGCACGGTTTGGGGACTATATGGAAAAAGACTGTTGTGGAGTCAGATATTTAATGTCTGCCATTTTGAACAGCTCTGTATTGTTTTTTAGTATTAACACACATTAGATTTGACAGCAGTACACAGTGTAAAGGAATACACTCATATAAATAAGAAGTGGTCTCTTGGTTTATTTAGAGTTATTAATGGAGCATCTGCAAGAAATCCGAATCCTGAGACAACGTTTAGAATACTCCATAAAAACTAATGAGAGGCTGAGGAAGCAGCTTGAGAGACAAGTGACAGACAAGGAACTAGATCAAGGTAAGAATTTATTTCATGACAAATTAAATCCACCTTTCCTGCTTAAAGCCTGAGGGATCGAATGCTGCTGGAAATGTTTTGTGTGCTGTTTTGAATAAACCCCACCCCTTTACAGCTGGAAAATGATGTGCCTTTCTCTGGACACTGCTGCATCTTGAGCACCATCAGCAGACACAGCTTTTCCATGCTTGTAGAGCGGCATAAACACAGACCTGCTCTGCCTCTTCCTTGAGTGTATTGCTTGGAGTGCATCCAGTACGGATGCACAAATCTTTGATGGGTACAGGTATACCACACAGCCTCAAACCTACTATTGCACACATCGCGAGAGAACAGGATTACCGGGTAGTTTTATGACAGTTGATGATGCTGTGGTTGAATTTCATACAGAGTATTGAGAGAGCCCTCTAATTCTGTTATCAGCAAATAGCCTGCTTTTTTTGTGTGTGTGCCTTTGGGATATCATTATTATTGTGATGGTCTTGGATTTTCGGATGTCATCCTCTTTTAATTCTTTACCGTATCCAGCCAGGAGCAGTTACAGGCCCATTTTATCAACATAATTTCTCTGGCGCCTGGGCCCAGTAAGAATAGAAGAGGAGGTGCTTTGCTCTAAACTATGTGGCTGCTATTGATCCAAAGTAGGAATTTCGTGGAATTAGTTTTCCTGTGCCTATTCCATATATACCTGGGGTGGTCAGTACAGCACCACTGCTACCAGGACTGTTGGAGATGCCTTCTCTGGAATTTTCTGACTGCTTTAAAGCCAGCTTGTGTTTACATACAAGGACAAAATATCTGTAAGACAGAGCCTAGGCCATGGTGTTCAGCTTGTCATTTGAATTGATTAGTGTGATAAATGCGTTCTACACAAAATGACATCGTTGAGTTTTTAATGAGAAATACCTGACAGAAACTGATGGACATTTTAACATAGAGCTGGTTTTCATTCCAAACTAATATAAAGCAGTGGATGAAAAATACTAAAAATAGGTATGCAAATTGAGAGTCACTGCTCTCTGTTGCTAGTGTTCAGCATCTTTGAAAGCGAAGCTCTGTGGTGTGTTTAAAACTTTTCACTAGAGGGTAGCCAGGCTTTCACTAAGGATGCTTTTGTAGCACCTTTTCAGGCACACCATACCAGGCATACTTTCCTACGCTTTACTGTGTTCTTCTCCTTCCCACATTTCCCCCCATAGGACAGTTGATTAATATGCAATATTACTCACAGTGGAAGCAGGCAATAAATACATACAAGCTTTCCTTTTACTCAGTTTCACTAATATTGACATTAGATTCATTATGTTTTACATCATCCCTGAGATCCATTTCTGTTGTTGTTTAAATGGAGACTACCTGCAAATGGCAGTTTGCTTTCAGGAATAATTTACAGTGATGGAAAGGTGTATAAAAAGCATCCATTTCATTCATGAAGTATTTACGCTGCTGGAAAGGCATACTGTTCTCGTGAAATAACCACACTGAAACACTTCCAACTCTTTTACAGCTTCATAAAGATGCTGGCAAGGGCATCCATTAATGCAGTGAAAGTATATTTTCTTTATAAACTGTCTTATGCCTTCCATCTGTCTTCTTGTTGCCTTAGTGCATCAACCAATGCATGGAGGAGAAATTTGGAAAAGAAAGGAAAAAAGCAACTACCTGTTAGAACAGTTCCTTTTTGTTATTATGTTCTTTCAGTGCCTCCTCTTTTCTCTGTTTTGAAGATCTCTTTCATGTTATCAGATATGTGGATTCTCTCTTCTACTAATGATACTACTTTTTTTCCTAATAGATGGGCTTTTTTTGACTTTCAGTATAAGAAGTTCCTAAGTGAAGTTGATGCAGATTTTAGCCTTGGGACATAATAATTTAAAACAATTTTTTTACTTTTAACTTCATATCCTTAGTTTGTTTTCCTTTAAAAAAACAAAACCAAGTTGTAACATACTTAATTGTTGATGAGAGTCTGTTAAATTCATGTGATACTGAGTTGTTTGTGCGACCAAAGTTAATGCATAGAATTGCTCTTGTCTGATTATTATATAGATGTATATATATACACATCTGCCCACTATTTTTGCCATGCTATTTTTAATATTTAGATTCTCTTAAGTATTTAAATGCCTCTGGGCTTCTAGTATTCTATAAATGACTCAAGTGCTGGTAATGACTACATCGTTACTATAGAGCTGAGGTTTGCAGTGCAACTAGAACTAAAGTAATTGCTTCGATCATTTCAAATGTTAGGCTTCAAAATAAAATCAAAGGTTTAATTTTGAGTTTCCTAGGTTTCAAATGTTATTAATGGCAGTTAACATTAAAAGGGGTTTTTGTTTGCTTTTTTTAACCCATAAGTAACTAACGTATCTATTCAGACTTACCTTCAGCTTTAGTATGCCTTTATTTTGCTTTACCTGGGAATGAATATTTCCTTCCTCTTTGCTGTGATTTTCAATAGTGCTTGTCTTTCAGTCAGTGTTTCCTTTGAAACCTTCAAGGCGCGCTTCCTTAGCACTCACTTTTTCAGCACAAAACATAATGAAAACTCAAGTATATTGCAATTGTAGGCCCTGATGCTCCGCTTTACTCCGGCTAGATGGACCTTTGCATCTATGGAGAGCGTAATTGATGTCAGCAGGGCTCTGCACAGAAGTAGTAGTCTCAGTAGTGGGTCAAATTGCAGGATTGTGGCCTTATTACCACTGGCTCTACATTATCCCTTCTTATGTGAGATAACTAATAGTTATATTCTAAAGCCTTACAGTAGGACTGTGATAGCATAACTTTTCAAATAGGATAAAGCTGGGTGATGGGCAATAAATTAAATTAGAATCAAGATGAGACCATCAAGCCTTGCCACTTGAAGTTGAATTGCTTTGTTAAACTCTGAATGGAAAAAGCCTTTTGAGTTCACGTAGCTGCCTCAACTCTTTAACATATAGATAGTAAAATGCCATTAGTGCCAGGCTTCTAGAGCCTTTGAGTCTTTCAGTAACGACAAGAGGTGCATATCATGGCACGCTACATCCCAGTTAGGTAGTGGGTAAAAGCTTCAATTGGGATTACAATAAAATGAGATTACTCGGAGGAAGTGGCAGCACGTCAAATTGAATTGCACTGCCAGAGCTGAAAGGGATCCTCCTCATACATTCAGCTAATTTTTTTGCCACCTGGTTATTTCTCTGTTAACCAAATAGTTGACACTCGTGTAGTTATCTCAAGCTTTAAAGCGTAGGAGATACTGGGATAACCAATCAGCTGAAAAATACTTTTAATAGTAATGTTAATTCCGGTGGGTCCTGAAGTGTTTTACTGGCTATGAGGAGGTTATAAAGGGCAATAACAATTACTTGACTGGCATTTCAGAGGCAGCCACCTTGAGTGTGGAATGTGGCACTTTTCAGACTGTACTGTAACGTTACACATCGCTGTGGGATGAGTAGTATAAATACAGTACATTATGAGGATTACCCAGGCTGGAATTTGACTGACTGGTTACATGATTTAACACTTACATTTGTACGACTGGCACAATAAGATCCTCGGAGTAGGATTCATCACCCTTAAGTTTCTAAAAGTTAGACACTAGATCTGTGCTGGTTACCCAGAGCTTCTCATGGAGGCACTGGAGAGAAGTACGTCTCTTTGGAGGACGGGGCATCTCATCCGCAGGGAGGTTTGAAAAGGGTACCTCTGGAGGTGCCTGTTTCTCCCCATGACTATTGGTGGTTGATGAACACTGGCTCAGTTACCTAAGTTTTAGATACACGAATTTAAGAGGGATGAATCTTCATCCCGATGATCATAAATGGGTTCTCAGTGTGTAATCAGAGGCACAGACAGTGACTCCAGCCTTATGCTCTAGACTGGCACAGTAACAATTGCATTACCAGAGCATTTCTGTTACTTCTTGCATTACCCACCGTGGATTAGTTGGTAGAATCTAGTGGTCCTCTGTAATGGTCTCATCAGATACAACAGAGTATGAACAGAGCAAGACAGTTTGCGTTATTTTCAAAGAACTGCAATGTCACAGAATACTCTTGCGTTTTGTCCTGTTGGAATTTTAGCTGATAGGTAAAGACTGCCAGGGATAATTTTGCAAGTTTGGTATGGTTGCCCAGCAATGAGAGGTACTTGTGATGCAGGGCTTTGGATCACTTGGCATGAACCTGAACTCCCTTTAAGTATATAGGGGAGAAATAGCTTTCATAACGTGTTTTTCTGCAATTTTTTAAATTGTTCTTGTCTGGAAAGTTTAATCTTTAATGACCTAGAGATGACTCATAAATCATCTTTTATGTATATATTTATAGGTTCTGCAAACATTTTTATCCATGGCTCAGAGCAGCATAATTCCCTGACTTCTGAAATACATTTCCTGAGGAAGCAAAATCAAGTTCTGAATGCAATGCTAGCAAAAGGATCCAGAGGTAAAAATGTAGAACTGGGCTTTACAGGAGCAGACTACAACTCATTTTAGATCAGAAAACAATAAAATATTAACTGTCCATTCGTTAAACGGACTTAACCGTTCTTCCCATCCCTGAAATTCCATAAGCATTAAAACTGGGGCTAACAGTTATAAAGGAATAGCGGTAATGCTCCTTTCTGTTTATTTGTAGCATTTTCGACTTGATATTCACTTTAATTTCTCCATTCTTCTTTTTGCACATTCCTTTCTTTTTATACATTCTTTATCCTTTTCCACCTGTGCTGTTTATTACCATTTTCTTGCTCTTTTTTCCCCATGCTTCCCTTCTGAAACTCTCTTAAAAAAAAAAAAAAAAGGCAGCGCCATAGAATAGCATTATTGCTGCAAATGAAACCATTCAGTACAGAGGAGTTCAGAAGGTTCAGAAGTCTGCTGCAGAGGGTTGACTGGGCAGGCCAAGTCGTTTTCTGTTTGGAAACACTTTAGAAGAGAACAGAACTGAGGGAATCCATTTGGAAGTATTTGTGATCGCTGAGATTAATTTTAAACTTTCCTCATTTTCACACCTGTGAAGAGAGAATATTAGAAGTCTTCCCTCTTCTTTTCCCCCAAGAAAACCAACAACTCGCCAACTAGGTTCATAAAATCAGCTTAAGCCACAATTGTAAGTCTCCATGTTTTCAGACTGACTGTGTAAAAGCACTGGTGCTTCTTCCAGAGTCATGTATTCTGCCATCTGGTCTAGTGCCTCTTGGTGCTTACCAGTTTGTTCAAGTTCTACTTTTTTAATTAATATATTCCTGCTTTTGTTTGTTTCCCCGTTTGACAATATGATCTGATAATATCAGGGTTTCTTTCTTATAAGAACCCTAATGAGCTGAGCATTTTCACCCGTGTGTTTTAAAATAATTTCAGTATCTCTGGAGTTTGTGAGCTTCTTTTCCTTTTATTCCTGGATGCATGAGAGAAAGAAAAACCTCTTAGATGCCTACTGCATGTTTTGGTCTGAGGTGCTTTCTGTCTGTAGTCTTAGCTTAGCCCTTCAGTAGTGAAAGACTGGTGATGCACATTTTTAACAGCATGTGGGGATTACTGGTTTCATACGCTTTCAGCAAGAGTACTGAAGATGAGGAAATAATTTTCCAACTGTTGGGAGATGGAACGATTCCTCCCTGCTGTTTCTTTGCCAAGGTTACCTCCTCCTTTTCCAATGCTAAACATAGGGTCACAACAAACTTGGGGTCCCCATAAGCCTCTCTGATTGCAGCTGTCTCAAAATGCTCGGTTGTCCCTATCAGCAATTCTTTGTCACAGAACCAGTTTGGGGAAATAGCTTGTGCCAAGGAAAGAAGGACTGCAGCGATACGTTTGGTAGATGAATAGGGCTGGGAAGGAGAAGACGGAAGGATTTCTGTGATACAAAGAGAAACATGGGTGCAACATGCCCTAGAACAGTCCTACTGAGTTCTTTTCTTCCTAAAGAGACGTCAGCACTAGTTGTTGAATACTGTCCTTCTGACCAAATTCCAAGAGGTGTTGGGGATGTTTGGCACATAAAGTTGTACACAGGTTTTTACTGAGCCTTTGTGAGTCCTGGGGCTTAAATGTTGCCCGTGTGCATCTAGCAAAAGTCATTAGAAAATTGAAGTACTGAAATCCAAAACCTCACAAGAGCAGCTGTTATTTTCTGACGGTCTCTGAAAAAGCTGCTTTTGTTAAAAAGCGTAGCTTTGGTGGGTTGTGAGCATGGCAAATACCTTGTGTTTCTTCTTGTTTCAGATAAACAAAAGGAAAATGAAAAGTTAAGAGAATCTCTCTCTAAAAAGAACACAATCATTGAGCATCTTCATGAGGATTATGAATGCATCAAGAAAGAAAATGAAAGGTTGCAAAAACAAATTGGTCAAAAGGAGGATGAAACCAGATACCTAACATGCCAAATTTACAGCAGTCGTAATGAATTGAACAGGTATTGATTCTGTCCACAGTTAGACATTCATTTAGAGAAGAAAATCGTCAAGGTGACAAGCATGTGTTTAGTCATAGTCATTAACATTAATGAGGTGCATAGATATATTCAAAAGGCAAGGGAGGAATTATGGAGGAAAGGAGAATGGGGTTTAGATTTTGAAACAAAAGGTAAGAATTTAACTTTTAACTTAGCCATTTTGGGGACTTAACAGGTTGCAAACAGAAATTAATGTAAAGCAACATCAGCTCTCTGAGAATGAGAAGTTACTGCAGTCGCTCCGAACTGAGATCAAGGTTTATGAAAAGTTGGAAGAAGCAAGAAAGAAGAGGACAGGTATAAATGCACATTTCTATACCCTTAGCCCTTGCAACCCTTCCCTCTCTGAATATGATCTCATCAAAGGACAGTAGGGCTAGGTCACTGTTTGTTTGTTTCTACTTACATCTGCTATGCAAACTAGAACTGACAACTTGGTAATAAAATGCTGCTTTTGACTTGGGGAGTGTAACTGCCGAGGTTGAGATGTGTGATATGTTCTGACGAGGCACACCCAAGTTTCCTTTATCATTTTAGTTAAGCTAAAACCAAATACTGACGATTCAGTGGCTCGGGATGGATAAGCTTCATGGGGATCTTAGATACTTACTTGTCATCTAAATACATGCTGCTGCATCCTCAGAGGTAGCGCTTTGTCAGGTAGCTTGTGGTTTTTCTTGTCTGAATATGAGGGTAGCGTCTTCTCCCTAGGGCTGGCACTGCTTTCTGAATTAGATATTTAATAATTTCCTGTCTGCTTTTCTGTCACTAAAGGTGAGGGAATGAGACTTACGTGAGTTCTTCCTACCTCTTTTAAGGAAGCTATAGCACCACATAGCTGTTGTTATGGTTAGGTAAAAAAGTGGAATGCTGTTCATTGCTGCATACTCGTTACAGGAGCCAGCAAATTTCCCATTGGAAGTTGTTGTAAAAGTTGATTTTTTTCTTCCTGCTACTTTAAGTAATATGCCCTTCCGTCACTGTATTGCATGCCTAGCTGCAGCAGAAGAGCCAAAGTTGGCTCAGGGATGAAGTAAGTCTCCTTGCAGAACTGGTAATGTAATTAGAAAGTAGCAGCGCCCTCCTGATGCAGTTGAACCCCCTCCCACTGTCAGGAGAACAGTCTGATTTCAGCATGAAAGAATACATGGAATTGTTTGTGTGCTGACCTTCTATGAAGAGATGAACACAGCCCTTGCTTTTTTCAGGTTCAGATTTGTTCCTCTGGTTGCCAGGTGATCACTATTTTCTTCTGTGGATAAAATTAAACTTCCAATTCTACTCCTTCCCTCCTCCGCACTCCGAGATTACCCATTCCTTCTGCTTTCCCCAGACTGAGCGTTAATGCACTTCAAATTTTGTAAATCTTCTTCATTCTCTTTTTATTGTATTTTTTCGCTTTTGGCATGAGACATATTAGCTTTTATGGACAAAGTGAAAAATAATTTTTGGCTCTTTAAATCTTTTGAGGGTAGAAGCAATTAAGACATGCTTTTTTGTCAAACCATTATCTTAATGCTGTTTGTAGTTATTTCTTAATGTTGAGGATAAAGCTGGCTATAATTTACTTGCTCAGCATTCTGATAATGGCTAATATTATTTTAATTGTTAAAGATGTTAAGTGTTTCTTTTGAAATTGTCTCAGATCCCAGATGTGATGCATCAGAAGAATTCCGAAAAGATCAGAATAATCCACTTGACTTACGTGAACTGTTGACTGAAATACAGAGTTTGCGAGTGCAGCTTGAAAGAAGCATAGAAACAAACAAGTCTTTGCATGAAAAATTAGAGGAACAGCTTTCAAAAGAAAAGAGAGAGGAAGTGGGATCAGTGTCAGCTGTGAATATCAACTATCTTGTCAACCGAGAATCTCAATGTTATGCGGGAATGAATGGTACTGTGCCATGCATGCTTTTGTTATACTGTAGAACCTGTGCCTTGTTCTTTCAAGATGCTCTTAAAGCCTTGCACAACATCAGCTGTACCTTTGGGAGCTGCCCGTCAGCCTTTCAGGTCCCTTTCCTGCTAGAGCTATTAGCGTATGGGGAGGTGAAGGGCGCACTGCGCTGTCTTAGAGCCTCCAACTGTCACGTCCTTTTCATTCAAGAACAGCATTTGCAGACAGTCCCTGGGATGGAAGGATGCCTGCATTAAATTGCCATAAATTTTGCTTACCTGGGCGTTCTTTTTTTAATGCAGAGCTCTATAGCATTTGTTGAGGGTGAGCATGTATTACTCAAGTATGATCAATAAGTATACTAAATGGTCTTTGTAGAAATCAGTTGTCCCCTTTTTGCCCTTGAGGAATATTTTACCTTTATTTCAATCACTGTTAAGTGATACTGTTTTAGCAAATCAGGGAAAATGTAGTGTTTACATTCAGAGTTAGATTATTGTCCCAATATAGATGTACTTGGGATAGAGAGGACACAAGAATGTTCTTCTTTGCTGCTAAAGTACTCTGCATAGTGACAGCTTTCCATACTTGCAGCATAAAGCCACCTCTCCTACTGCCTATACATCGCGTTATGGAAACCCATAATAATGGGGCTTTTTGGGTCCATACGCTTCACCTGAACATGCATACCTAAATCTTATGCACCACACGGAGCAAGCGGCACCAGCCAGAGGATTACTGTGAGAGCTTGTGAGACACAACGGGGTTTTTTACCACCTTACTACTTTTGTGGTTCCATCATGTCCAAACAGAATCATACCTGAGATGAAATTCATAATGAGCATAACTCTACACTACTCTGTACAAGTAAGAAGGATGCAGAATGTAGCAAATAACATTTATGGGTTGCTACCATTCTCTGTGCACTTTATACTTGAACACTAAATCACAGTTGTGCTCCATATGGGGATGGTTCCTTAGGGCCAGTCATGATGAAGTAGGTGTGGAACAGCTATTGTGGCGAACCTGTAGCACCGGTATCCCCAGATTGCATTTGTTCCTGGTTAGTTTCTAGGTAGAATCCTAGATGTTGCTTTTGACCTGCATCAGGTAGAGTAGATAGGAGCTGGAGAAGCTTGTTATTTCTTTGAGAAAATGGTGAATAGAGTTGTTATAGCTTGGTTGGATATGGGCCAGCAAGACTCCTTGGAATGTCAACAGCTGAATTTGTTCGCTTTCTAGATGTACTGTGATTAGTCTTTACTCATAGGTACTTAGGGAATTTGGAACATCTGAAGAGGGGGGATATAAGATATGATCTTAAGTATGGTATAGGAGTGCCATACTTTTTGTGGAGTTAGTGGGAAGCTTACATTTGTTGATTAAAATATCTTCATCAGGATGTATTTTAGATTTTCTGACTATGACTTGATTTTGGGACATATCTAGAACTTTGGATAGATGCTAAAAAGGTTAGTGTAGGTAAATACTGGGAGATACATGGCGTGGTACTAGAAAATTAGCTGTGTTTCCCTGCTTCCTGAGTCCAAGTGCAGCATCAGCAAAAAAAAAAAAGGAACAGAAGTAGAGCTAGAAAGATTTTTAATGCATGTTAACTTCTACCAATACACTCTTCCTTGTCCCATTTTTATGTGTAGAAAATCTTTGCAGATGCCCTGCCACGAGCGGAAACGTTTGTGAGCTGCAGAAACATGGACATTGCATTTCGCTAGCGAAAACAGGTACATCCAAAAGTATCTCAAACGTGTCTGTTATCAGTATCCCAGACTTGCTGTTTAAGTCTAGGGACAATTAGTTCTATATGTAAGGATAATAATGTCTTTTTCTGTCTCAGGTGTGCGCTCAGCCTCTAAAGACGATGTAGACAGCACTTCACACTGCAGTAGCACTTCATCTTCCAGTATGGCATGTACCCCTCGTCTTGTGCCTGGACATCGTATGTGGGCAGACAAAAATGGGCGGCACGTTCTTGGCTTGATAGAGGATTATAATGCTCTGCGGAAGCAGATTTCAGAAGGGCAACAGGTTTTGGCAGAAATGGAGACTTCTTTAAGAGAGGTCACTGGTACGAAACTGCAGGAGCCTGGAATAAAGGTAAACAGTGCAAGCTGTTAGAGGATGGTGAATTTTACCTAGAGATGCAAAAGGTATAGGTTACAAAAGCAAAGAACTAGGTTAATGGTGCAGTAAGCACCATTAACTGAATAACTCTGTCAGGACACCTCATCCTTGACAGTCCAATTCTCATCTAGATGCAGGCACCTATTTGTGATTCTGGGTTAATGAGGCTATGGATAAATTAGTTAATTCTGGTCTTTATTAAGCAATCTCACTTTTATTTGCAACTTGAAATGAGGTAAAACTACTTACTTTTACTGTAGAAATTGGTGATTGTTACACTGGAAACAATAAAAAAGCCAAAGAAAACCAACAAAATCTCCAGATAAAACTCTAAAATGCTTTAGAAAGGGCTTAAACTAGGGGTATGTATCAGTAACCTAAGGATAAAAATAATTAAGGAGATTTTCTTGTAATGAAGCCTTGGGATAAACCCAGGAAGTATGAGACAGTTAAGAGAAATTGGATACACAGCTGATAAAGTTCCTCACTTACTTGTATTCAACCCTTTAGTAACACCAGTTGATAACTGTACATTAATGATGGATGTATGCTAATGAAGGTCGTTTCATGTTAGGGAAGCTTTTTAATATTTTTCCACTTTCTGGTATCAATGGAACACTTCAGCAATATCAGTAGCTAGTCTAGAAACTTGAGTATATCATTGATGATCAAATATTGTCTTCTAAAACATAGTGATCATCCTTTCTGCATGATGTGTGACACAGGGATATCACGTCATGGTGCTCTTGCTGTAGTCTTAAACATAATGATTCTTAAACCAATAAAATGTTTGCGTTGTATTGAATGTCAGTCCTTTTCCTCTAGAATCAGGAGAACAACTGCTGTTTACTTAGTCTAATTTTTTCTTATTTAACGTTGTTAATTTCTGCATACAGTTAATGATAGCATATTCGGGGTGGATTGAGTAAGACAAATCTACCTGCAAGCTTCAGCAAAAGGGAAGGAATAACCTGTATATGTCCGTGGCAGCTAATAAAGAACTAAGAAACTTAAACTGCAACAGGAAAGGCTTGGATCAGGCATTTAAAACAACATGCCAATGGTTAAAATAGTGAAACACTGGAATGGAGGGTGCTCAGAGACACTGTTACTGCAGGCGCTTTTATGAACAGATTACATGGCTGTTTGAAAAATTACATATAATGCTGTCCTGCCTTGGAGTGGGAAAGTAAACTAGGTGACTAATGAAGGTCCTTTTCATCCCTGTGATTTTATGATAATATAAATGTTGTAAAAAAAACCATGCTCACTGCTTTTCAAAAACCAGAAGGTCTTAACTGCATGGATAAATTCACGCTACTTATTTTTCTAGTTATAATTAGTAAAGCTATTGAAGATGCAGTCTTCAACAATTCTGAAATTCTTTTTGTGGTATCACATGTGTGCTCACACAGTAAAATGATGTCTGAATGACACTTAAGACTCTCTGAAGTATCATATATTTTCAAATGACCCAGTTAAGATACTGATAATGACTGAAAAAGTAATCTCTCTAAGTTTTTAACTTGTTTTGTTGGTGTAAAGATAAAAGCAGTAAGTTTCACAATTTGCAGTTTCCTATCAAGCTTTGCATCACTGAAGTTTCAAACTACTTAGCAAATGGGATATTTTATGTGACAGGAGGATTCTGGTTAGATAACAATGCTAAATAAGTATTCAAATTGTATGCTGCGTGGGGCAGGAACTGTGAACGCTTTTCTTTCATTATCCTTACCCCTTCTGTATCACCATTGCTTTGGTAATTCATTTGCTCCCCTTGCATTCTTTCCCTCTTTTATTTCACATTTATGCAATTTCTTCAATTTGGTTTTCTCATCTGTCAGCAGAGGAAAACATTTTATGTGTGTCCTGATAGTTATTTTAGCATTAAATGGAACAGTTTAAAGGGTCTGCTAAGGAAGAAACATCTATATTGCTTAAATTGATGTCTGTAATCATTTGACTTTCAAATAACGTGACACGAAATGCAAATGGAGAAAGAAGAGAGTTGCCAACTATTACCATGTGGCACAGCAAATCTAGTAAATATAATCTATTATTAATCATGGTTATTGATTAGGATAAATCCCCTCCCTCCCTGAAATTCTCAGATAATGCATAATTCAGCAGGCTTTGTAAACTAACAAATTAGCTTTTGTGGCACACAATAGCTGTGTACATCATCTTAAACATGAAATCATACCAACTGGATTTAAACCATTAATTAAGGTTACATTTTCATAATGTTTTAAGCATAAAATATAATATGTCTGTAATCCTACGATATAGGTACCAGACCAGGCATCACTGCATGGCTTTTCTGCAAATATTCACACAGTACAGCAGATTTTGGAAGAGGCTGCACGTTTACTGAAACTCCTCTGGAGAGTTTCCCTTCCACTGAAAGCTGTACACGGTACTACTCATGGCACTCAGGTACTATCATGTTTCATTTGTTTTTTTGATTTTTTGTGGGGTTTTTTTTGACTGTTGTAATGTGTCAAGGAAGATGCACCAGTTAGGAACATGTCATTTGGGAAAACCTTTTGAAAGTCATGAACCCAGGATGCCCAGTCTCTGGACACATGGATTTAGTTCGCTCTCATCACTGAAGGCTAAGGCTGAATGTGTGCTGGCTTTCTATCCGGATCATATTGTATACCGAGGTGTTTATTTACAAAATACTTGATATTAAAGATGTAATCTGTAACCCTGTTACATGATATTCAGGAAACCTAGGCAGGTGGCAAACGTTCCATTTCAACAAGAAGAGGTTTGGACTCCCTGTTATAGAACCAAATTCAATTTGATTATGTATATACTAGTAACAACAGAAATTTCAGCAGCTTTGATGTAATCTGAGCTGCATTTTCCTTTTACGTTTTTGATGCCTAAGCTGTAAAATAGGATGCTTTTTTAAAAGTGTGACAAAACCCCGAGACAAGTTTTATAACATTTTAACTAAAAAGGATTGCACTATGCAAATGAATGAAAGTAAACTGAATGAGGAATGAATTATCTATACTGTCATAATACCACCACTCAGTAATGAAACTGTTTCAAACTCTGGCTTTAAAATAAATCTAAAGCGTTTCCACTGAAGTTTTTGTGTGTGTTTCTTTAGGGAAGCAGGATATTGCTGGAACACACCCCCCCTCCCCAAACTCTAGGAAAGTAAACATTTTATGTATAATTTTAATAACATTTCTTGATGTTATTTTCTAGCATCCTTAATTGTGTAAAATCACAAAAGCAGTAAGAATGAACTGTGCTGTCTGATGTATTCACTGATGTTTCAGCTCCATATTTGGCATGTCTTGACAAGTGTGTATACTTCCATTTTTATCCTTGTGTGTATAGTCCATATAGACAGCTATATGTTGGCCTGGATTGCAGTATCCGAACGTATCTCTCACGCACACGCACACAGGGCTTTCAGGACGTGGGTGATGCATCTAATGCTTTACTGTCATACTGATCTAAGCCTTCTTGATCTGGATCAGTCGCTTCTGAAAATTTGACCTCAATGTGTTGGGGATCTGAGTTCCCAGGGCTGCGCCTAATTAGAGCCTAACAGAATCTTTTCTAGAGTTTCTTATCCAACATCCTGAGATCTTAAGGATATTAGATTGCTTCTGATGTCTTAAATGCAGTATATGAAAGAATGTCTCTTGAAGCTTGATTCTAAAAGATACTGAGCATTCAGTGCCTTCTCGTCAATTGTGAGTGATCAGTTCTTCTGAAGAGCTAAATGCTGGGGCTGAATTCCAGAAGATAGTACTATTTAACACGTGGCACAGCAAGAAAAAAATACGTACAAACTTAAAAGGTTGCATGAGGATCCGGATCAGTGATACTGACAGGCTACGTCAGGGCTGCTCATAGTACTGTTTTACAAGATGCTAACTGTAACTTGTTTGGAATTGGTGGTGAAAACTGAACCTTAAATAATGATACTGCCAAATAATTTTGCAATAAAGCTGTCCCGGTCACTTGTACAATGTGTTTTAGCCCTTTGATAAAGGCAGCATGAGCTATTAACAGAACAGTGGAGAAGGAAGCTGGAAGTTCTGAGCCTGGCAGAGAGCACGCTTTGCTGATCCCGTAGCACTGGCCTTCATTATATTTTCTAGTTGAGAGGGGAGGGGGGAAGAAGAGAGGAATGGAAGTTTTAAAATAAAAATAGGCACTGGTGTTAAGACTTTTCTCAGGCTAGCAGAAAAACTAATTGCACTAAAAGCCAGCTGAGTATTGTAGTTGTCTCTTGGCAGATGTCATAGAATCGTATGTCATTGGGGATGTGAATGTGGAAGGACAGGCTGGCGGCGACGTTTCACTCCTTTAAGTTGTTCGGACTCTAAAGAAGCTTGAGGGCTCTTGTACAAAAGTATGTAGCAATTCATAATGTCCAAAGTACTTTATGTAAGACTTTAATATAATATTTTCTTCTCTCGATTTAGGATGAAGGAATGAAAGCAGAAATATTTAGATTACGCAAGAAACTGTCTGAGCAAGAGAAGAAGTTACATAGCACAGTGAAACGCTTGCACTCCACAAACCAGCTGAAGGAAAACATGGAGAAAGTCATCATTGACCAGTGTAAGCGTCTGCTTTATTACTGATTCTTTTTTTATTTTTGTCGTCCGTGGCTACCTCTAAAATTAGAGAAACAGCAAAATGAATATAGGCAGCCGTCCTTTTGCAGTTGCTCCGACTGGCGTTTCCTTGTGCGCACTCAGTTGTTGGGCACAAACAATTCATGCGGTTCAGTCTGTACAGAACTGATGGAGCCTCATTCACATGGAAAGAAGTTGCCCAACTACAAAAGGCTGCATAGAATATCATGAGAAGCAATTCGTGGTTTTACACAACCCGCTGATGATGTGTCAGTCCATGCAGCTGCCACTAATTGCCATTAATTACTTGAGTTACTCCATTTCAGATACTGCCATTCCCCAAGTTTTCTATCCTATGACAGTTCCTGACAGAGGCAAAGTTACTGTTGCTGTACACCATTCCAGCCAAAGTTTTTGATGTTGTCCTTCTCAAAGGCTTGATAAATGTGGAATTAGGCTTTTAGATTTTTCGAAGTGCCTCTCTGTTGCGTGTATCGCACTAGATAGCTGAATACTGGGAAAAGCCAAAGCAGCAGCAAAGATTTGTCAATGCTCTACACCAGACTGAGAAGTGCAAGAGAGCAGAAGGCTCAGAACAAGGGAAACAAAAGCTTGCTACGAGTCATTTTTTGAAGAAAAATGAGGACATGCTGTGAAATGATTGAAATTATGTTTTACCCTTAGCAGCCGTATCTAGAAAATTACTGGAAACATGAAAACAAGTGGGACATGGGCTGTATTGTAGCTGTGCTAAGCCAGGTGTCTGTTTGAAGAGATCCATCTCTTCTCCTTTAGAGTTTAATCACTCATCTGAAGAGATTTGAATGAAGCTAACCTCTTCTCTACCTTCATGCTATGGCAATATGTGTATTGCGGGAGGAGGATTTAATTTTCTTTAAAAAAAAAAAAAAAATCTATCCTTACCTTCTCTTAAGAGGTGAGACTAAATGACTCATTAGTCTATGCTGGAATGGCACTTCTGTGTTATCAGTAACTCAACCGGACTGGGAAATGTTACACATCATACAAAGTTATGAAAATGGCCATAATACTGTAAGTTACTCAAGTCATTTAAATGCAGTGTTGAGGAATAAATGTTATTTTGCTCCATAGCCTGTAATTTTTACGTCTAAGGTACACATATCTTCTGCCTGCAGATTATTTTTTTATTTTAAGCATTTATGGGTTGGTTTGGGTTGCATTAAATGATGTACAAGTTACTTACTTAAATCCAAAATTATGTTTTGTTCAGGTTTTAAAGTTTGGGGTTATCATATAAAAATCAAAGCTATTCTATTATGTCTGTCCAAATAATATCCCTGGGGTAGATTTACTGTTTCGTTTGCTCAGTTCCTAGTTCCAGTGACATCTCAGACATACTGGGTAATTTCATTAGGGCCCGGCAGAGTATAAATCAACAGAGATTTTACCCTTATGGCCAAAATATTGTCCCCACAGCCACTCCACCCACCCATACTTTCAAAAAAGAAAACAGTACATCTGCCCCTTATTTTGCTCACTCCTTTTCAGGGCATTCAGCCTCATCTGAACTAGGTCCTAATAAAATGAAGCCTGCATTTTCTGAAATCTCCTTAATGCAAAGTGCTGCGTGGCTAGCAGCAGCAGCTTCGCTATTAGTGTCACATCTTCTAAATTCTTTTCAGGTACTGAATTTAATATTTTTGATTTAGAAAAATCTAGTTTGCCAGGTGAAATGAATTTACTAGCAGAGTTCTTTATGAGCAGAGAGCACTGCTACACAGAAAGACCTAGATACGATTTTCTGTAAGTTTCATTGGTTACGGGAATTATGGATGTCAAGTTACCTTTGCCTTAAAGAGCAATTTCAGAAATGTTTCTAAATTGCATCTGTACACAAATTCCTGACCAAACATACCACAAAACCGATGAATCATATGAAGCTGCTGGATTTTGTTAGGATGCTTACGCTTGGTTTTGTTATTTTTTTTCCTTTCTCCTTTTGCTAGTAAGAAAGCAAAGGCATCGCAGTAGGTGACCTTGCCTGCCTTCATTCTCCAAACATCCTGTTAGCCGGCCACTCCACTGAGGATAGTCAAGTTCCCTCTGTTATTTAGTTGGGCATTCCTAAATATATTTAGAAGCAGAGACTGGAACATTCTTGTGGCTCCGAGTCTTCTGTGTGCTTTCTCTGGTGAGAGAACTCATTGCTTATAAACCTCATCTGAACCTCTGAACATGTAACAATGCAGTGCCAAATTGCAGTAATCCGCCAAGGGTGTAATTATCTCATGACAGCTATACCCTTGGAGTTGTTGGGTTCTTATTATTGTAATGAAAAATCTTTATTATGGCTAAATTGTTTATTTTTGAGACTGGAATATTAAATTGGTACTTGTGAATGGTATTTTTCAGCAGTTACCGAGCTGACACAGATGAGAGAATCACATATTTAACCTGACATTTCGAAATAGCGGTTTTGTTTAGAAGCATCCCCTCCTCCGTTCACAGGTCTTGTGCTGTCCCCACAGAGGCAAACTAGCTGGATGAGTAGAGGAAACTTGGAAACCTTCACAGCAAACTGCTGACGTGATTTCCCCTAAGCATATATAGGTTGCTTTGTCCCCGAGCTACTGGAGGAGCTGGCTGACTTCTTTTGCCATCTGTCCTCTTCCCAGCCCATTGTCCCCCATAACCTCTCCACTGCACGATTTTTCTCCCCCTCCTGCTGACCGGACCGCCCCCCCCAGCCCAAATTGTAGTTAGCTCATGCACCATGTCTCCTTAAAATTAACAGAAAGTCTTCCTTTGATGACTTAGAGCAAGGGAACCAGGCCATCAGTGTCGCAGGGGGCTGTGCGTGTCTGTGCTGTTCAAGGCAGTGACGAGCTGTGCGTGGTTTCACCTCTATCGTTCTTGTTACGGTAGAAAAAGTTTAAAAACACTTCCCTCACGTTTCGATCTGAAAAGCAGATTATGTGCTAGACGGAACACAGGCCGGGGGTAGGAAACGGCATTCTCGTGGTGGCAGTGCTTCAAACCTGCCCTGCGGTCCCGAGCGACTCCTTCTGCTCTGCGCTAACTCTGCCTCCTCGCACAGCGTTGCCCCTTAATCTGGGGTTGTTGCGAGCGGAGGTTTGTGCATCAGCCTGAGCTGCTGAACAGGGCTTGGGAGGGAGGAACAGTTCTGGAGTTTGGTGAGGAAGAAAGTTGAAGTGGTGGTGGGGTTGTGTCTGTGTGATTGCCTGGTCGCTGCCCGTAGCGTAGATGCGAGTTCATACGTTATTGAGTATTTGGTCATAAGACTGGAATACAGGCAACATAGAAAGACGCTGCAGTATTCTTTTTAATCTCCTCTTTCTTTCCAGTGGTTTTAACTCATGATGTCTTGAAGAAGGCTAGAGGAAACCTGGAAGTAAGTAAAATTTTTGCTTGCATTTAATTCCTTGGTATATACTCATTAGAAATATGCCTTGCTGTGTCAGTAGTATTTTGCAGAATTAGTCTGTTTTGCTTTAGGTTTGCTACCTAATCAAGTCTGGGTGACAGCAGTTTAGTATGATAAATAATCTGCAATGTTTGATGTTTAAATTAGAGTTTTATGACTGACCATGTACACAGCTAAACCTTCTCCTTTCTGAAGCTTTGCCTAGATTAATATTCATGTCTGTCATCTTCTAGTAGTTTTATTTTCAGCAGATCACTGTCTACTGAGTAAGTTCACAAAAGACACCCTTATTAAAAGCTTGTGTACGTGCTAATAACTGGTGGTGCTTTTTTAAAAAAAAACAGAGACCCTATAGGCAAAGCTTTTGCAAACAGCTATTTGCTGATGCAGTGTATTAAATGAGTTTGAGTGTTTAAGTAATCACTGTTCAGATTTGATTTCTCCCAGAAGGTTCAGACTTTACTCCCAGAAGGATGTAATACACTTCCTGACTCCTAAATCCCATCCTTCTCCTCACTCCACTCTGAATGATTGTACATTTCCCAGCCCCTCCTTAAAATTTCCTCTACCCTTTTCCGTGGATCTCTTCTCCCGTACCCGCATCAGCAGTGCCTTGGTGAACACTTCCCCAGGCAGCGGCTGCACTGTTGTCGCAGCCCTACCTGAGCTAGAAAGTGATGACATTAAAAAGACTTTCTGCTTACAGAAGTCTTAGGAATTTAATGTGAAGATTTGCTGAACACAGAAGCTTGGATTCGCAGAGGTCGTGGTTTGGGCCAAATTGGCAGCAGATCCTTTTGCAGCATTATGGCCCAGGGGTAGGGATGAATTGTGTGCATTTGAAATATTGTAAAATAGTAATAATTACTGCTTTTCTAACCAGGTCCCACCAGCTGAGAATCAAAAATCACCTTCCTATACCAGCAAGAAGAGGATTATCTGAAGGAGAAAGTTCCACTAGTAGAGACTGGTCCTGTGATTGTTGTTTGCTTCTTTATGCCTTACTATTTATTAATGTAAAAATGTTTGTTCAGCTTTTTTAATGGAATCAGGCTTTGACCAAAAAAAAGAGGAAAAAAAGAAAAAAAGACAAAAAAGAAATCTTTTGGTAAATAACTTATTTAACATTTTCTGTAATGTAAAAGAGGGTTTTTAATATTTATTACAGAAGCAAGGTACTGGAGGTATTGAAGAAAAATCCAGATTTTTTTTTAAAGTTAGCTCATTTGAAATTTTATATTTGTACTTGTCATGTTATAAAACTATTTCTTGTTACAGTCAAACAGGTCCTGAAAGAATCAAAAACGTGATTCACCTTCTAAACTGTTTCTCTACCGCTAAAAGAATGTAGGTTAAAAAAACCCCAAACCAATAATTCTGCCAGTTTTCATTGTTTTGTAGCAATGTGAGAAATGTTCAATATTTTAAAGCATTTTAAACATATCTGGAAGATTCTTCTGGAAGCTGCCTGATGCTGAGCTTTCTTATTGCCCTATTAGGAACTTAGATTGCTGCTAGGTCTGAAAATATTACTTAGAATCAGACAATTAAAATGAAAAATAATCACAAATTTGTGTGACTTTGTTTAAAATGTTGGACTTCGAGCACTTTTTGAACAAAGGAGCCACCTGAGACCATTTGTTTCCAGAGTTCAGCTGAAATTATAACCCAGTCCTCATCAGCAGTGGTTGCAAGGTACGGCAGCAGCGCTTGTCCTGCCCAAGTGGGGGAGTTGGAAACTTGCTTTCAAAAAGCCACGATCAAAAGACATCCATTAGCGTTGTCCCCCTCCACCCTCCCCGAGATCTGTCCAGAGAGGGCAGAAGGCCACATAGGGGACACAGCCAAACAATTTTGAAATGCATTTTTCTGCTAAAAACGCTGAAAAATGTTTCTTAAATGTAAATAAGTCTTTTACGGTGGGTTTTGATGTCCCATGTTGATACATACAATAGTGATATTTTGGCATGGCCGGAGAACACCAGCATAAAACATGCCCAGTTGTATTTCCCTTGTGCTCAACTCATCCTGCCTGGTGCCTTTTCAGTTTTGCCTTCGGTTTGAGCTGCCCGAGCCCTCGGGCTCACCGCAGAGCTGACCACCTGCGCCGAGTGGCACAAAGTGAGCAGGGAAAAGAAATAGGTTAAACCCCAACACCACCATAATTGAAAGTGATTGTTGGTTACAAAAGTATGGTGCAATCATGGCTTCACAGACCTAAATGAATTTCACAAAGCGTGATTATTTTTTTTAAAAAATCCCGCCGCCCCCCCCAAGTTGATGATGTCCCCATTATACAAGATGACTTGCCCTTGTCATCCAAGAAGGTTAACACCGGGTCTGGGAAATCTCAACACAGGGTTGGGGTTATATTGGGATCTTGGATATTGCACTCTAGAGACTAACCAACCTGGAATAGGATTTTACCAAAAATGAATTTGTGCTCATTGAAACGTGGCTGTGGAGCTAGATACCTGTTGCCCCCATTGTCTTGGCCAGCGGCCGGGGGCTGTTCTGACTGGTCTGGTAGTACATGCACAGCACGTAGAGGCTAAGACAATTCCAAATAGCTCCCCTCCTTCCAATACAGCCTCGCTTCATTCACATTTACTCTGAATACCACAAAGCCCCTCTAAATCACTTTGCTTCCAAAGCACGGCTTGATGTTAAATGGTTGAAGCTGTTGTGTCCTCCCCTTTGGGCAGACCTGCACTCCTCAGGGCTGGGTGGTTGCCAGTACGATAGCTAGCGCACAGGCCACCGATAATCTGGTCCTCGGTCGGGGTTAGCGGGATGGTCTGCCATATGCTGTGCTGCCGCACAACCACTGCGCATGTGAGCTTTTAGTAAAGAAAAACAACACAAAGCCACGCGCTTTCAGGGTGCCCATTGCTGTGGTCTCTGGTATGACCTACTTTTCCCAGTTCACAGCAATGGACCTTCTCGAGGTATGAAAATGGATTTAACGGGAGGTCCCACAGCCGTCCTGGAGGGGTCCTGCTCTGGAGAAACATTATGTGCCTTGGAGATCCCAACCTCCAGTCCTCACCTGAGTTGGCCTGAACTTCCAGCTCGAGTCACTGCTGGGCACTTGCCCCTCTAGTCCATCACCGGAGGTGAAAGCTCGGTAAGGAAACGCCGTTGCCTTTCGCAGACAGCAGGGGGAGGCAAACGCGTTTGGCTGGATTACAGGAAAGATGCCAGAAAAATTGGAAAAGTTAAAAATAAACTTTACGAATTGAAAAAGGGGGAGGGGTAAAGGAAGAGCATGCAGGCAAACTTGTTCTTCAGTCTCTTCACACGTTATTGTCCTCACAGCTCACTAAAAACGTCAAGTTAATTTTACTAAGTAGCTAAATTATAGACACTCAGATGTAATCAGAATCTGCTATACATTTCAACGTTCAAAATTAATCAGCCTACGTTTTTGAGTTATAACACCTGAAGGAAACAGCTGTACATCTATATATAGTACACCCCTGTCTCTTGGTCTTCTTGCAGCCTTTCCCCCCCCTCCACCATCTGTACTTAAAAATAAATAATGAAATTAAATGTTTCCTTTTCCTGAGCTGATTTGCCGCTTACTCCTTAATGGTCCCTGCTGTGCCCTCTCGGAGCGCTTCTCCTGACCCCGTCTTCCTTCCGCTCAGCTGCGATTGCTGCTCCCGGGTCACAGCAGAGCGTGGCTCCGGGCTGGGCAGCGCAAGGGGACGTGGTCGCTACTGGGATTCGGTTAACTGGGCGAAAAAAAAAGGTAGTATATCATTACCTCTTTAAAAACAGATGATCCTACAGGATCAAAGTGTTTCATCTTAATGAGAAGTGCCTCTTAAACACGCACAATTTACTGGGCTGGTTTAAAAATAATTAAGAAAAAAAAAATCAAAAAAAAAGCTTACCAGATGGAGGGCTACGGAAGACAAAGCTTATGGAGTGTTAAACTTTGTTCCCATTAAACAAAATTAAATTTTCCTTTAAAAATAATTACGCAGGAGAAAAATAAGCAGCGTAAGCAACTGGAATTAAAGGCGGGGCTCGTTTGCTTAGCCAGTTCCTGCCCGCACAAGGTGACGGGGACCGTTACGGAGCGAGTAGTTCGGGACCCAGCAGTTGAGCGGCTGCGGGCGGCCCGGTGGGTCTGTTGGCTTTTCCTGGGACCTTGAACCTCTCCGCTCTCTTCTCAGGCTTGCAGGCAGCAAACAGGCTCTGGCCGTTCTCAAATAGGCTGCTGAAATTAAAAAAAAAAAACACAAAACAAAACAAACCACCAAACCAAACAAAAAAAAACCCAAACCAAAAAAAAAAGCAGCTTTTTCCTTCTCTTTAGACTCCCTACAACATGTGCAGCTACACATGAGCGCTGAATAAAGGAACTATTTAGTGCCAGTCAGGGCAGAGCAGCGTGTTCCAGAGCCACGCAAGTACCTGGTGCTGCCGCCAGCCCCGAGCCATCGCTCCGGGGCAGCACGGCTGGGAGGCTGCGCTCGCAGCTTAAAAACAACGGTATAATTACCTCTGCCAAAGAGAACAAATAGAAATAATATTCCAAAAAAAAAAAAAAACACACCACAGGTGGTGGGGTGTATTAAAAATAAATCAATGCTAATGCAGTCAAGCGTTTAAAAACAAAAGCGCAGCAGATCTGTGTGGTATTTTAATCTTGACAAAAGCTGCCGGTTCCATTTTTGCGAGGGATGCGGGGAGGCTTTGCAGGATGCGGGGCGGAGGGATGGGGTTGGGGGGGCGATGGGGTTACCATGAGGCTGGGGCCGGGTCCCGAAGAGCTGAGCAGAGGGGAACACGCCCTCTTGACATTTTGGGTTTATTTTAAACACTCCTGAACTAGATGGAAAGCGAATTCTGTCATCGCTTCCAAATTCAACAGAAACGGCAATATGGAAAGAAAAAATATAAAAAGAAAGCGGCACCTCTCCAGAATTCCGTTGACACCAAAATCCTGATTTACAGGCAGCCAAAACCCAACCCCTGGTCACCCGTGGACACGAGCTGCGTGAAGCCATGGGTGCCCAGAGCTTTCCCACCGGGACAGGCGTGGGGTGAAGCGTTTGCCAGGAGCAAAACCACCTGCGCGGTCAAACCACGCCGGTGCAAACAAGCCCATCCTGCTACGCGTGTTACAGCCCCCTGATGCCCCCCCAGCAACCGCTTCGGGGTGGCTGTGCCCGGCCATCGGCACCTCTACACAGGGGCTCTGTTGCTGGCGGAGGGTGTTTTGGCTCCTGGCCGTGGCAAACCCGCAGGCGTGTGGCCGGCAGCGTGGCGATGGGGATGCCGCGGCTCTGGCCGGGCCTCGCGGGCTGAGGGACTCCAGTGCTAACGGGCACGGATGGGCAGTGCACCGTGCAAAGCCTGGCACACTGGGCTCGTTTCCATAGAATCATCACCTAGGCTGGAAGGGATCATCGAGTCCAACCCTTAACCTGACCCTGCCAAAGCCACCACGAAACCGTGTCCCTCAGCACCGCATCTGCCCGGCTTTTCAATCCCTCCAGGGATGGCGACTCCACCACTTCCCTGGGCAGCCTGGTCCAATGCTCGATAACCCTTTCGGTGAAGAAATTTTTCCTAATATCCAATCTAAACCTCCCCTGGCACAACTTGAGGCTGTTTCCTCTTGTCCTGTCGCCTGTTACTTGAGAGAAGAGACCAACTCCCACCTCTCCATGGCTGTAACAACTAGGAAAAAAGCTGCTTCAATAGCAGCGATAGTCCGTCCTGCGTTTCTCCCATCCGCCCCCTTTCCCTTCCTGACCTCGTCCACCTCCACCTTGGCTCCCCAGGTCCATGTCTGAGCCTTTCTGACCGCCACTAGATGGCAAAAGCAGGTTGTGCTGGCCATGGAGCGGGGCTGGAGCTTTGGGAGCGACGCTGGATGAAGCTGTGCCAAGCCCAGCACGTACCTTCAGTCGCGGCTCCATGGTTGTGCTCCTGCCGGTCTTGCACGTCTCCAGCTTGCAGGAGACCGAAATAAACCCAAACCCACCTTGCCGGGTCGGGCCTGGGCGCATTGCTGTGAATGACATTAAAAAGATGAGATTTGGAGCCAGGCCTTACTGACTTTATTACTTAAATGAAAAAAAAAACAAACCCCAATCCCAAATGGTGCCCTACGTTGAATGGTAGCCATCCAGAAGCCACCTTGGCATCAAGGGGCAATTATGGGCAGGTTTAGTGCTTGCTGCAGTTTGGGGGCTGCCCTTTGCCCGCAGTGCGGCTCCCCTCAAGGTGAACACCCCCTGCCCTGGGCCCTGCGGGGGGGCTTCGGCTTCTGGAATAAGAAAGCTCCCAGGGGTGCCCCGTCCCCGGCAGGGTGCCGCAGGCAGCCCAGCACCGCACCAGTCACCTCGGCTTGCACCAGCAGCCCTGCGGGGGGGACAGGCCCACCCCTTCGCTCTCCAGGCTGAAGCAAAAGCAAACCAAACCCCATCCGCTCCTAAAAATGCCTTTTATTCCCCACCACCACCCCCAGCCTTGACATCATGCTGGACGCACAGTTGAGCATCCGCACTACGCACCGACCACGGTGCATCGCTCCGGAGGGAAGGGCTCTCGGAGAAGGGCGGTGGGCTGCCGCCCCTCCTGTGGTGAGTAATTCAGATTGAGCAGGGGGGAAAGCGCGCACGGGGAAGGAACCTGGTCACGCGCTTTACGCCTTTTTGCATCTGGAACATCTGTTTGCAGAAAATACCCCTGGCAGGGAGGAGAGGCTGCGTCCCCTCGGCTTCTCCAGGCAACAGGGGGGGGGAAACCAGGGCTGCTCCGGGGCTGGTGACACTGAGGAAACGAGAAAGATTTCAAGTCACTTTAGTGGCCCATTCCCACCTTTCTGGCCCCCTCCTCCTCATCCTCCCACACATGGGATCTCCGTGTTGCGCGGCTCGCTCCCGGCCCCGGAGAATGGGCACAAAAATCCAGCTCCAAGCATCAGCGCAGAGCTGCAACGCGTCTGCAAAGCAGCAAAGCCAAAGTGATAAATAAACCAACGAGTAAGCCCTTTTCCTACCTCTCCTCCCAGGAAGTCACTCTTCTAAGTAAGTTCCCACCACCACCAAACGGAGCCCTCGGACACCCCCGCAGGCAGCTCCGGGCTCCCCCCGTCCATCCCGGGGCGACGGGACCCGCTGCTGCCCCTGCCCCGTCCTGCGTTCAGACCTGCTGCTCCACGCTCAGCAACCGCACAACCTTTATCTTTAATTTTTGAATTGACCCCTCTCGAGAAAAGCCCTGCCTGCCTATTTTTTTATGTGTTTATCTTGTCATTTCTTTAGAAAGATACTTGTTACAATATTATTTTTTTTTTTTCCTTCCTTCCCCCCAGCCCCGTCGGAGGAATCTACTCGGGTAATTTGTTGAAGCGGGTTGCCGGGGCATGCATTATGCATGAGATGCAATCTTTATTTTTTGCACTCCGCTGTGTGCATTCTCAAACAGGAATGGCATCGCGTGCCCGCACGCAAAACGAACATTAGCAGCTGGAAAAAAAAAAAAAAAAGAAAAGGAAAAGAAAAAAGAAAATGCCCATTTATTTAAAGGAAAGCCTAAAAAAACCCCTCCGCTCTTTCAAGCTGTTCTAGCTGGGATTGCTCAGAGCAGCTAAACAGCAAGAGCAGTCAAGTTGTTCCCGTTTATACTCTGCTGTTGGGTAAACGGGCTCAGAGCTGCTGCGCTCCGTGCGACACGCAGAGGCAGCGTTGATGGTGAGCCCAAAGGAGTCCACCATGGCCAAACACCCCGCAGCGCTGGAGCTCAAGGTGGCACATGCCCTCTCCTAGGAGGAGGCTCGCTCTCTCCGTCCCTGCTGGTGGTATCTACACATACATGTACGCACACACATATACATGTGCACCGGCATTTTTGAGCCCATTCTTTCTGGCTGCTAGAGATAAATAAAGCCTGTGTTAGCCACTCCCCTTCACGTGTTTTGTGCAGCTTTCACAGCATGTCACGGGGCCAAACGTTTTGGGCAAAACCCCAAAGGCCACATTCACCCAGGCTTTCAGCCTTTTTGCCAGATCTGCCTTTATTAACCCACCTCACCCCCCAACACGTGCCCCTTTCCCGTCTCCTGCCCAAGGGCCGGATGCCCGACTCCTTGGCCGGTGACACTGGGAGCGGATGGTTCACTACGCAGCAGGGATGTGGTAGGAGCTGGTGACACTGGAAGGTCAAATGACTAAGGATACTCCTTGCTAAGTGTGGCAAAAGCCTTCGGGTTAAGCGCATGAAGCAGAACCGCAGAACAAACGCACAGAAATTTCATAGGCCACCGAAACGACCCTCCCCCACCCCACCCCTCCCCCTGCTGCATTTCATGCTTGGAGGTCATCTGCTATTATTTTAGAGCAATAAGAGGCGCAGCTCATTTTAAAGCCCATTTAAAACACAGTTGGGACACTGGTGTCCTTACCGACCTCTGCTGCAGTGCAACCCTCGGCCCCTCCATCGCCTCCCTCGCCCAGGACCACAGCAGCCTCGGTGGGTGGGGGTTTGTCCTCCAGCCCCCCCAGATGGGCTCTGGCCAACGCCGGGTCACCCTGCTCCGGGTGAACCCTCCGGCTCTGCCGGCCATGGCTGCGGCACCGCTCACAGCCACAGCAGCTTGAGATGGCTGGAGGAGAAAACGAAGGACAAGAAACCAGGTCTGTTAATCCCAAGAAGAGCACAAGGAGTGGAAAAGAATCAGAAAGTGGCCCCTGAGAAGGAATAAAGGGGGGGAAAAAAAAAAAAAAAGTCAGAGAAGGAATAAGAGGGAGA
>VYXH01011000.1:448744-509574 GCA_013397275.1 Burhinus bistriatus | reverse complement strand
CTCCTTTTTTTTTTTTTTTCATTCTGTCCCTTCAGGAACTGACACAGTTGAGAGAGCAGGGAAATTAAACTGTGCAGGATTGCCTCCTGCATTGATAGACTCAGATTCTTATTCACACAGAGATTTAAAAAAAAAAAACAACACAAAAAAAACCAAACCCAAAAAAACAAACAAAAAACCACCAAACCAAAAATCATCGGGATCTCTCTTTGCTCAGAAATCTGTATTCCATTAACTCCAGCATAAGGCACAATGCAAACCAAAAAAAAAAAAGAGAAAGTCACACCGGTGGGTGGCTGGAAAACAGAGGCAGAGTAAATTAGCATACTCAGCGTGCAAAGCGAACAGAGGACTTCAACTCATATAAAATGATCCCGGTGGGAGGAACAGTCAATCCCTCCTCGGAGCTGCAATAAAAGCCTATGGCCAAGAGGATCCATGTGAATTTGGTAGCAGAGATAAGAAGGAGCCAAACTCCAGCGAGCATCACTTTCTTGCAATTGATTAGCTGCTCTTCCTGAAGCTGGAAAATATGTGAACCACACTCGGAAAAATAAGAGTTGAGAGCACCCTGACAGCAAACCACCACGCATAGACATCTGAAGGAAAGCTGGTAAACAAGAAAGTGACAATAATCCCATTAAACAGTGACAAAAAGTTTCATTCTGTCCCTCGGAGGCAAGACCTAGGTGGAAAGCAGAGCAGCGTCCATCCAGACCGGGCGAGATGCCGCTCCCAGGCGGTTCCCGGGGCTGGAAAGCTCAGCGCCAGCAGCAGCCCCAAGACACGACTGTGACAAACCCCTGCTCAGCCGTAATTACCGGCCTCGCTGGCACCGACCCCCGAGAGCTGCTGGGCACAGAGCCCGGCAGCGGCCACGCAGCACTGCTGGGACAGGGAAGCTACACGGCAGCTCTCCAGCTCCTCCGGACATGGCACGAGCAGCGTGTGAAATCCTTCACGCTTCCCAGGGAGGCCTTTCGGCAAAGCTAAATGGATGCCCCCCTGCTTCATTTCAGCCAGGAGCGAGAGCCTACCACCCTCTGGATGCTGAACCAACCCCCCAACCTGGATCAGAAAATAACGGGTAGGCAGGTGGCAAAGCAGAACAATAGCTCGTGATTTGATTCTTGATTTGGTTGTGCTCATAGCCAGTCCGCCTGAAAGCGTGCCGGCAGCAGTGGACCCCCCTCCACCCCCGACGCTTCCCCGGCTGTTAGCTCACGTCGGTACAAGCATCAGCGCAGAGGAGGACGATGCTTATCTCGGCATGGTCCACGTGGTGCTGAGCTCCCGTTGTGCCAAGCATCGCCAAGGTCTCTGGGCATGGCCAATGGGTAATTACAAGCTGAGGGGCTGCGGCAGCAGATGGGTGTTAAAGCTGAGACCCCAGGCAAGTCTTGGTCCCCCCACAGCAGCCAAACAACCTGTGGGGACCAACCAGACTAACCAACATTTGCCATATAAAATACTCCTCATTTTCCTCAACGTGATGCCCTAGGTTGAAAGCATCACCCCACCAGCACTGGCGCTAACGAAGGACCATCTCCCATGGATTTGTGTCTTAGAGCAAACTGCAAGATCTGATTGAAGCTTTTCCCGCAGCTGGGACATTCATCAACACCTTTCCCACATGGACACGTTGGGATCTAATGAGCGGGTGAGCTTGTGGGACCACTCTTTCTTCAGCTGAGGCATGAATATTACAGCTGCCTGCAGCAGGACTGTTTCCACAAGCATTGATGGGATGTAACGACAGGAGATGTTTGTGGGCACGCGGCAAGGCGCAGAGGGAAGGGAGGAGGTTGCAGCAGGAGAGGGGAGAAGAGGGAGGTATAAAGTGGTGGGAAGGCAGCATGGGGGATGCTCAATGCCTGCGCTGGATTCTAGCGTTAAGTAGTTTTAAAGCTAAGGCAAGGTGCCGGTTTGTAGACGTGCACCATGATTTGTTCATATGCATTAATGAAAACCTATTTGGGACATCTCTGTCATATTCGGTTGAAATCCAGCAAAGCAGTTAAGATCTGTGTACATGTACGTAGGGACTGCTCACGTCAGCCTCCTTCCTAACAACATCTGGCTGTAAAAGATACTTAAATAAAGCCCAGCGTATTTCCCCAGGGTATTGCAGAGTACACCTCTCCTGTTAACAAGTTCCCTTCACGCGCAGCCTGGGAGGCTTACGGCACTTTGGTGAAGTTCTGCACAGGCGCGAATTTCACTAGCAGAGAGAGGAGGAGAGGAGAAATACAGCAAATCCCAGAAAGACTCTCACAGCCCTAGCAGCCCTCGTGGGAGCCCTGTCAGAGACTAGCCAAAAAGTAAGACTGGCACGCAAGCCAAATGGCACAGTTTCTACTGGTCCACACGGGCAGAGGTGATTATGTGGTGCGTACATGGATCTTTCCAGCTGGAGGTATTTTAAACACATAGAAAATAATATCGGAATCATAGGACTGCAATCTTTAAATTATATTCAAAAAAGATGCTCAAAGCATATATCATTGAATTATGAACAGCTTTGGCAGCTTTATTGATGATGTTGAATCTGGTTGACAGATGCATTTACACTGCATAAGCATTTGAGATGCTAGAGTAATTGCTTATTAGTCTTGTTGTGAGGCAAAACACCAGATTGAAATAAATAGGAGCTCATGAACACAGAATTTTGCTGCCTCTTTGATTATTTTTTCAAGCTAACCATCTGCTAAGCATCTGGGATTCTAAGAATCCAAGATCCATACCACACACAGGTGGGAATTAAAAAATACAAATAGAAGGAGCTTAAGAACCCAAACAAACTATAATATAAAATTGTCCAAAATGACTAAGGAGTTTCTTTCCTAGCTTGCATACAAATGTAGGAAGCTCGGTTCTTGCAGGACGCCCTACGCAATGAGCAGATGCACAGGCAAGGTCCTGCTCCCGCTTCCTGCACTCGTGCTCTTCAACATGTGCTGGGGCCAAAAAATGGTCTGTAGTGTACCCCAAGGTGGGACATGATCGGACTGCAGAGAAGCGGCCAAGCGGGGTACTCAGCAGCAGTGGTCTTCTCCACAAACGAGACATGGTAGGAGAATCCAAATTCCCCTGAGGTCACCAGAAACACTTCCAGGACTCTCTAAGGTTTTCCTTGTCTTTGGCAGACATTGTAAGACTTCAGGTTACATCTCTGTCCCTTGCCAATATATTTTTAAACCTTCTACCAAATTTTAAGCATGTTTGACAGGAAAAAAAAAAAAAAAGCCCATAGTGAGGGAAAGGCTGCAATGTCTGTTCAAGCCTTTACCCCTGTTGATCCTTCCCTCTGCCGAGGAGAGGGCTGTGTGCCTACGCACCATCCATGCTGATGGAGACCCAGCCTTTTAGACCAGCTGCCCTTCCCCGATCTCCAAGTGTCACAAGTTCACCCCTCCTTGTCCTCGCCGCGGCCCCGTGCCGGCACTGCCACCCAGCAGAGGACGAGAAGCACCGCCGGGCTGAGCACTCGCCCGTCACAGCCTTTACTGCTTGGCCTGAAGACGCGGGGAAGAAGCCCTCAGTGCATCGGGGGCTGCGGTCTCAGCTGAGGTGTTGCAATCCACACCCCCCCACCCCCAACAAAAATAACGATCTGAAGTCTAAAATTCAAGCAGGACAAATTCAGGAGTCGGAATGAAGTTTGCTGCGCAGTTTATTGCAGCCTGTGGGATGGCAGCTTTGATAAGGACATAAAATTGATATTTGAATTTTCCCCAGCTGCCATTGCACTCGATGCCGAGAACATGAGTTAATAAAAACAGCCAGTTAAATAACTGTCAAACTCTAGCAAATACAAAATAGCAAATAAAAGCAAATGTTCTTTTAAAAGAGAAAATTAGACATGCATTTTTCTCCATCAAAAAGTGCAATTAGGGAAGCTTTATAACTAATATTTGTTTTTGGTTCTAAAATATTAAGGATCTTTCCTAAACATAGCACAGTGAAGGGTTTCAATTAATCTCCTTTGAACACACACATTCAGGTGTTTAAAAAGGAAAAAGAAGAAAGAATGATTTGTGCATCAAGATCTATCATCTCCAAAAAGCTGTAAACAGTATCTCAGAGAGCAGAGTTTGTGTGACAAATTTGAGATTAGGCGGATTCCGATCTAAAAATTAAATTGCTTATCAGAGAAATAATATTAGAGTAAAATAAATTAGAATCTCTACTGAAGACTCTAAAAGTAATTTTTAAAATTAATTAGAATCAAAAAGATGGATCTCAAAGGATAGGACAACTCTAATTTAGACAGACGGTAATTAATTCCGTATTTCAGAAATTCATTAACAGGCTGTAAGAGCAAATCATTCCTTTGCTGGAGTTAAGCTCCAGAGAGAAAGATTCATCTGGAAAGGGGATACGAGAACTCCCCTGCATCCGTGGCCACAAGGGCAGGGAGAGCTTTGCCAGCAGCCTCTGGCCACGAGGCGCCTGGTCGGGACAGCGGCTTCTCAAGGGCGTCGCAGTGATTTATTTTGGATGGGCAACGTGTGCCTGGGTGCCCAGGGTTTGGACCCACAGCTGGTCACCCTCCCAGTTGGGTGGTGGAGAGGCTGCAAGCACAGAGGCCAGGCTGAACCACGGCCCTTGCAAGGATTTGTGGGTGGGGAAAATAAATAAAACACAAAACATCGCTGCTCTTTCTTGGGAAAAGCAATACAACGTGCCTCCCCTCTCCCACCCTTGGTTGGGGCATCAGGTTTCCCCATCTTGTTTCACTGTCACTGAACTCCTGCCAGACCAGCACAGATCCCACCACAGGTCCTTAGACCCTAGCGCGGAGACCAAAAACCTAGACATTTTGTGGGAAGTTTTACCATAAAAACTTTGGCACACAGCAACAGGGAACCGAGCTCAGAGGGAACACATTTCCGTCCTACCTAAAGCCAACAGACATTTCACAGCTCAAACAAATAAAACAAGCCCGCCCAACTCACAGAACAATATCCATGAAGAGAACTCGTGCACCTCAACAGACTTAGTGCATGAGTTTCCACCGCCGATAAATAAATGCACTGGCAGGCTGGTCTGCTGCCAGCCCCTCCGGAACAGTTTCACAACTGCCACTCTACTCCACAATCCTTTGGAGAGGCCGAAGCGCAACGGCGGTCCTTGCCAGAAAGCACACTCAGCTAGCTGGCATCTGGATGCCTTTGATAACTAGTTAGGCTTGGAGCTTATCCTCCGAGCTGGAGGGTTTGTCAAGGGGAGGATAAGCAAGGCACGAATCTGTTGCCTGTACCCAACTGGAGAGAAGCCCAAACGTAAATCCTTATCTGAAAAGACCCGAGCTCTGGATCTGGATCCGAGGAGCATCCTGCTGGCCTTCCCATCTGTGAGGGAGGCAGCCCAAGTCCCAGATCCACAGCGTGGTGGGAGAGAGAGCCATGAATATGGATTTAACCCTCCAGTTTGAACCCTTTGGGCTGAGGACTGCCACACACCGCATGGCAGCGGTGGTCCTGGGCTGTGCTGGCTTCTTGGCCTTCCAGCAATAGAGAGGATTAAGTGGACATTTCTCCAGGAAAGAAAACCTAGTGACCTGTGCAGGGCATGGACAGAAGGCTCCCGAGCTCTTCATCCAGACACTGCAGGAAGGAGATAGAAATACAATAGGATTAGCTAGTGCTGGTTGCAAAATAATCTCCCTCTGTATCTTAACTCACGGTCCTCAGGTCCTGTTGGGAGAAGCAGCTTCCAGAGAGAACAATGGATCTCCTGGCAGTGTGACTTCACCATCTGGGACCAAAAAGGAGCCATGCAGCATGACATATATAGAAAAATATGCTTAGTACAAGATCCCACATTTTGCTCACACTTCCCTGCCACAAGCTTAAGGGTGACTTCACCCCTCCTCACCATGGTTCATTTACGTCCAGGTTTGTGTTTGCAGGAACTGAGGGGGCTACCCAAAAGCCGAAGCCAGTCCCCACGCTGCGCGTGTGTCTGTAGTTTCTTTTTCCTAAGTCACAAGTCAGCCTAAACCAACTTTGTTGGAAAAATATAAGTTGCTCCCAGTAGCAGAGCACTCAGCTCCGAGCACTGCAACCCAGGGTCTCCAGAAAATAAAGACAATTAGTAGCTACCTCTGAGAAATTAGTTTAAGTGACAGACTGTGAAGCTGCCAAAAACTAACAAGCATGTGAAAACTGACTTAAAAAAAAAAAAAGGCAGTCTATTTTCCTTTTTTCCTTTCAGAAAGAGCCATTGCCACCTTGAAAGTCTTTGCTCAAAAGTGAAAAAAAAAAGGGGGGGGTGGGAAAGACTAGAGTTACTAGGTTAAACAGCTGATTAAAAAGGAAAGCAAAGACAGGATCTCTTTTCTCTGAAGTTTCCTGGGATGTTTTTGCTGGAGGCAGTCATGTTGGCACAGACTAGGGCGTAGGATTGATATAAATCACTAAACCCAAGAAGTTTTGGGGCTAGGTGGCACAGTCTCATCTGCATAGCACTACATGTTTGAAGAAAGGTTTGTATGCTGCAGTTTCTTTTCCTTTCCCTCAGTGGCATTAGCAGGTTTTAAAAAAAAGGCATATTAACTTCCTCACAAGCCTTGTCTCATTTATGCGTTCAGAAAGCCACAGCTGCAGGAATTGTACTGCTATAATGACATACAAGCTTATGGATAAAGTCACTCCGAAGGGAAGATAGGAGCTGCCTGACCATTGGATCTGTGCTTGGGGTCCCCACAAGCCTGGGCTGCTCCTGCTGTGACTTGGGTCCTCTCACAGCTCCCAGGAGAGGAGACCCACAGAAGACGCTTCAGTTGGCAGAGGTGGATGCAAACAGCAGCTGTGACTCCTTGGTGGAGATCTACAGAAGAGCAGAGGAGATCCTGCCAACCCCGCATCTGGCCCAGCCTGAGCAACACGCCCCAGTCTGATTTGGGGGAAAAAACCCCAAAGTCTTCCTGATGACCCAAGGGCAGCAAGGCAGGCTTGTGTGCAGGCACCCCGTCCTGGTTTCAGGGCTCCTTGTGAACCAGACGCACGACACGACCTGCGTGGGAAACAGCGGCTGCAGCAGGAGAGCCAGTGCCAGAGACGTTCAAGACATCGCATGCCACCAACACAGCACAGGTCCTGGCTTAGAGGTCACCCCTCTGCCACTCCAGCTGCAGCAGAAAGCCATTTATATCTAAAAATACACCACTGGCCATAGAAGGAGCCTAGTTTAAACAAGGCTTGTGCTACAGATTTAACGTTTAGCTACGTTTGAGTTTTAACCTCCTCTGATGCCCACCCAGCCCCTGCAGTGCCTCAGCACCTGATGCACAGAGCAGTGTCGGGGCAAGCCATGACACTCTCCTCCTCCCACCATCTGCTTCGCTCAGTTTTCTTCCTGACGAGCACTTGAACGTGGTGTTGTGGGCAGCTGCCTTTACAGCTCAATGAATCAAACGTTCTTCCCGCTGCCGCACTGTCTCTTTCATTTATTGTGTGACAAATGCCTGGAAATTATTTGGTTTTCTGTCATTATAACCCAAGGTTATTAAATTTACATCAACCCGACAATGAGAGCACGGCTAGGGAAATGAAACGTTGCCTCCAGAGCGAGGGAGGGACAGGCATCCCTTCGAATGCATGGTGGGGGTCTGGATTTCTGCTTTTCCTCCTGCCTCATCACCATCTCCAAGGCTGAGCACGAACAGTTCGATTTGCTCTGTCGTAGAGACCTTGTGGTCTGGACAGGGCATGAGGTGGCAGAAGGGATGATGCTGGTGATGCCTCTATCTCACATACCTTTCAAGCCGTGTATGCTCTGAGATTGAAGGCACTGTTCCCTGTCCAGCACTGTGTCACAGCCGTGGTGACCAAAGGCACAACTGGCACCTGCCATCTCATTCGCTTTCCTACAGCCATGACTCAGGCTGGTTCCTCATCCACCACCTGTGGGGAAACATCTGCCCAAGCACGAAGAGCTGCGGGTGGCCAGTCACTCTTCACCGTGGCCACATATACTCCAGGGCTGTTGCCACATCAAGAGTCCCCCTGTTCCCTCTGCAAGTCCTCAGCTAGCTGCTTAGCTGCCTCCGAATCATCAGGAGGCCTCTGGATCTCTGTATTGATACCAAAAAGCACTTCCACTTCAGTGTAAGCTCCTTATCTCCCTGAAGAGCATGCCCAATGTCTCTTATCCCATTACCAAATATGAAGAACTCCCATTCTTCCACCTACCAGAAAGATTTTTGTGCGTGTGCGTTTACAGGTTGTTACCCAAATCTCTCTCTCCCACCCACCTTTCCCCGATTGTTGATAAACACGGAAATCCATTCCCTTCCTAGCAAGGGGAGGAGGGGATCTTTTATCCTCCCCCGATAAATGGTAATAAGCTTCTTATCCTCTTACCAATAACCGAGAGTGTTGCAAATCCTGTGTCAGACACACTAGGGTTAGGGTCGTTTGCATTATGGGAAGAGATTTTGTAGAGTGGCAAATAAAAGGCGTATCATTTTGTTCTTTTATCTGAAACTTCCTTCTAGGAGGGAAGGCAGAGCTGTTCAGAAGTACATTTAATTGGGTATTATTCAGTATCAGGTTGAGGCAAGTTCTCCTGTCTCCCACAAAGAACTTCTGCACTAATTTGCTCCTACTCGCGGATGAAAGGTCATTGTGCTGACTAGGAAGTTAAGTAAACAAAATTAGCATCTGATTTAAGAGACTTCTTATTCCCTCTGGTGTAAATTAGTGTAAAAATTAGCAAGACTTTCAGTTGCTTCTGTTTGCTGCATTTGAAGTGCATCAGTTCCCTGAATTTAATGGTGTGGAGGCTTATTATTTCTTTATTTATGCAATTGCATACATATGGGTGGTGAGATGGAAGGGACCGAGTGTAATAGCTTCAGAAGTGAAAGTCATTCAAGGTTAGCAAAAGCAGGACAGAAGAAGAGCCCACAGCCACACTGACACCCGGACACTGAAGGAGTAACAACTCCGGATGGAAAAACATTTAAAAATTGCCTTTAGCTGTGAAATTCAGTGCCACACAATAACCCAGGGCAAAGCAAACCCGCCTTTACTACACAGGCTAACAGGGTGCTTCATTCAAAGGTTCAATAATTTTTATTTTTTTTAATTGAAATAAAAAAAGGTGTCTGTGAGGTGTTCCTATCACATTCAAATCACACCAAGCACTTGTAGCGATTAAAAAAAAAAAAAGCAGCCACTGCTTGGGATTAAGGTAAAAAAATCCCAACAAATATGTTCCAGAAGCAGGTTCCTGATAAGTTGCTCATTAAAAAGCTTTAAACTTCTTCCAAATCATCTATTATTGATTATTGCTGCCCATTCTAATAAATAACCTGATGTTACTGCAACTTTCCCTGATGAGCTTAACTTTGTACTGCATTCATGAAAAGAAGTCCTTACAGGGACAGAGGGCTGAAAAACGTAAACACGTTAGAAAATAATCTCAGAGAAGGAAGGCAGGAGAGGTGTATTTTTCTATCCCGCTGGGCAGAACAGCCTTCCAAAGGGGCAATCATTCCCGGGGAGGGAGGAGGAGTTGAGCTGGCAGTAAAGAAACACCTGAACCTTGGTATCTTCCAACATAAGTATGGGGGAGAAATTTTTCTAATCACCATTTCATTGGTTCAAAGACTATTCCCAGCACGGCACACATCATATTTCAGCAGTGGACAGGAGGCATGAAGACATCTATTATATTGGAAGGCTAGAAAGCAAGCCCAGAAGTGAGTTTTTTGGAATGCCTCTGGCAGAAACCTTCAGCTATCCCATAACAAAGCGAGGAGCCGGATCTTTGGGCCCCGCAGAGCCATGGGACTCACATCTGTGGGACATGCCTCTGAAGATATTCTTGTTTGGAAAAAAATATCAAACCACCACCCCCCCAAATCAGGAGTGGCTGCAAATACTGGCAAGAGATGCTGAGGGTTTGCCCTTTCTGTCCACCCACACCTGACCCTCTGCAGAGACCTGCTGTGGTCCCACTGCACCGACCCCACAGAATACTTTTCTCCTCCAAGTTACAGCGGCCGCAGCACCGTCCAGGGATGCTCTGGCTCTGTCAGAGCCATGAGCTTCCCCAAGCACAAACATTATGCAAAACCAGCTCCCCCAGACAGCCTCCTTCATGTGGGGGCGCACTGCTCTCCAGTGAGGTCCTCCTACCATAGTATTTTTAATCTTCCATGCTACTAATTTGGATGTTGATTTTCCACTGTGCAGTTCAAACATATTTCCACTTTAATTGGTAAAACTCAGTCCCCAGACCCCAAAGAGAGGTGCAGCATTTTCAACCAAGCTCATCATTTTGAGTCTGCAATTGCTTGTTAAACCAAAAAGATGTGGAACTGAGAGCAATATGTTAAAGTTAATAACATGAATATTAATTCCCTGAAGAGTTATGGAATATATCTATTCTACCAGCTAAGCAAAGGTAACACTCCTCCAGCCCCGTAAGAGAAAGGCAGGCACTGAAGTAACGGTTCGCATTTCTTACCGACTCAGTTTAAGACGTGAGCAGAAACACTCATTTTCTAGTTAAGAGGAGAACAGCTATTGTAATTGCCATGAAAGGCTTTCTGCAGGAGAGGTTTGGGACCTCCCAGGTTTGGCTGGGCAGGCCAGGGGAGGACCACTGATCCCTGACTGAAGAGCAGAGTTGAGAGACAGCCCACATGCCAAAGTTAGGGTATTCCTAATATCAGAGTTGTCAGAAATCAGACAAACCCTTAGGCCTGAGTGCCTAGGTATGGTTTTGTGCCACCAGGTCCTTTGCTGTCTTTGCACAACAAATCCATGACTTCTTCCTTGCACTAGGACACCGATTCTCCCAGGAGAGCTACACCATGAACTTTTTCCTCTGACTACAGAAACAGCATTTCGTGGGAATAACAGTTTTTCCCAGTCTCGTTAGGCACGTGATAAAAATGCCAGCCTCCTCAGAGACTTAAATAAAGGCTTAGTTTCTGGATACAATGGGCGTAGAGACAGAGAAGAAGTATTTCTCTACTGAAAGAGCTCTCTGGAAACACCAGGGCCTCAAACCAAGGGGTTCAGGCACCTCTAGGCACAGGTCACAGCTGAATAGGGGTTTCAGGCAATCACCTCAAGGCAACAGTATCTGAAGTCCTTCCAAATGGTCCTTGAAGGGCATGTCTTCCTATGTGGGGTCCTACAGGCAGGGTCATCATAAAAATCATTTCAGGTGCTAGAAGATCCAGTTTGAAAGACACCCCCAAATTTGTCTTCTCCCATGGGTAGAGCACTAACCTCTCAGCTGGCTCTGGAGTAGCTGGAATATTTTCCCCTGTTGCCCGGATCATGCTTGGATCTAGCAGCCCTCTCTAATGGGTCTGGCCTTGATCCCACCTTGACCAGCCCTGAGCCAGAACTTCTTGTCGTACCCATTTCCCTCACGATTGTATTCTTCCTTGCAGTTCGTCAGCCAAAAGCAGTGCTACAGAGGAGGACAAAAGTTCAAAGCCTGTCACAGAAGAGACCTCTTACAAAAAGGTCAGTAGACCTCGCAGGGAATAGAGACTTTATGACTGCTGTGGCCACAATGTCTTACAAAAACAGAGATTAAAACCACAGCTAAAAAAAATGAGCAGAAGAGCCATTAGGCATATGTTGGGTATAAGCTAATAAACACATAAACAACACCAATTGCTAGTTAACCACAGGCAAGAACTTTCTACAAGCCGCAGGTACTAGGCACAAATTGACAATAAGCAGGTTTAATGGGTTTGGTTTACAGTCTCAGTGGTTTGCATGTTTTATTCTTTTCTGCCAGTAAAATAAAGTCTCTCCGTACTTGCAAATCTGTTGGGGTGGGAGAGTCCCAGATGTTGGAAGAGTCGTAGTCAACAGAGATCCCCAGGGACTGGGAATTTTTGTTCTGTTATAATGCTGAGGCCTCAGGCAGAGTGCGAAGAGCGCAGTAACAAGGATGAAATTTGGATCCAAACCAAAAGTGATAACTAACAGAAGTGCTTAAGTCCAAGGGAATAAACTCAAACTTTTATTTCCATTCAGATGGAAAGCCCTTTGCATCGGAAAAACACAAGATGTTCCATAGAGAGGGACGTTAAAACATGACTGTATTTTCAGCATAAAGGTTGAAGGTCTGCTTTGATTAGACTAGAAATAGAAACAAATGAAGCTCATTTGGAGAAAAACACAGCAACCTTTTAGCTCAGACTCTGAAAGAGGCTGCCCGGACCAAGACAAGCTCTAGCTGAGATCTCTGGAGCAGCTGCGTGCATTCCCAGCTTTCCTTCAGGATCGCACCGAAACCGGAGCACGCTACCCTTCCCACTCCCAAGGGGGAACAAAATCCCCATTCCACTTCCCGTGCGTGGAGCAGAGCTGCTTTCCAGAGGAAGGTACGGGTATCCCTGCAGAGGCGCACACGCCTGCACAGCTCTCAGCCACCACGACGCATCCGAGGCACCACGCTGCCTGCAGCGCAGGGAGCTCGGTGGTCCTGGTGATCAAAGCTTAGAGAACGCGCCGTAAGATGAGGAGCCAACGCCACGGACAATTATTACTATTCTAAGGCATTTCTATAGCACCCCGAGTTTAGTTTGCATTTCGCAAACAAGATCAGAGACTCTGCCTGACCCAGAGAGACTCCGGTCAACGCAGGGCAGAACACACAAGCAAAACAAAATACAGCTCTAAGAGCAGCAGGGAGAGGGACTCAGAAGAAAAGAGAAGAGGGAGGACCAGGGACTCAGCAGAACCTGGCTTCGTAAGAGCTTTCAGATTACTTACTTCTTTTACCAGTATCTGTTGTGCAGTTTTGCTAACAGAGCACATATGAATACCTGCAACTCTCCGACGAGGAAGCAGAAAGCAGTAACATGACTTACCTGTCTCCATGGACCGAGGCCAGGTTTCAGGTAGGTCCTTGCTCCAGGCCAACCACAATACCCATAAACTGGGGGCAAACACCCAGAGCAGCCCCTCTCCCACAGCAGAACAACCTTTCCCCACCTCCCCCTCCCACTGGTTTGCCCTTTGCTTCCTGATTGGCCCCAAGATCCTCACACAGCAGTGTGCGGGGAATTAATTACATCCTCCTTAAAGACTGCTGATTAACATTTCCATCACATGCTAACAAGATACTTCCTGGCTTCAATCTGCTTTCCTTCATTATAGCTTTCTGGAGACAAACTTTACACGTTTATGAGAAACATTAAGTGCACAATCGTCTAACTACGATTTATAGCCGTCCTGGCTCTGTGGAGTTTGCGTAAAGACTCAATATATTACAGTAGGAAAACTGGAATGGGCTCCTTAGAGCTAGATCTCCATCCACAGCTGTTTCTCAGGTCACTTCGGAGGTTGCCATCACGGTCAAAAAAAACAGCAACCAAGCCCAGAAATGTGGATTGATGCAGCCTACCCAAGCCTGCTGAAAATGGAGAGGAAACTCCGCCTCAAAAAACAGCAGCAAAGCGATACCTCCAGGACTTCCAGCAAAAGCACAGGGCGATCTGACTCCTAATCGTACCTCCAACAGAGAGAGATTATTGGGGAAAAAAGTTAGGATTGACATTTTGGGCAACAAGCTAAAAAAATGAGAGAGAGAAATAACAAACAAGGGTGACTGAACAATACATGTAAAGATGGGAATGAAGGTGGGCACCTGGAGTATTTCTCACATCTAATGCAAGAGAAAGGTTCCGAGGTTTGAATAAAATGACTCGACTCCTATCAAGGGTTTTGCAGTTATACTCACTGTAATGCTTGCGAGCCCTCGCATTTAGCACATACATTCAGCATCCAGAGTCTCACTCCAATACATAATACAATAAATACACAAGAAGCTTATTGTAATAAATACAACACCACTGCAAATGAAATAGTAATTAGAAGCATAATTCAGACAGATTTTAGTTAATACCTATTTACTCAGAGGTGCTAATCTCCCAAATAAATGTCCTAAGTATACAAAATGTGCTTCCATGCTCCCAGCTTCCCTCTGTCAAAAACTGTTCACCCGCTAATTGGAATTTAAAAAATTGCCCCATTTTTTTGGAGTATGTTGGCAACAGCTATACCAGCTTTCGGAAACTAAACGCTGCTGAGGTGAACAGTTTAGCACCTCACTAGTGGAAGCTGGCGTGGGCAAAGCAATCCATCCGCCCTGCCCTCCTCCAGCTGGGTCGGGATCCATCGAACCGCTCCTCCTGCTCATGGGAGTCGATATGGCTAAAAAACGCTGGCTAAATCCTGTTTCCTCCCTCCTTGGCTGGTTCCCAGCATGGACCCTCTCCCAGCCAGTTCCCTGCGAGGCCATGGGTTTAGCCATTAACCGTGCAAGGTGCAGGGGGACCTGCAGGCTGGAGGGGAAGGGGGACAGTGTCACAGTAGCCCAGCACGTCTCTGCCCCTTGGGTTGATGGGCAGCAGGAGGAACAGGGGCTCCTCTGCTCGTTCCCTGTGTTAAGACCCTTGCCAGCGTGCGGTGCTTCTGCAGGGTCTCTGGGGTGGCTCGGCCTTCATGCCTGAGCCTCTTAGTGAGTCTAGCAATTATTTACAAATTTGGAGTAACGGGCAGTAGAGGGGAAAGTTGTTTATTCACACTAGAGTGGAGCCCGGCGGTCCCAGTGGAGATCAGGGCTCGCCTGCTCCTGGGTCTGAACGCGTGCAGATACAAGGCAGTGCCTGCTCAGCCCCACACCAAAAGACCAGGCAAAGGCAAAAAACGAGGACGTTCGTTTGCCTCCATTTGCACAGGGGGACAGGAGTGAAGCCTCCAAGACCGGCCTGGATGCAGAGGTGGCCTGGGGCAGGGAGGGAAGCAGGGCTTCCCAGTCCCGGCACAGTATTCACACCTCCAAATTATTCAAGTCCTCGGTGAAGCAGTGCTGAGCCAACAAAAATGAGTTGCAGCCTTTGCCCAGGACTTGACCCCTGTTCTCCAGAGAAAAAATTAAAAAGAGTAACAAAGATTAACTTTTACTTCTCCTTGACGTGTGGCCGCAGTGGCTCCGGAGCTCTGCCCTCGCCGGGGATGAGCGCCCGGGGTGCTGATGTGACCAGAGGAAGGCTGTGCTTGCAGAAGTGCATCCTTCCCGGCGCGACAGAGAGGAGGAGACCCTAAGGGAGCTCACCAAAGCTCCAGGGCGATGCAGACCCCCAACTGTACGGGGTGCACTCTGATCGGGGCGGGGGGCAGGGGCGGAATATCAATCAGTCCTATCTCCCACTCAGTACCTGGAAATCCCCCAAGACACTCAGGTCGGAGGGAGCGCAGGCTGTGCTACAGAGAAAGTCTTCAGACTTGTGGACATGTGCGCACCAGCAATTGCCACCACCGCTCAAGCTGGTCCCAGAAGCGCTTGTCAGCCCTTGATGAAGTAAAAACACAAAATGCCATCAGCTGTGACAGGCCAGGGACTGATCTGGCCCTACAGAGAGAGCAAGGGGGAAAAGTGGAGAGCGTTAGCCTGCATGGACCATAATTCTGCGACCCCAGGCTGTCCATTCATTGCTGTCTTTTCTCCCTCCATCACTGGGGTCATGTGCAGTAAGGAATTTTATCCTGTGGGGCTGCCAGGCTTTTAATCCAAGCAGTTCATTTTCTCCTTGGAATTCATCTTCTGGGCCAGGACGCACTAACCGCGAGCCTGCATTTGTGATAAAGACCACGAGACATAAATATTTTACACTGGTAATGAGATATTTAGCATTGATATACAGCTCAAAGCCCAGTGCAATTCCAGCTTTGTTAATTATAATGAACTATTGTAGGACTCGGCTTCATCTGCTCCTTGTAAATCTTGCAATGCTGGTGTGATGTGCTGGTGGCTTCTTTCCAGGGTGAGGCTGGAGCTCAGCCTGGTGCATGTTTAATCAGATGTTCAGCCCCACTGTAAGAGCAGTTTGATGGTGCGAACGGTGCGTGGGTTGTGTTATGCTTCTGCCTGGCTCCCTTCTGGAGATGAAGATGTGGCCCTGTGCATAGCGCCTGAGGATGGCTCCGCTGTAAATCCATCATTTTTCTCCTTACAGGTCTCAAGCAAGGAGTGAAGCTGTTAACTATGAGGACTGTCTTCTACTGCCTGAGCTGCCACAACTAGTAGGAGAGTAAGCCAGCTTTGCTCTTACAACTTGAAGAGGATATGGGCCTTCGCCATCTTTTTTGGAGTCCTTTGGGCACCTCCTATCAGCTGCCCGCTCTTCATGTGGCAATGACATGTTTGAGCCTTACCACTCCTCCTAAGGCCCGTGGTGGACAGCAGCTCTGTCCCCATCCCCTAGCCCTGCATCTGACACATCCCGTCCCAACTGTGGCAAGCTTAAAGCTCACATTCACTGGTAGTGCATAAATAGATAGTGCAGACACTCATGTGCTGGGGTTAAAAAAAAAAAAAAAAAAAGTATATTCAAAGCAAAGCTCAGCAAAGCCCCCCTGGATTTAGGCTGATATCAGACCCTGGCTAGGAGGCAGAAGCATCCTCCCTTGCTGAGAAGGGACTGTTCTCCCACATTTTCCTTCCTTTGCCTGCTGAGGAGCAAGGGTCTGGTTAAGACGTGATGCTTCTTACACTGGATGACATCCCTGACGGGGAGGTAGCTGTTGTCTCCCCCTCTCCCTCCTTCCCTACGTGCCTGGGAGCACCCACCTGTTCCTTTGCTTCTCCTGCGTCCTTTGGGGGAAACGGCACTCGCTGTCCAGTCCGATACGATTGCTGTGGGCTATTGCATGGCAGGAACCCCTCTACTCTCCCAGCCAAAAATGCTGCAGAGCTGTTTATCGTGTGAAATACCGAGCCTTTAGAGCTATTTTTGTGTGGCCAGAATCACCCAGGATCAGGCCCTTTGCCCTGAAGCGTGTCGAGGACATGAGAGGAGCAGAGGAGAACACGCTTTTGAGTTGATTCGACACTGAAAAGTCACGTACCTCTGTCCAAACAGGCTAGCCAGCATGGGTCAGGCTCTGAATAAATCCTGCCTGTGCTGAAGCACCTGGAAACGGAAGATATCAATGGCAGGAGCAGCATCAAGTTAAAAATGTGATGGAGTGTGAAGCTGGCGTTGGGAACTGCCAGGCAGGAATGGCACGGTTCCGCCTTTATTTAGAATTAGTGGATACTTGAAAAAGTAGCTTAACATTTTGTCAGATGCTAAGCATAAATCTGGATAATAATTCACGCTACACTAGACTCTTTATAACAGTAGTTTGCTAAAACAAATTGAATTCAAACCTATATTCATTTACTAACTTAATGCATGGCATATCTGTGAATAATTTTTCATAGTCTAAAAAAAATTCTGGGTACAGGCTTAGTTGGAAAAGGGCCAGCAAATCTAAAATTAATGTACATTAAAGCATAACTGGTACTCTAAGTGCATTTGTTATATGCAACAATAACTACTTCAGGCCTTTTTTTTTGAGAAAAAGCTTATTGTGTAATAGCTAAAAGAAGTTTAGATCTGAAAATCCTGCAGTAGAATGACAAATCAGAGCTTCTTACATTTCAAACTGAGGTTGTGCAAATTTGGAAGAAGGGAAAGACCCAAGCAATTTGGCACTTAGAAGATGCAGTGTTATTAGTGGAACAACTTAAAGAAAAAGTTTGCCTTTTTCCTTTTTAAATTGTTACTGGGGGTGGTGAGTATGAAACTTCTTTGCTTTTGAAGATGTGTTAAAACATCTCCACTCTCTCCCCATCTCTCCCTCACTTGAAAGCATGCAACTTCAAAAAAAAAAAAAAAAAAAAAATTATTCCACTGTTACACATTGCATTCCAAAACTGAAGCGATTCCAATTTTTTGTTGCTTTTGAGGAGTAATAGGGAAAAAAGTGCTAAGTTCTGTAAAAGTGAGAGCGCACTTCTACACCACTTCTGCACAAAAATGATCGTTGCAGTCCTACAAAACCGAACCCAGATAAGGTTTGACAGCCATCCATTTGCTCAGCAAGCGCAAGCCTGACCCTCAACGTGACCTGCGGCGCAGCCAGGACCATTTGGACAAGAGCAGTGTAATTTATCAGGACCACCCAGAGCACGAAGGATGGAAGACACCCAGCAGTATCTCGTGTTTTATGTTACTCCCTCCTATGAAGATTCATATTTCAGAAAGCAGGAACACTCATTGCACACCATCCAAAGGCTGCCTTACATTTCACCTCTGTGGCATCCCCCTCCAATGCACATTAATATTAATTTCTTCTTCCTCCCCTATCCCAACAATTATTTACTTTGCAAAGGATTTACTGTGACACTTCAGCTGAAGGCAATGTGTATAAGCCCCACTCCTGCTGTACAAGAATTAATTTTTAGAATTCTTAATTTATTACCAATTAATTTCTTCTAAATTATAGGAGAGGCGACCTGCTGTAGATAACTGTTCCTTTCTAATACCTTCCTAGAAAATCTTTCATTAATGAGCCCATTAATTTAATGGTGGCTGGGGCAAATCATCCGGAGAGAACCCTTCAGTTGCAATCTGTATGTCCCACTACATATTCTTGAGAACATGGTAAGAAAAAAGCTGGGTTTGTTTGCAATAAATGCTGGTATAAAATATGCCTGTATATGTATGTATGCAAATAGCCTGATCTAGCATCATTAAACCTCTTAAGGAAATATGAAGTTTTGAAGCCATTTCCCACTTTAGAGCTCAGGCAATGACTGGAGCATCTGCATTAAATGTTTAATGTTCAGCGGAAGTGTAAATCACCATTTAATTAACTTCTTCCATAAAATATGATAGTTTAGTGAAGTGAACACAGATGAATTATCATTATTCAGGAGGATGCTGAATGCGTTGGTGAATGCCAGACTTTGCAAAGCTGACAACAGTGGATCAGGGGGTTCCTGGTATCTAAAACAGAGTGGGTTTTTTTTTTAAGGGACCGTTTATTATTCATGAAACTGCATTTTTCTGCAGCAGCCACTGTTATCAGACCCAGGCATGTGAACGCACAATTAAAGGCAAAATAACTACTGCCAACAGCTGGCAAAAAATAACTTCCTTGAGCAACCATTCATTAGCTTCTGAGCTGGAGCCTCTGCAAAGCCACTGTTTGATGCTAAAAATGTGTGTCACTATAGTTGTCTCATGAGGGGAAGTCACTGTTCATGGAGATCATTTGATAGATGTCACTGAGGTACAATGTGGGACAAGCCATCCTTGACTTCCTCCAAAGGGCACTGTTGCAGTCCCTCCAAGAAGGACCAGATGGAGGAGGAGCTGAGCCAAATTCCCCCTTGCGGCCTGCAAAAAATTGGGTGACTGCATCAGGAAGAGCATAGGCTGAGAACTTCAGTCCTCTGTGTAGAATACACGGATTGAACTCTTGTGGCGGTGGTGAACCTGGATATACAAATGAAAACCAGGAGCTTTGCCACTGGATGCTCTGGTGCTGCCCACTTTAGCAGTCTCCTAAGAAAAACGAGCTGTCCCAGCCTGTGCTGAGGCTTCCCAGAGGATCAGAGATGCATCCTGCTCTCTGAGGCACTGCAAAGACCACATCACATTGCTTTGCTAGAAATGCCCCTGTTCCCCCATGATCTGTAAAGCTAAAGGGTGTTCAACAGCGTCACCGATTTCTTGCTCAAACTCCAGTTTTGTGGACTTCTGTTCATCCCCTGAGCCATCTGGAAAGGATTAGCTACTTTGAATGGATTCGTTTTATCTGATTATTGCCATCTACCACTGTGCCACTCATCTATGCTCCTCTGTAGTCCGTGGAGATGAGGACAAGTCCGTCGAGCACTCTTATCTTAGACATATCTCATGGTGAGTCACCCCCTTGAAATGCCTTTCCCTCTTTCCGTTGATTATAGATGGAGCCTAGCTGCTCACTTTATGCGAGACAGTTATTATTATTTTTTTAAATACTACTGCTCTGCTATACACTGCCAAAGCGCCAGGCCAGACAGGGCTACGTCAGTCTCTGGGGAAAGGAGAATCTTTCCCACAGGATGTTGGTTTACAAGGCAGCACAACCATGAGATAGTGCAGAGAGTGCCCATGTGGAATAATGCTCAAAACAGGGCGGGGAAAAAAAACGGTGCGAAGATGACCTGAGGCACTTCTGATTGTTTGGGAAATGAAGAGTAATGAAGCCAAATGTTTCAAAGTTGGAGTTCTCCTATTTTATTTTCACTCTTCCACTAACAATGACCCTGCACTTCATCTCTCGCATTCCGATCTAACAGTGCTTCTGCTTGCCAAAATCTTTTTTTCCCTTTTGATAGATGTTTCCTTGAAACAAGCCTTCTCAATTTAAAAACACATTCCATTTGAGCAGTCACTAAAACTGTCTTAACGTCTCCACTCTTCACTTGAAGAAAAACCCCAGCCCCAGAGAGGTGATACCCTGCTTACATAGAGGTAAATACATCTGTGTCAAAACCAGCCTAATTTAACATCACTTTGTCAGTCATTTAACTCTGGTTGGCTGTCAGAAACCATCTCCTTTGCCTTGAATACTTTCCATTAACTTCCCATCGATAACTCCCTAACCTGTAAGAATCCTGTGCTTTTCTTCCCCCTGCTCCTTTCATCAGCCCTCTCTGGTCCTTTCTCCTGCTGGTGGTGATGCCCACCGTAGTGGGGTCACAGTTGACGGGGGCTACACACTGAGAAGCGCCACTGATCTTTCGAGATCATTTTTTATCGTGCTGCTAACATGCTGACACGCTGACACGCGCACACATATATTACCACTGCTTCTTGCTGGAGGATATGTCCCTGAGCTGCCCTTTGCCATCTTTAGCTGGGTTGTTTAAATCTGAAGTTAGAGGTGGTTCCTATTGCAAAAAGGCAGGCAATTGGCATGCACGGGGGTACAAAATGTTGGTTTTTTTCAGTTTGGAAACAGGGACAGGTGGAAACGGAGTTCTGTGTCCAGAAAACAGTGTTACAACAGATGCGTATTGCAGTGCTTAGATGTGAGCGTCCAAGAGAATCCTGGATGAAGTTTTTGGAAGCACACAAGGCACAAGGACAGTTAGCTGCTTGCTACAAATATGGAGCTGCTTCTACAAATATGGAGCAGACCAGCATGTTTTTCAGTAGTCACCAGCTTCAGAGAAACTCAGAAGATGCCACAAATGCAACCGCCTGAAAAGAGCATGAGAGTGTTTATGCAGGTGGCAGTTTATCAATCGATCATCACTTTCATCAACAGCTTTTCATTCCTTGTTCCCATCAATAGGGACATCTCTGAAGGTTCGTTCCGATCAGGACAGACTAATTGGTACTAGAAAGTTCAGTGTTCGAAGATTGTATGATTAGGGAAATGTACAAATTCAATTTCTTTCAACCAGATTCAATTCTAATCTAATCAGAGAGATAGAAAACTCCAGTGTAATAATGACAAAGAAAATGACTTTGTTTCAGGCCATTTAAATGTCCCTTACTGCAAACACTCCAACAGAAGAGGCTGTGTTTAGAGTCAGAGACAGGGTATTTGCTTTGAATTCAACAGCAAATGGGCCATTTTCTGTGTCTAAATTAACATTCTCTCTTTTTGAGAGAGAGAGAGAGACACCATCTAAGTCAAATGAGCATTTGTGACATTTAATAAAGCAATTATATCTAAAGGCTAGGGGCTTGAGATAGAATAGGCTGGCTAATGTTGTCTCGGTAAAGTCTCTCGATAAAGGAACGATGCTTCTCTGCAGGCTTCCAATGACCTTGAACAGATTACAATTGGTAGTGAAGAGCATCTTCCATCAGCACTATTTAAGTCAAAACCGGGTCTGAACAAAAGCAGGTTGTTATGTGTTCCTAGCTAGATATTTCAAAAGAGCCTAAAGGCCTGAGGAGCCCTGTTGGCCCCCAGGCTCTGAAGTGCTTGACAGCATGGCCAACCAGCATCCCCAAAGCGACTGCACCACCTCTTGGCTTGTGGCCTGCTTGGCACTGACTGTACCATAGGTGGCTTTTCTACCTTGAACTGAGACCCAAGCTGTGCTGCTAGGCTGCTGCAGACACCTGAGCTGGCTAGGTTGAAATGAGCTCAGGTCTATCTACATAAGCTTCAGTTGCTCCTTTGACTTCCTTTATGACTCAATCCTAACGGTGAGCAGTTCAAGAAGTTTAAAGATGGACATTCAAAGCTTTTTGATACTGAGCTTTTTGGAAATGTTACTGTTGGTATTACAGCAATGCCTAGAGTTTCTGAGCAGGGATCAGGGCTCTTGGAGCCACACAAGCATAAGGAGGATATATCTGGAGGTAATATTTGACAAAAGCAACCTGTTTGTTCTAGCTGCTCTCCTGGAAAAAAATTCCCACCAAGTGCTATGTCAGCAGAGCAGCATCTATGTTGAGAACTGTTGGAGTGTCTCGCCAGGTACTTGTGCTTGACTCACCGATAATAAAAATCAAGGAGGGGCCAAATTACAAGATCATGTTTGAGAAACTCAGCATTTAAGTGACTCGGAGTTGGCTGATGAATCAGTGGCACAGCTGGAAATAAACTCTAGGAGTCATGGCTGTACAACCCCTCTTTCCTTGATGTGACACTGCTTACTGTTAGAGCTGTAAAATTCCTTTCGCTGGCCTCGGACACAGCAGCTCATTTACTCACTGCACACTCAGCCCAAATGGGCCGGCATTGCTTCAGAGCGGTCTCATCACAATACACCTCGGTGTCAACTGGAAATACTTCCACGCTCACAACAATATGCATTGTCTGGAGCTGGTGTGCAGCCAGGGTCAGCAGAGCTTTTCTTTTTCCTTAGACATTTTTAAAGTGAATTTTCTGCTTGTGAGAGGTTCTTGATTGACAGGTCTGGAGACCGAAGTCCTTAATTTAGCGGGAAAACAGGGGCAGAATGGTTACAACAAGAGCTTTAGTTCTATTCTAACATTTTGTTGGGCCTCAAATTTGGGCTGAATGGACCAACACTAAGTATGAGAAAAATTTTCCTTTAGTTCCTGGCCTATCCACCTGCCAAAAGGTTGGCTAATAGGAAGCTTGCTGTTTTTATGGGTGACACGGAGGTTTGATTTCAACCTAGTTGTTACATCAGCTGAGGCTTTAGTGACAAGGATCTATTCTTGTACTTTCTTTTTCCAGCTAATGAAAACCCTGGCCAACAATAGTGACCCAGCTGCGAGAAGTTCAGTGCTTTTTCTCTGTTCCTACAAAACAAAGCTCACTTACTGCTTCTCCGGGTTTAGCCTTGCTCATGGCAGCTTGGTCACCAAGCACCAAGGCTGGGGAACCTCAACAGGGAAGGCCATCTTGCTCAGACAACTGCAAGGACAAAAGGATGACGCCATCATGCCTGTGTGATGACGGTCAAGTTGAAGTGTTTAGATGGCTCATGCAACGAGAACTGGGTCCTTGCATGAAAATTCTCCTTTTGGCAAGTAGCAGCTAGACTCTAAAATCGACAAAAGGGGACAAGAATTTAGACTGATATCTGAGATTTCAGAGAAACTGCCCCAGATTTACCCTATTGCACTACAGAGTCCATGCAGGCATGTGTTATAAGCACCAATAATCAATAGACCAACACCTGGCAGCCAGTCTCCCTCTGCAAGGTGCTGTGCAAACACATGGAAATGTTGTTCTGGTCATTAGCAACCTCCATTTTGTCTCAAAACCTTGGTAAAAAAGGCTTTCCCTAGGTGATCTTGTTACTTGTTTGATGACCCATGGTTTAACCCTGCAGATCCTCACCAGCCTGTGGGTACCATGCTCACCATCAGACACCCTTTGGCACCTTGGAAGGGCCTGAGTCCTTCCTAAACTCATGCAGCAGCGAGTCTCCAGCTGCGTGAGATTTTAGGAGCATCAGTTTGTAATAAGGGAGTGAATGCTGTTTCCATTGAATTGAATGGAAATGTCTTTAAAAATATCCTGATCCAGTGCCATGAAAAAGCACCTTCCAATCAGAAGACAATTTAAATCAATAAATATTACCATCATTTAGTGATGCTAAAAAATCATTTCAGAAGAGAAGGTGAACCAAAACTAGCAGTCTTTTAAATTTAATGACCTACGAATGAAACCAGATAATCTGTGCATTTGACATAATCATCAATGTTTTATTCCATTCAATTATTTGTTAATAAACACAGGACCCACTATTGCAATTTAATACTCCCAAATTATAGATGAAGGTAGGGGCTACCTGTCTTTTAAGTCATTAAATTATTGGGTTTTGGTTATAAAGAGTTTTATTACCCCAATAATACCATTTTCAGGAGAGGTTTTCATAAGCTTCATTTGCATGTTGATTTTTTATAGTAATTATCAGTAAAAGGTCAAATATTTGCTTTATCTATATAATTCAATTTTAGAAATGCCTTTGGGATTCAAATTAACTCCCTTGTAATATCTTCATTGAAAAAGAAGATTAATTATGCTTACAAGAAACCTAATTTGGCTTATCAGACCTTTAATGTTACAGGGATCGTTAATGCATTTAAATTTAGGATTAGCAGAGTGATCTGGTTCCATTATTTTGGTGACTTTAATATTTGTCATTATTTTTATGCATACAGTTTCTTTTCCCTAAAGTGAAATTATAATGTCTATTATAAAGGAAATAAACATTATATATTGACCTTAGTAATTATGCTTCTGGTTTTCAAGAGTGCATAAAAAGATTTATTTGTGACTCACATATGAATTCAGCATTCATACGTTAAGTGGACTCCGGCTGGTAACACTACAAAATTCATAACGGGAGGAGGACTCGGGGGCACTGGTAGGGCCAGGGAGCAGGACTGGGGGCAGTATCGCAGCAGGGACCCCCAGAAGGAAGAACTGAGCACCAGCCCCACTGCACCCATCCTTCCCCTCCGCCTGTATCCCATCGGCGCAGCGCGTCTGGGAGCGGCACTGGGGCTCGTGGGCTGCCGGGGATACCTGGAGGATGCTGGGCTCTGCCTCAGTTACTCTCGCAGGGGTTTTTCAGTTGCACTGACTTTGTTGGGAGCAGAACTGGAGAATTAGCGAGTGCTTTTGAGAAGACTATCTGCAGGCCTGGGTTCATCCCACCTGCCTAAAAATATCCCCAGACCCACCTCATGGCCTCCACTGTCTTTCCTCCCCTCCAGAAATACTGTGTGCGCAGCCCTCAAACCTGATTAACTGGTTAACTTTGCTGGCTGCATGGCGATGAACTGGGAGCGCTCCCAAGCTGATACTGCTGTATAAACCTCTAGCTGTATTAATAAACACATATCTGTGCTCTTCTAGCTGTCTTCTTTCTCCCTTAGTTATGCTGTGGTTGTTGGTATGGGATACAATTATTCATGCCATGCTGATTGCGGGATTTTGGGTTATTTATGCCAGGCTAATTGCTGTGGTATTGCAGTGTTCATGCTAAGCTAATCACCATGGTATTGGATTATTTATACTGAGCTCACTGCTGTGGTATGGGGTTGTTTATGTCGAGCTCATTGCTAGGGTATTGTGTTATTCATGCCGTGCTCGTAGCTGCAGTATCAGGTTATTTATCTTGTGCTTATCCCTGTGATATCTGATTATACTGATTAAACCAGTTGCTCCTTTCGGTAGGCTATTCCATTGTCTGATCTAGTATCAGAGAGGAAAATTGTCCCTTCTCTGCTCTTCAGCTCGGGTTCACATTAATGTTTGCTTTTGGTTGACTCTCTGTGAAACCTCCCGGCAGTGTAACTCCACCAGAGAACTTGGCTGTAGGGTCTCTAAGTGGTTGCACAAGCAGTGAAGACGTGTTGGCACTGTCGAGGCTGCCCCCTCTTGTACCAGCTCCATCTCTGAATTGGCATTTCTATAGCAGCGTGGTGGAGGTTACGAGCTGGGTTGCATTGAAATCTAGACAAAGAGCTCCAAACATTTTCTTGAGTCCTGCGTCGGATTTACCCTTTTTCTGCTGTTCTTTGACACCAGGACTCCTGCAAGCCCTCCTCTTCTTAGAAACTTCTGAATACACTATGTAAGGCCATCTGTTTTTGCAGTTCATTTGCTGCCAGCTCCAGATCCATCCCTCTTGATCTGAATGGCATTGCTCTCTTCTGCAGTTGGTTTAGTCATTTGGTAGATTCCAATGAGTAAACCAGCCACTCGTGGACCTTGCTGGTTAGCCTTTTGGTGACTGGTACGGTGCATAGCACAGAACCAGACTTGTTGCCCTTGTAGGACTTGAATCCAATGGTTGCTTAGAACTGGGACAATTTCAACTTATCAAGTAGCAGGACATCCACAGGCAAATGAGATATACGATGCATTGACCCCTTCAGTACCTGAAAAGAAAATATGGCCAGGACTTTTCACCCCTTCATTTACCAGGTGTCTTACATCCCATAGTGCCTACTTATATTGCATACTGGAGACGAGATACTTAAATCTGAGTGAGTCCAGCGGTCACATACACATTGTCACATGAATTTACGGTGCCCGAGTGTCCAGTGCAGCTGGGGGACAGACCCTTGTGCCCTCTCAGGGCCAGATCTACCATATTCTCAGCCTTCAGACGTTCTACTCCTTGAGTAATGGCTGTGTTACAGGTCCGCTGTGTTACAGGTCCACTCTGTAAGCGATGATCCTTTGGAGGCCTCTCTGAGAGTGACCAAATTGTTACACGCTGGTGTAAGTAGGGGCATTCGACATGGTCATTTTTCTCCTCCAGCTCTGCAAACGCAGCAGCAAGAGGGAACATGCTGTCATTTGCAGTTCCAGGAACGGGCGAAGCTCTCTTGGCAAAAGGACTTTTATTTGCTTGTGGGACTGCAACTGCAGTAGGGCTTGTGATGAGCAGCAGGTATTTGTGTCTGACTTTAGATACCTACATAGATAACGCTGGCCTAAATCGCTTCATCTAACCTCGGCCACCGAAACTCTCCTGGAAAGCACTGCTCTCTGCCGTGTTGTCCTCTCCTCGGCTTTGAGAAGCCTCACTGATTAGCCACAGCTGGATGCCTAACTTCGGGAAGTGATGAATTTCATCCCTAATCGATGTGTCCAAGGTCAGACCGAAGGAGCCAAACGCTGCTCCCTCAGTCTCCCCCCAGTCCCCTACACTCCTGTCCATTGCTCCAGCTTGAGCGATGACTGCTGCTCGCCTCTGCCAGCTACACACAAATAAAAATGATCAGCTTAGTGGCATCTGCTTTCCTTTAAATTGTTTCCAGGATTTTTTTTGTGCATCAGTGACTCAGAACTATCTATGTTTCAATACTGCAAACTTTAAAGGTGCTTAATACATTAAAAAAAAAAAAAAAAAGAAATCATTCCAAGAAATAAGCACTGATGTTAGCTTAGGAGAAAATCTTTTAAAGTGTTTTTGTTTTGCTAGCAGAATGCTGCTATGTATTATTCATTACAGCCTCTGAGATTTAATTATTATTAGTGCTACTGATGATTGCTAGAAAAATAAACTGTAGCAGAAGGTGTCCGTCATTGTGTGAAGGGCATATATATGTTGTATAACTCAGGACACCCATTTGCATTAATCTCATTAGTTTCTCACAGCGCAACTCCTGAACTGCTTCTTGCTGGGGGACGGGGAGGGTGCCGAGGCGAAGGGACACGTCTGCCCTGCCCGCTCTGCCCGGTCCCCACGCGCCTTCCTGGGCTTCGTGTTTCGTAACACAGAGCGGAGGACCAGTGAATTAAGTCCATCCCTGGCTTTTTGCCTACCCTTGGGCTGTACCTGGGGTGCCTCTTGTGGGACTGCTCGACCATTTTCAACCCACCCCTCCCCGCCCCATGCCGGGCAGCCCTTCCCACCCCACACAGTCCCACCGGCGGTATCGAGGCACTTGCAGCAGGGAAGATGACGTTGGTCCGGCAGGAACAACCCCTGCTCTCTGCCTGGTGGCTTGAAGCAAACACAGGAAAGCTACCGGAGTGAGTTTAAGAGGAAATCTTGATTCAGCAACAAGCGATGCCTTTTAGCGTGCTCTAAACAAGACACACAACCTCGCAGGCAGAGCATTCAAAGGCTCTGCCATTCCACGCTCTCTCCCAGCCTCAATCATTGAGATTCACAGACGATTGGTATTTTTCTCACTCTGCTTCAGTGTAATACAATCCAGTGTACCTCGGTTCAGCCCGGCACAGTACATCATTCGTTATCACGCCAGCCACACAAACAGCATCTTGCAGCGTTTCCTGGGATTAAACAGCACAGAGGTGTAGATGCTTGTGCCAGGAGCTGTGGTGGTGAGGGAGGGGGTAGCACACCTTTCATCCCTCCCTGCTGCGTTGCAATTCTGCATCCACCCTTCTCATTCACCCCACGCCCTCTATGAAGCCCGAAGCCTCTCTGCTGGCACCTAATTTACCCACTGACTTGAAAGTCTCATTAATTGCCTGCTAGATATTGCATGGCCTCTCTCGGAGGCACTGGAGCTACGTATGATGTCTGTGCCGGGGTTTTAACAAAATACTGCGTATACGTTGCCTTTCTGTTTAGTAACGCTGTCATCCTGGCTCCACATTTGGGGCTCTCATTAGAGTCCAGAGAGAGGCAGAGAAGAACGTGAGTTCTTTAGACCTCAGGTCAATGTCTGCCCCTTACATGACCGTGTTGAATCACTAGGATCCTTGGAAGATTCAATTTCTCCACCAGCTCCATTAGAGGAGAGGGAGCCGCTTACATCAGGCTGGGCATACCGGAGCTTATGAGCTACTTGGACACAGGCAGGGTGGGGGTTGAATAAGGACTGGGACAGTGTGACCACGCTGCCCTTGTGCCTGCAGGCACACGGGGCAGCGCTGCAAAAGATCAAGTCTCTGGGCTTGGTGTTTCCTACTACATGGCACTTCTTGCTCAGCCCTCTTCTTAAGTCTCCTGTATGTCTCCAGACGCTTGGTCTCTCGGATGGTCCCATACCTGTGTGAGATCTGTTGCCTCCTCTTTAATCCCCATTCCTTCTCCCTTCTTAAAAGCATCCCCTCTAAGGGAACAAAATGAAGGCTGGAGAAACAGCCAGGAGGCTATAATGAATCAGGAGGTAGGCTGTGAAACACGTCCCCCATGATGGGCATGTGGATGTTAACGGGTCCAAGCACACGCAATCTCTAACGACAGAGGCTGGATAATGTTCAATGAAATCTAGAGGCCTACAAGGCTCCAAAGAAGGGAAGCGTATTCTAGTAACTTGCTTTTCCACTACAGCTCCTATTGTGAGATGAATTCATTAACTGCACGGAAGCACATCAAAAGTGGAAAAGCAGGGGCTGAATCTTTCAGAAAAGACAACAACAAAAGAGATCATAGGACAGCAGGACTGAATTGAACCAGGTATCCATCGGGGAGGTGGGATATGGAAGAGGTTTGATGTCCTTGATTTGCAAGAGATGATAACTTGAGCACAAAGACCCAGTTCCGTGTATCTCATACACAGCAGACACAAAGTTTGAAACTGTTTATTTTGTGTGATTGTAGAGATGAGGCGTCTATAGATCCTGTCTCCTATGTGTAGATACGGAGGACATTGACTGTCTTTCTCCTGCTTTGGCCCAGATATTTGGATCCGATTTTCCCCTCTCTCTGTTTTGTGTAGGTTGCTGCCCTGGCTGCTGTCTTAAGCCTCCCCAGTGGCAGCATAAAATCTTTACTGGATTTTACGTTACCCTTATACGCGCAAAACAACTGCTGTCTTCAGCAAAGATTGAATGAAGATCTCAGGATTTAGGCCAGCAGTTTCCTAATCTGCTTCAGGGACCCTTTATGGTGAAAGGCAGTAGATAAATACGGGATGGTTGGCTGAGTGGAGCACAGGCGGATGGGTTGCCACAGGTCATAACTCAGTGCTTCTCTATTGCAGCAAGTAGCCCACTCTGTCCTTGGAGCCACAACGCCAAACGCTTTTTATTGGGACTTGCGTGTTTAAAGGCTGGAGCTAATCTCATAAAATGGACGTGTAAAGTGCTGGACACTTACACTTGGATTGTTGAAAGCATATGGTCATGGGGCCACGGAGGGTGTTTCTCTGATTCTAATGCAGAAATATGCATTACATCTAAATTGACACTGAAAACTGACCTGAGCGTGGTATTAGAGAAGATTAAATTAACCCCCAGCAATTGCGCCATATTACAAAAATGGTTAGATCTTAATAAATTGAAAATGATAACAGCGGCAAAAGCTGTACATTTTCCCTCATGTTCCTTTATTGCTGTAACACTTCTTTCCAGTTTGTTGCTTCCGTGGGTTTTATTAGCACATTTCAGTGGAGTAGATTTGCTCTGAAGTGATAAAAGCCGACTGTAATCAGAAAGCTTTATGTTATCTGCAGCAAACAATGGTAAATGCCACCTGAGAAGGGCTCCGTTCAATGCCTTCATTACTGTGATTAGTCTAAGACGCTAGAAGATAGCAACAAACTTCAAACTTGCTGATAACAGACTTTGTTAAGAACACAATAAACATTGAACACCCTGTACTTCAACCTAGTACGGAGACAACTCCTCTCCAAACGTACCCACGACTAATCAATACGCCACAGACCTGGCAGTGTGCAGCGTCTAACAAGGTCTCCTCACCTGTGGTCATGGGGAATCCACCTAGAGCGGTAAAAGCCGGGGGAGAATCGATGCTCCGATTCAGCGCTCGCCTCAACGCAACTTAAGCATGGGTGTGAAATACAGCGCGCGCTCCCGTCCTTTGTCACCCTGGCACGAGGGAGGAAGGGGATTTGGCCATCGCATGGACCTTACGCTGATTCTCTGAAAGAGGGGCAATATTGCTCCTGGGAACGCGGAGGTTTGAAATGAAGCAAGGCGTGCAACTATGCTGTACTAATAAATGCCGCCCCTTTTGCAAAACCCCCCCCTCCTCCCTTTTTTTTTTTTATTCTTTACAGCGTCTGTGTCAATACAGAAAATTTTTCTGATAGTTTTTTTCTTTGGCTAGAAGCCACGATTGTTCCAGGTGAAAGGGTTGCCATGCTGGTTTACGGCAAGCGTGGTTTAGCTCTGGAGAAAAAAGGCAACCACCAACAGAAAAACTTTCTGGATGGACAGCCAGCCCTACTGGGCACCCCGGTGCTGTGTGCCAGGGATGGCAGGGCACCCGGGGTCCAGCCCGCACCGGCGCGGAAGCTGAGGCTTAGCTGGGGAGCCCTGCTGCTGAAGGGAAAGGTAACACAAGCCAGCTGGGCTATCGCTCTCCTTGGCGCTGCAACAACCCCTCAGAATGAAAATACTCTAACTTCCAGCAAGAAAAAAAAATCAATTTTGTGCCTAATTTCTAAATACAAAATTAGTATTTCCATAGAACAGATAAAGCTTATTGAAATATCCCTTAGAAAAACAGCAGTCAAAGCTTTTTGCAGAAAAATCAGTTCCAAGAGAAATATGCTGCTCAGGCTTAGCTACATGCTGCTCAAAAGTGTTTCCCCTTAGCCCAGGAAACAGCATTTGCCTTTCTAGCCAGTGCCGTCTGCGCGGTGGAGTTTGCACGCTTGCTGCAGGTAGTCAGAGGGTCTGTGCCTACGTGTCAAGAATGGCACATCACCCCAATAAGGGCTTTTCAATAAAAACACACTTGCTTCCTAGCTCTGTTGACAAATGCAAAAGGCAGAAATCTTAAATAGATCCGGGAAGAGCAATCCTGCTGCCAAAAGGTTAGTTTTGAAGTGTTTGACATTTTCTACCAGAGCTGAGCAAATCATTTATCTGATTAATTTAGTTTCCTCTCTGTTCGCAAGTTGTCCAGGAGCCGTTGCTGAGATTTGCTCAAATTCATTTGTTATCTGAAGTTCCTGCCTAGGTCTGCGGCTTGTTTATGGGCAGTTTGTTCTAAGCAGTCACAAAATTCAGAGCTGTGTTGATTGCTCTTGATTGGGCATACGTGGCAGGATATTGTTTTAGCTCTCTGGCAGGGTGATCTAATTCTTTGAATTAGATATCGGATGTGAATGCAAGTGAAAGTTGTTTCCTACAAAGAGTCTTTGCTGTTCGCCTATAGGTCACTGCAGCTGTGAACACTTCTGCCAGTTCCCAGAACTGCTCTTGAGACCGCAAAGGGCTGTTTGGAGAGTCCAGTCTGACCACGTAACGCAGACCGTAGCAATGCCGTTCCACGAGCTCTGCATCAACACCGAAACTTTAATAGAGATTTCTTTAAAAAAAGTCCACTCTTGGATTTGAAGACCACAGACTGATGGAGATCACAATATACTCTATTACCCAATTTGACAGCGATAGCTGGGGCCCTGGAAATAAACACAGTTTGGACTTTAAATTACTAAAGTAAATGAAGAAAAATTTAAATTAGAAATTCACTTGTCTTTTGAGAGGGAGAAAGTATTTCTCTAACTTAGTTTTCTGCCACATTTTCATAACCTACACATCCTGCTAATTGACAGGTTAAATTTCTACTCCAAAAACACTGTTTTCCATAGTCAACTAAAAACTAATGTCACGTGATAGGAGGAATTACAGCAACATACTCGCATGCCGTATGACATCAAAGTGGGAATAATGAATCCAGGGTTTGCATAATTGAGATGTTATATACTTGGGCTGGAGGGCTCGTCTCATTGTTCAACACTCAGCAAATAATTTTATAAAATTACATCCATATTTTTCTGCTTTGTAAGAATAATTTGGGTAACTTTGTTTATCCTCTCAGTAGCTCTTGGCACGTCTTGCTGATCTATGCATTCCTACAGACTCAGCGCCTGAGCGTTTGGGTGTAGGGGGGTGTAGGCTGAGGTACTTTGTAATAGAGACAGAAAGGAATGGGAATTTCTGGTCTGTGGAAAATTCTGACATTCTGAAATAAATAACTGTTGCAAAGCATGATGAACAGTCACACTTGTGAAGTTTTCTGCCAACATTTTTGTCAGGAGTCTTGGTTCAGTGCCATCAAGACATGTTTTTTCAATAACGTCCAATCGCTTTAGTTTGGTAATACTAAACCAAAATGAACAAAGTCCAAGCGAACGCTGCAGACCTTTTAATTAAGATATGATAGATTATATAAACCTGCTACGCTTCCTGCATTACAATTAGCGCCCAAGTAGAAGCTAAAAGAGTAACAACAGATTAAACGCCGACGTGTTTTCCTTTCTGGGAAGCAAGCAGAAGTCAAGGCGATGCCTTTGAACCGCACTCCCTCCTGAGAGGAGCAGCCCCGGCGCGTCAGGAGATGTACCTGCCACAGGTGGGAGAACCAGCACCCTCAGCAAAGTCACGCTACGACCCACTGCACTTGGCACTTGGGTCTCCCGAAACCCATGCTGGCGCTCAAAACCCAAAGATTGCCTCTCCCTTACACCTCCAGCTCTGCGTGGAGGTAAATTTTACCCCAAATAATGCCGTTTATGTGTTTCTAGCTTCAGTTAGAAATTGTGGCTCCCTTGAGCTTCACAAAGAATCATCATTAGAAGGTAAATTAAGTCTTTTTCTTCCTTTTTTTCCCCCTCTTTTCTTTTTTTTTTTTTTAAAGATCCCATTTCTTTGCTTCGCTAACTGACATTTTTCATGCATTCCCAAGGAAATAATACACCACAGGCATTAAAACTTGGCAGCTTCCAAAGACATTCACAAGTACCTCCCTTTTACAGCATTCAATGGGACTTCACCCAGCGACCGGGCTTTTCTAGTGCAGCTGGTTTTGTATCCAGAGTGAAAGAGAAGGTGTTTCAGGCTGCTCTCGCCACACGGGGAGGATTTCTCTGAAAAGTCACAGCTGGACTGACCCTGTTGCAATAACAAAACCTGCCTGTTGAACAAAAAAATCCCAGTACGCGTGCAGTATACTACATACGCAGCGTCTCTCCACCTGCTACGCACTACTCTTTTGCTCCGTGATATTACTAATATCAAGAAATCTCATATGAAATTTTTTATTGCTTGTGTAATACCAGTGGGGGAAAAAGAAAAAATCCCTTGAAGACTCTGTTAGAGGCAGATCAGAGTCTTTGGCAAAACCAAAATCACTATGTATTAAACCAATTTGGCATATATCTTAAATTATATTCTTAATATTTTATACAGGGGAGTGGCATTTGTGCATATTGGAATTGCCTGAGACGTTTCATTATGAAACCATTGTTGTCAGTTGATTATAATTTTGCCAAACTTTGGCAAAATTTGGGCTGAAATTTTCCTCGCTGTCCATCTTCCTAAGACAGGTTTTGTATCTGATTGCTTTGCTTTAAAATATCAGAAAATACACCTCCAGAATCTAAACCAAGGAAAAATACCTCCGCTTCTGCCACCACAGCAAGGAAATTTGGGGGTTTCCTTGTGTGCGTGGGCTTGTGTGATCATATGTACGTACACCCTGCAGACCTGTGCGTTAATGGTAGAGCCGTAACCAAGAGCCCCAGTCACGGAGAGGATCCCACTGCAACAGGCAGCGTATTATAAAGACATAACGCAATGGTACGTGCTTCAGATGAATTACAGTCTAAACAGGGCACACAAAGTGAGCGGGATTTTTAAAAATGCTTGTGTCCTGGGAGCACAAGTGCCAAGTTACGTGATTCTGATTGCACACGAGATCTCGCTGGCATGGTGGGGTGTAAGACGGTGAGTGATACGCTGCCTTCCTGCCCCTTGCATGCTTGCTTCTTCTTATCACACATCGGGTATGTAGATGGGAGCAGAGCAAATACCATGAAGGACCTAGGAGGCTATTTAGGAAATCAAACCCTCCAACTTGTCCAACTGCAATTTTCATTTAAAATTTGGCCTAAGATTAAAGGACGGTTGGAGCGAAGGACTTAGAAAAAGGTTAAATAAGGTTAAACTACCCAAAGCCAAAACATTTCATTTCACTTCATTTGAATATTTTGGTTGGAAATATATTTAGCTCGCTTAAAAAAAAAAAAAAAAAAAAAAGCAACAACAAAAAAAAGCCCCAGAGCAATGCCTTTCTCTTGTTCTCCTTCTCCTTTCAGGTCCCCTTGCCTGTCTGACTCCCCCCTGCTTGTTTCTAGAGAGGCTTTATCAATCTCTGCCTCTTTCCTTTGAAGTCCTCATTGCCTCCTTGTTGAGCACACTTTGAACAATAGTTCTCTAATTGCTCTTCAGAGAAAACTCAACCTGGAAGGGCCCTCTAGCTGTTTCAGGGGAAAGGGACTTTTTTTCAGAAAAGGTTGTCTTTTAAAACTGAAGCTGAACTGTTTTTCTAATGTTCAGACTGTGAGATACCTGTGTCAGTGACAGTCTTTTTATTCAGCGTACGTACAGCTCCTAGCACAACAGATGTGGAGCCACTGTGGCTAGAGATTGACAGGAAAAAAGATGCCACGTTTCCCTTCAGCTGACCTTGGGATGGTTAAATTAGGGCACTCTGGAGAATATCTGGGGCGTCCTATGTACGTCTTTTTTTCCTTGATCAGGACATCAAAGGACACAACGTCAAGTGGTTCTGCTCTAATATCGGATCGGGGCAATCCATCATGCACATACAGATTGAAAAGTGCCACTCTGTTGTTTGATCACCTTTGTTTGACCTTGAAAATCGCCTACTAAGTGCTGAGAAGAAATGTCACGTAGTGACTATCATGAGAGTTTCTTGGTTAGGTGACCAAACCAAAAGAAGAGGTTTTCTGATGGGAAAACTGAAATTAACCATCCACAGAAAAGTGGAGGAAAATTGCACCTCCATCAATGAAAAACCCCTCAAGCTGATTGATTTTGGAAAGCCCTATTTAATACCTGCATATTTAAGTTTAAATTTGATGAGGCTAGACTTAGACTGGAAACGTTATTCCAAACAAATTCCCTTACAATGTTTTAGCATATTTATCCTAAGTATACAGTAATCGGCAATAAATTCCCTGATCCCCGTACGAATTTCATGCCCCAATAAAGCTCCGAAACAAGGCAAGTTTTGGCTCCAGAGGGCTGTGAAGAAGCCTCTGCAACTGGAGTATTTCTCCAAATTCCACTGGAGGTCAGTGCAGCATTACAGTTCTGCCTGGAACAAGATGTCCTTTTTACTCTGATCTAGTGCTACAGCTAAACACAAACCCCTGTAGAGCTGTTTTTAAACTAGAATTGTATAGTAATAAATATGGGCTTAAGAACTGTGTTTTGTGGTTATATTTGGAACATCCTGGTAGGGATGTGAGAATCTAAACTCGTTTGGGTGTTATTCTTTTTTTTTTTTTCTTTCCTTTTTTTTTTTGTTGTTGTTGTGGCGGTTGGTTTTCAAGAGCTTAGGGTGTTTTTTTTCTTGCAAAGTAAAATTACTTGGAATAGAAAAGGAACAGATTTTGTGAGATGTTTTCATAGCTCCAGAGAAAGCGTATCTTCAAGCTCCTAGTCCACTAGAGGAGCAGAGATAAGTGTGGTCCAGCACATGCCCTGTGCACTTGGGGGCTCTGGACCACACAATTTTTCATTCTGTTTTAAATGTGAACTTACTCAAGTCGATGCTTTTTGCTCTTTGGCCACCTTGTCTTTCTCCCCTTTCTGGTTGTAGGGTATCCACACACTGCGCTCACTTCCCTTGACTGCAGCTTGCATAGGAAGAGGCAGATACAGCTGTGTGAGCTCCAAATTATCCCCTTTGCGCTATGGCTCTCAATCCAGGTGGTGAAACAACCCAAAAAGCTGCCAACAAAACCCAAGCTAGGTGGTTTAAAGTTAGTTTAGACAAGCTACCGGGGCTGCAGGTGAGCCTTTAGGGCTTGCTGCATGTTTAGCTTTCTGGGGAACATGCAGCTCCTCTGGTGTGAGCACAGGGTGCCGGGCACATTGCGGATCTCCTGCCTCCCTGTGTGGCTGTAGCACAACAGATCCTCGAGCCTACAGCCCTGTTCTACTGGCCACCAAAGACAGATGCTCTAAAATACAAGAGTGGAGAAGAGCAAAGAGGGGAAATCTGGGTCCCAGACACTACAACAAATGCTGGATCTAAGTGCTTGATGCATGTGGGATGCATTACAGGAGCGAGGGTAGCAACACCGAGTAGATATCATCACAGTAAAGAAAACTCTTAGGCAAGACTATGGAGGTGAGGGTCAGTCTGTTCTCCCAGGTAACAGGCAACAGGACAAGAGGAAATGGCCTCAAGTTGCACCAGGGGAGGTTTAGATTGGATATTAGGAAAAATTTGTTCACTGAAAGGGTTGTCAAGCATTGGAACAGGGAAGGGGTGGAGGTATGTAGATGTGGTGCTGAGGGACACGTTTAGTCGTAATTTGGCAGTGCTACGTTAATGGTTAGACTTAATGATCTTAAAGGCCTCTTCCAACCAAAACTATGATTCTGTGAGTCCCTACAATATAACCCATACCAACCAGTGACTGACGTAGTCTAGTCCAGCCTAGTCTAGTCCAGCCAGCAGATGTGCCCGTCTCGCTTCAGAAAAACCCAGACACCAAGAACCAGGTGATACGGGACCTGGTCTACCTGAGCTGGGTATGACAGCAATAGGCTTGCTCAGGCATGTCAGCGCTCTGCCCAGAGGTTGTTTGCCTGCTGGCCAGGCAAAGGGGAGGATGAGGAAGGCTGGAGGATTCAGGCCATGCTCCGTTGAGCAGCCTAGGCACAACCCATGGGCTTTCTGCAAAAGCAGCATGCAAAGAGCAGGGTGTTTCTGCCCTTGGGGTCTTCAGGCAGGTCCCCAGCCCAAAGTTTCACTGTTTCTGTTCCAGGTCTTCGTTTCTGCTCACTGATTTATTTTTCAGCTGTATTGGCCAGAGAGCTCATTAGGAAAAGGGGCTGCGAACATCAGGTTTTCCCCCCACCCTCTGTTAAAAGGAATGCTTCAGATCTTTGGCTTTGCATCCTTCCTCCCCTCCCTGAAGGGGGATGGAGGTGGATGCTTGCTCTGGCTGATCTGGCCATAAAGGACACTATGTCCAGAAATTTTAGGTTTCGGTTTAATTCAGGGTACTGAGTTTAATTCAGCTGAGTCAAAGCCATGTTGGCAGAGTGCTAGATTAGACAGGCTCAACCTCCTTTATACACTCAAACACGGATATTTCAAAACACGCTGTTTAGACCATGGAGGATTTCTTGTGTTGGAGCAATCTCATAAAAGAAACGCTGACAGCTGTATCTACTGGTTAATTTAAAACCCAGCTGGAACAAGGCCTGGGCAAAATATTATTGTGAAGTGACTCTCATTCGCTGTTGTTCCATTACTGAAGCAACAAGTTTTACCACAGGCTGCCCCCCTTGCGTCCTTGTACGCCGACTTAATTTCCCTCTTGGCTCCTGCAGTAATATACTTCTGCTCCAGAACATCATATCGCTGTTCCCCCTCCTGCTCCGAGCCCGCTCTGCTCGGCCCATTTTGCATATACAGACCCTTGTAGTCCTTCCTTCCTTCCGGAGGGCTGTGCAGTGCCTCAGAAAGGTTTCCTTTCCTCCACTTTCGCTCGTGATTTTGCGGGTCCCTTCCACCCCAGCCTCCCGCCGGGTTACAAACGAGCACAGTGCCTCTTGGCCGGCGTTCTCCTGCCCAGCCGATGAGGCTTGGCTCGCTCGCCTCTCCTTGCAGCTGGATTTAGGGCTCTTTGGGGAGCAATCGTGTGGGTTCCCAACCCATTCTTTACCCCTTCATCCACCGTCTCCCTGGATTGCTCTTATCTACCGGTGTCATATTTCCCCAAAATAAAGGAACTTTGGTGAGTGAGACAGATCATCTCTCCTCGTCTTACTGGTCTCTGCAACAGCTGATTAACATAACAGTATTTTCTGTTCTAAATCCTATGATTCCCGTGTCTTTCTCACGCTTTCATTCAGCAAAAAAGCTCTTTATAGGCCAGAATTAGAAAGCTGGAAGCTTTGGCTTTGTTTTCAGAATTACTAAGTCTCTTTCTCCTAAGTAATTTTGCACAATATGTTTTATACTTCTCTACCCCTTTCCATGACTTATTTTATGCTAATAGTTCCCTAAGTATTATTAATTAGATTTTTTTAAGAAAGAGAAAGTTCTTGAAAGTTAATTAAAAGTTGCATGCAGTAATTGTGTAAAAGTAGCTTTTCCATTCTGAAAATTAAACCTTTATAATTAAAATCCAATATTCATTTAAAGATTCAAATGGGGTGTTTATTACTCATTTATTATTATTTATTTTTTGCCACTTTGGAAGTGTAATTGCTCCAGCAGAGGGAAATCAATCCAGTCCCAATGCTGAGGTCCCCTCTCCTGTCCCCTCTCTGGGAAATGGGACATTTCCATCATCCCAATTATGTCACCCTGCTTCGGGAAATGATTGAATCCTGAGTGGAGGGACAGGAACACGTGCTTGCACGTATCTTGATCTCCTCCTCTAAAAGCCTGTCACTTCCCCACCCCCCAAGATGTAAAAAAATTTGTTGTCTTGTTATCTCAAGGATAGAATATAGATTTCAGAAGCTATCAGCATCTCCTGTTTGCCAGCAAGAGGCTACTTACTGTACATTCAAATAGCACCGAGGGTGCAAGTCAAAACAGATACTGCCTCAACAGAGCCAAAGTTAAAGAAACGTTAGGGGAAGGGTTCGGATGCTGGCGTAAAACCTGAGTGACTCCGTTCACCAAAGTGCATCTGGCAGTGGGACGGCTGGGTGGCTCTGGATCACCCCCAGTGCTCTGGATGGGTGGAAGAGACGAAGCTGTCCTGAAGCGAGACAACCCCAATGGCTGAGGCTGTGCTCCCAGGGTGTTTCCAGCACTGAAGCGCTCAAAGGGACGTGGGAGAAGAAGGGTCAAGATTTTCGGAGGGGAACCCTTTTTAGTTGTCAACCTTTAGACACCAGGGACAGGACACCATTTTCCCTACTTTGCATTTCTTGGACATCAAGCCTCCTCAAGGAAGCCCAGTTGACTGTATGCTTAGGCATAGCTTTAGAGTCCTTCGAAAATCCAAGTGTAAAATAACATTGCAAAAATACAGGAGGCCCAAGCCCAGCCAACCTCCACTAATTAATGGGGACTAATTGTCGCCTCCCTCTTTTGGCTCTAGAAGTGGCCCAATCCCAGTGGCAAAGTCACCCCTTCATGTATGTGAATGAGCCTGCACAGGACTTTCTTGTGTGTTTCAGAGTTCAATGATAAATAGATATACATCATTATCATAAAGTTATTAATCATTGTGCTGGGCTAATGTCACCCGTTTCTCTTAGAATGGCTTTTGCTGCTGTAAAATGCATAGCACGCCAATAAAACAAGAGCGCGCTGCAATAACCAGCATATAATTAATAATTATCAATAACAAATGCATAATCAATGCAGAACTTCTCGGGATATGTTTAAGAAATGGCTGGTCCCCTTGTGCACATCCTTGGGCCACAATGTTATTACACACTATTTTTACTCAATGAGTATTTTGGGTCTACCAGAGACATAACAAGGAAGAAGCTTTGCTTAAAAGCTAAGAGGAGTCGCTAGGAATTACCTAAACATTTTAAAAACTGGAAACATTTAGGTCAAACGCAAAAAGAAAGGCTCTAGCAGCAGAGAGAGTGCTGTGAGCAAACAGAAAGAACTCCAGTAATACAAGCGTCACCAACAGAAATAATCAAGAATAAACAAAATCCTTGCTGAATTAGCACAGAGGGACATCTCGTTTGTCCTTGGGCTGGATGATATGAAGGAACTTTTCTAATGATAATATTATTACAGTGCACTGGAGCAGCACACTGAGTCCCTCATCAAGATAAGGGCCGTTGTTGTGGCAGCTTTCTAGGACGGGATGTACGAGTGTTACAAGAGAGACCCAACTTAAAGAGCTTACAGTCAAAACAGACAAGGCTTTAGAGGAGGGACCGTCATCTCAGCGCGGGGAAGCTCAAGGTTACAGTGGTACCCGGTACCTGATCCGGGAAAGTGGGGAGCATCACCGTGAGCACCAGCCGCAGCCTTCTCCTCCTCCTGGGGATGGGCACAGCCCCGGGGTGACCCTTGGCACCACCCCAATGCGGCACCGGAGTTATCGGCGTCTGCTGCCGGCTTGGGGAAATGCTGGTTGTTGTCTTTGCCCTAGGAAACCGCCCTCCTCCCATCTTGTCTCTGGAAAGCGGTGATTGGAAATGGGCTGAAACAGGGCAAAATAAGGCAATTGCAATGGCTTGTTAGTGCAGGCCTGTGTTTTAGCCCAAATCAGGTCCTCTGGCTTAGTCACGGCAGCAGAAGCCCAGATTCACAGACTGGGACATATTATGCCCAACTTTAGCCCTTTTAGGGCTGCATTTAGTCTAAGAGTTATCTCCAGAAATCTCTCCAGAAAGTGGCAATTCACCCCAGAACTTGAGGACTAGACACCAGTTTTGTGAACATCACATTTAGGTCTGTTGAATCCCAGCCTTAAAATCCTTCCCTGTGTGATTTTGGAGAAGTCACTTAGCAGCCCTGGACCTCAGTTTGTCTCACTGAGGCTGATCTTTCTAACTTTTGAAAGAGAGAAGAATAATTCCTGAATATTAACCACTGTGTAGCAAGGGCTCTGATAAAGACGATTACAGAAATAAACCACCAGTTGATAACCAAATGCAAAAAAAGAGAAATGATTATTCCCCCAGCATTATCTGTGTGCTCTGCACCAGTACATTTTAAGGCAATCTCAGCTGAAAAGATAAAGACATAGCCATCCTTATAAACAAGGATATTTCATTCAATAGATAGAAAGCTCTAAAGGGTTCCAGCTTTACTGAAGCACTGAGACGCTGAGAATTGAAAGAGGTGGGGAGAATTAATTAGACTTCTGATATTATCCTGGTAAATAAAAGTAATAAGCGAAGCTCTGAAAAGGAAGGACCTGATTCATATTCAAACATTTACAGAATAAACAGCTGCTGATTCTCCTATCTAGCCCAGTCCTTATCCTTTAAGGCTGCAATAAGCGACCTCTTAATCCCAGGCAAAAGACTGCATGAGCATCTGGAATTGAAAAAGAAAGCATATTTCCTTCACTATTCCAATTTCCACTCAATTTCAGTATAAAGTTGTTTGTGTCTTTTTTTATTTTTTTTTTTTCGGTTCCTACAGCAATGCGTGTTTGATGATGAGATTCTGTGCATCTGAACACTTTTGCAGCCTCTTTTTTTTTTTTTTTTTTTCCCCTCTAAATAAAGACACGCCTGACCTCCCTACATCGAGCAGGAGTACCGCAGTCCTTCAGCTTCGTTATATCTCCATTGTACTGGCCATGCTCTTAAAGCACTTATAGCAATAATTTCTTGGCATGATGGACAGACTCAGCAATAACCTGATCCTGCAATGCACTGAATAAACACTTTAGCATTTAGTACATGGACACTAATGTGCTGGGAAGTAATTGCTTAGAGGTTCCCAGCTTCAATATAATAATGCAGGGATTGCATTTATACAGCATAGGAAAAAAAATTGTTATTGGCCAAACTTCCTCTCTCCCATTTTGATTAGCGCAGTAGGAGAGAGAGGAAGGTAAACACGAGGTGATCCTAGGTTACCAGATCCTTCGAGCTGTGGGCGTTGCATTCGGATGCGACTATGCTTAAGAAGTGGAAAAAATCCCACTGACTTCAGCCCATTTACTCTGATTTTACACCAGTGTTCCTGAGAGAAGTGCCTGACCATTAATATCCTCCTTCACAATAGCAATGCTGAAACCAGTAAAGATTAAAAAGCCTATGCTAGCTTGGCAAAAAAAAAAAAAAAAAAAAAAAGTGTCTTCTACAGTAAATACATAAACATGCAGGCAGCAATTCCCCGGGTGAGCTGAGCTTAAAAAAAGCTCAGCGGAGTTAGCAGAAGCAGAATGAACTGTGCAGAAGCACCAAAGTTTTGCATTTCCACTTATGCGAATAATTACTCTAGCCCTCATCAACATTTCTCTGCTTAAATAGCGTTTATAAATTAAAGACGCCTAAACTTTAAATGGAAACTAATTTAGGTATTTTGTTTATTATTAAAAACTTTTTCCCTGGACACTTTGGGCTCATAAATGATTATGAAACAGTTTTGCTACTTTCTCTCTTTTTTTTTTTTTCTCCCTTCTTCGTTTTTCCCCCTTCCTGAGCACTGCGAATGACTCCTTAATAGCATGCAGTGTGGTTACCTCTAGGATACAGAAATGCTGTTTGAAACCATTTTCTTTTTTAAATATTTGATTTTAGAGCTACCAAAAAAAAAAAAAATATCAGATGACCAAAATAAAATAAAAAGAACAGCTTTCCCAATGTATTATTAATACCAATAAATGGGAGCTGGCGGATTTAAAAGCCAAGATGTAATGCATTTTCCTGGAGCAGTGAGCCTTTAAACAAGTTCCAGTTATTGAGATTGTGTAGTAAAAACTGGTAAAATGAAATATCTTTTCAGATAGGATAATAAAGACAGTCTATATTAACATACCCTTCCCGGGAAACACAAGCACAGAAGAAACATTAGCTGCTGTTCTTTATAGACTTGGTTGGGGGAATGCTGGCAAGTGACCTGCAGAACTTCATTTTTAACTCCCTGTTGCAGTCTGGAAACATCTTGATGGAAATACGTGGCCGGGGAGAGCCATGGCTCTGCTGGGCTGGAAGCTCTCCCTGGGGAGGCATTCTCTCAACCACGCGTGGTGCCTCCGGCTGGAATATTTTCCTCTCTGTCTGGAGAACCGGCTCAACGCCTTGCATCACGTTGATGCTTTACACCAACACCTTCGTGGGGCTTCGGTCTGTCGGCGTCAGTCACCCACTGCGCAGGAAGGGACGGGGGGAGCACCTTGTAGGACCAGAGGGAGGGGGATACCAAGGGTATACCCAAGCCAAGGATCCTTCCTGCCTCATTCTTCGCTGGGTGAGGACCATGCTCCTGTGCCCTGCCCCAGAGCAGGAGCCCGGCCGGGCACGGTGTCTCTCCAGGGAAACTGAGGCAAGAGGATCAGGGCACTGGGACGTACTAAAGACTTTGAATGAAACTCCTGTTAAGCCTTCGCTAGACTGCAAAGCCGTCAGAAGGACTAATGCAACAGAGTGCTAGGGGAAGTCATGCCAAGCCTGGGCAGAGGCACGACTCAAGGGTGAAGGAGGATGGCGAGGAGCGAGGGGAGAAGATGCCAGTGATGGGATGGGAAAGGGTGGGATGCCAGTGGTGGAGCGCCGCTGTCAGTCAGCGCAGCGTGGCTTGTTTTGCACTTAACATCTCTGCCCTGTCGCACATTAACATGCAAGCTCTCTAATTGCCAGCGTCCCCCTAGTATCTTAGCAATTTGTTGCTCTCAAATTTGTTAGTTCAAACATCACTTAAGACACCTTGTCTCTAAGAACATCTTTTGTTTTAATTCCTGCAAATCCCCCCAGTATCTTGGCAATTCTCTCTCAAGTCTGATGTAGATGCATTGGTGAGTTACCCTGCGCTTTCCATACTCTTTGTAATTGCTCCCCCTTTCTTGCGGCCCTTGGGAAGCTCAGGAGAGATGGACTGCTCTTAATGCAGTAAATTAATCTCCTGTAACGTACATGTATACCCAGCATTTTTTTCTACAACGTTTCCAGGCAGCCTTTCCTGTTTTCATCACATTTCCTGCGGCAATCCATATTCCTGCTGCCCTCACTAGGGGATCTAATGCAGATTTGTTGTTGCAGGAGAGGGTGACTGATCTCTGCCAGCTGAGGTGTCCACCTGACGATGACTCTCGCTCTCCTTTGGCTCTATATGAACCTTAGCTCACCGGGTGAAGCTAGGTACCAAACTTAAGCAGCTAAAGCTTGGCAAGAAGTCCCCCACCCAATACCGCAGTGGAAGTCGGATGCTCTTACTGAAATGCAACTGCTTTAAGCGCTTGTGAAAATCTCACCTGTGATTGCACAGGGAGCCTTCCTGCTCACGCTGAGAAGATGAAATCTGTACTTTTGACTTTAAAGCTTTTAACTTTTTTTTTTTTAAAATAAGTTTCCCCATTTTTTTAATTTATTATTATTATTATTATTGGTTTTAACCTCTTTTAAGAAAGTACCGTTCTGCTGCTAATTTCTGGCCTAATTCTACTCCCGCCGTGGATGGATGCAGTGCCACCGCACAGGGTCGTGCTTAAGGCAGAGGGTCAGTTGCAGCCCAGCTCTCCAGCCACATCCAGGGTGCGGAGGTTGCTGCGAGCGGCCTCCCTCTGCTTCCCAAGTTGTTCAGCTGCATGCGGAGGGCACCACAGCAAAGACACGCCTGTAACTGCTCGGGGAAAGAGCATTTTAAAGGTAAAGAAAGAGATTTAAGGAAGGAAAAAAAAAAATGAGCAGAGATAAGGCTGAGACAGTGTCAAAGAGATGGAATATACATCTTGGAGAAAATCTAAAAGCAGATCATTACCCAAAAAATACTAGCTGTAAGCAACAGTTTGCAGTGCAGAAGGAATATTTATCCACCAATGTTCTGATAGTCTTTCTATTTTTTTCTGTTTGCTTCCACTGAGGGGTAATGTTATTCAGAGGCTAGAAATGGAGGTTTAGAGGTGGCCGGGGGATGCTGGTGTCTAATCCAAATTCTGCCCTTGCTACGTGATGCCAGCTGACTCACCAACCCCACCGCCCAACGGGGACCACCGACCACCAGGTACTGCTGTGCTAGGAGCTGCACACTCCCGAAACAGAGAGGGTTCTTGAGCCGAAGGGTTTGTATACTCATGGGAATTAATCTGGATAACCAAAGACCAACTCTTTGGGGTCAGGCTCAAGGTCCCTTTGAGTATCTCCTCCCTAACAGCGAACAGGGCATTTACAGAGCGCTCCCCCCTCCGCTGCAACCCCCTGGCTTCCACGGCTTCGCTGCTCGGGGGCCTCTTTGACCCAGCAAAGGTATTTTGCGTTTAAAAGCAAGAGATAGGCTGTGAATTTAAATTCTGTGGCATCTTTTCTTTTGCGGTTGGCATGCCTCATTCCTGTTTAGTTTAGCTCACTTTCAAGCAGATTAAACTAAACTGGTACACAGCACTCTTATTATAGAATAAGTGCTCACAGAGAGAGCTATTCAGGAATAATTATTCTGATTTAAACATTTCTGAATAATTCCATGCAAAGGCAAGTTCTGAACAGAGAGGCAGCGGGTTGATGTGGCATACAGATGGGGGAGCGCAAGGAGCCGTAATACAGTGTATGAGTATTCGTGCTGGAGTCCCTGTTCCAAATGTTAACACATCCAGTCAGGAACAGAAGCACACCAGGTGGTCAATATGTCCAATGAAAACTAACACTATCACGGTGAATTCTGACCATTAAATACGCCCAGCTAAGTCCTCCTGAACGAGACACATAGCAGAGCTTACTCCCCCAAATAATTTAGCAAATAGGTTTGAATAATGAACGCAATCCAGAAAAATCACCATCTGCTTATGGACAATTTGCAAACAGAAAAAGTAGAAGCATTCTTTTAATAAACGACCTGTTATGAATTATTCACGCAGCTCTAATTAACAGTAGGATTCCTAATTTCTCCAGGCAGCCCTGGTGCAACGATACTTCATGATTCTTCTGCATTTTCCATCCAAGACCCTCTGAGCACTTTCCAGACATCGAGGAGGTGAACCCCACAGCCTTCCTTTGAAGGAGACAGTGTCTCCATTTGGCAGGGGATGAAACGGAGACACATCTGACAACGTGGTGCTCTGCAGCTTCCACTCATTCACATCAGTGCGCGCGGCAGCTTCTGCCCTCTTCATTTGCAATCATTTTGAGTCCTGGTTTTGCACCGATGCGGAAGAACTCTGCAGGTGAGTGCAAGTGGCGATGCAGAGTATGCTCGAGTGTCACGGGGACACAAGATTTGTCCTTTGTATCTCGGTTGGTAGTGGGTTGCTTTAGCTTTAACTGCAAAACCATCACTGTAATGTCCGAGGTCCAAATTTTCAAAGGTATTTTGGTACTGGAGAACACAAAATAGATGCTTAAATTGCCATGGCAATGTAAGTCACTAGTACAGTTGGAAATAAATTCAAGGTAAAATAGAATTTTTCCAATTTTTATGGATACAAAACAAGTGTATCTACCTACGCCCTTTTTACCACTACTTTACTACAAACACAGAAGCCTTGATTTGTGACAAGTTGTCTCTTGTCACAAATCTTTTACTAAAGCAATGGTACCTTTTCAGCGACAGTATTCCCAACAATGGAAACTGCACGTTTGTTGTCTGGAATTATGCAGTATAATGACTTATGAGTCAGCATTACCCACTTACATGGTAGGGGGATGGCTCCTATTTGAGCAGAGAGATTTACACCATAGCAAAAAGCTAATGTGTAGCAAACATTGAGGTTAAAGTCAGCCTTAATTCTAGCTTTATGGAAATTAAATGTTAGGGGTTTTTGTTACAGACAAGCTGGGCTAAAAATGAATCCTCATTAACAGAATGCTGTGATACACAGTTACATCTTCCGTGTTGGCCAGAATGTACCGTCTCTGAATTTAGCTTAACAATTTCATATGGCATTTTCCTGCTCACTCCTCCTCCTTCACAGTTCAAGAATAGGAATAGCTCTTACGGCTGAAGGACAGAAGTTGTTTTTCATTAAAGTATCATAGTTTAGAAAAAACAACCCGATTCATCTCCTCTCCCTCCATGGCGTTAAACACACTCAGCATGCAGCATCTCGGATGCCTCACAGGTGATGTCCTCAGCCATCTCCAGAGTCAGGTTTGCTGCTTCCCTCACATCTCAGACTCCTGGCACCCCAGCACTACTTCCATGTTGCCTTCTCATTTCCAAATCAAACACGTCTTTACTAACCTCTGACTTCCCTAAGCAAATCCTGAGGTTTCCTTGAGGAAATAAAAATCAAAACCTTGCCATACTTCAAGAAATATTTGCAGCTGGTAAGAATGAAGGTGCAATCTTGGTTTCGCAGCTCAAGGAGAGAGAGTCAGAAAACTTTATAACCTGGGTGCGTACCAAGCCACGGTGTATCTGAGGGAACAGCCTGGTCTCCAGCTATGAGTGTTACAGCCTTATAATACAAGGCTGCCTGCCAGGGAAGTGGAGATGATAAGTTCTGTAACATAGGATGGAGCCTGAAGGTTAAGATTTGTAACTATCAAAGACCTACTCAAGTAATACTTTATTTGGAAACAATATTTTTTACCTCTTGGCAAATCTGGGACTCTATCCTTGCTTGGGACCTTGAGCACAGTTGTGATGCGGGCTAAATGAATGGTACTAATTAAGTAACAAAAGCCTCCCCAGAAGAGACAGCATTTAAAAAACAAAACAGTTCAGGCATAAGCCTTTTTTCCCCGGGCTACCGAGACAGACGTCACCAGGAGATTGCATTCCAGCCTTACCTGGAAATTGTAACTATATAGAATAACTCTTCTTCCCTCCAGTAAGTAAGAGGGCAGAAAGTAGCTGTCAAGGACAGTAACTATTTCATATTGTCATCATCTTCACGGATATTTGGTACCGTGTACGAAAGGAGGGCAAGGGACTGGCTGCGTGGTTGCTGCTGCTTTTGCATCTTGCTGAGATTTAGAGCAGGTGAATGTGGAGAACCTCCATTTCCTCATCTCCTCATCTGTACCACTGGAGTAACGCACACAGCGATCATCGCAAGGGAGGCAGAGAGTGAATTCAACATCTTAGTCAGTTTTGGTCCCCACTACACAAAAAAGATGTGGACAGGCTGGAGAGGGTTCAGAGAAGGGCCACAAAAACGATCAAAGTACTGGGAAGCCTGCCATATGAGGAAAGGCTGAGAGAGCTGGGCTTGAGAAAAGAAGGCTTAGAGGAGACTTTATCACCATGTTCCACTACTTAAAGGGTGGCTACAAAGGAGATGGAGACTCCCTTTTTACAAGGAGTCACGTGGAAAAGACGAGGGGGTACAGGTTACTCCTGGGGAGATTCGAACTGGACACAAGAGGAAAACTTTTCACAATGAGAACAATCAGCCATCGGAATAATCTCCCCAGGGAAGTGGTGGATTCCCCATCATTGGACACTTTTAAGATTCAGCTGGACAGGGTGCTGGGCCATCTTGTCTAGACCGTGCTTTTACCAAGAAAGGTTGGACCAGATGATCCTTGAGGTCCCTTTCAACCTGGTATTCTATGATTCTGTGGTTAATTTTAGTACCCATCAGCATTTCTGGCTGGGTGTGCCTTTACAATCTGGGCCATAGGACTCAGCTCAATGTGCACATGCAGATGCCTTTTGATACCACTGGAGTCACTCTCACTACCTTCCCATTTTGCCGTGATTTTCCAGTACCCCCATGCTGGGAGAAGCTGCTGTCTCTGCTACCGTACTGCCTCGCTCGGTACCTCTGCAAGGTTGTTCCAGCAGAGAGAACCTGGGGCTGTGAAGTGCTGTGTCCCGTCCCACCCTCAGGACTGGCACCTGGAATGACTGGGATGAGGTGGCCTGGCCAAAATGGTGCCCGGTGAGGGATGACTCCTCCGGGGCAGCGTTCCTCTAACTCCTGCACTCAGATCCAAACATGACCTGATGTCCCCCCAGCTCAGAGGGATGCAGTGGCATGGTCCCAGCATTTCCACATCCTTGTGCCTGTCGCTGTGATCTGACTTGCAAGTGAAGGAGAAGAAATCTCCCCTGGCTTCCCCTCCCCAGCTTCTCTGCTCTGTGTACTGCAAGCAGGTCCCGGCGGCATTTGAGTTGCCTGGCTGAGTCCTGTATGAGTCTCTCCTCCTTGCTGAACTGCCGTGGTAAATCAGGATTAAACTACAGTCTCTGCTGCACCATAAAACCTTTAGCTCTTTAGCACCAGTTGAGAGGCAATACCACTCTCAGCCTCATCAGGAATGGTTTCCTTTTACAAATGTTCACTGACCGTAACTGTCCCCATCGTCTCTCTTCCCTACCCTCGCTCGCTGCATCCAGCCAGCATTGCACTCTGAGGACAAGTGATGCTAGAAGGAAGTGTTGGTTGTTTTTTTTTAAAAAAAAAAAGAAAATAGACAACAGTCCATAAATCTAGTTCTCCTGCCTGATCATTGCTTCCCTCCATCTCCCTCTGGCATTGTCGGAAAGTGGCTCTTGGAACAACCTCTTAAAAATGTATCGGCAAGAAGAAGGGAAATTGTTCTCGGTGACAACAATACTGTACACATATTTGTATATTTATTCTGAAGATCAAATTGATAACAACAGGTCCCTTCATGCCTGCTGATTTATCTGCTGAACAGGTATCTATGCCGTATGCACCGCATGGCTATAACTGTCATGGCTGATATAGGGATAAGATGAATAACCTCTACAGATTTCAGGTACAAGTAGGAAAATGTAATCATAACTCACTTTAGAACCAAGTGATACATATTTATACTTTGCCTATCACAGGCTAGCAAGCCTTTCCCTTTTATTTTGCATTCATGGACCTGTGATGCACATCAATCTTTTTTTCAGTTTGTTAATATTGTTGTCACTCAACTGAAATTTATCGTCACATGACTTATGATTGGGAGACAGTTTCATCTGAAGAACATTCTCTTAATTTACCGCATTCAAATTTCCTCTCCTGGCTTGCCTCTGCATCACAAAGACCGATATTTTGCTTGGTTCAAAACTATTTTGCTTTTTTCCTCCCAAACTAAAAGCAGTAAATGTCATAACTATTTATAAACTGAACAAGAACAGAAGTCAAAGTAGTGAAATAAAATGGATGTAAACTCTTAATCAGCCCCACAGGATTTAATGGATGGGCTCAAATGCCGGTGGCTAATTTCTTTTGGGAGACATGGCCTTGAAGGACCCTCTCTGGATGAAGGTTGTCTTCCCCATGGCAAGAGGAGCAGAGATGACTAAGTGCAGCAGCCCTGCACAAAGGCAGTCAGAAAAGCAGCTTTGCTTACTTTGGGCAATTTTTTAGGGCTTTAAAGGCATTTGTAGTTTCACCACGCTTCCTCTGGACTTTATGCCCCCAGCAAAAAAGGAGCAGGGCTGCCTTCTCGAGGGCTCTGCATGGGGATGCAGCTCCGTCACCGCAGCTGAGCCAGCTGCTTTGGGCTCTCTGCACCTACGCGCACTTGGGGATGAGGGTTACCCTGAGCAGGGCCGTTTCTCCTGCGCCAGCCCCAGCTCCTGCCGCTTGTGCCAGAGGAAGGGTAGACCCGGCCGTTGCGGAAAAGTCTCCACCGTCAAACTTCACCGAGGGAAGAATTTAACTTTTCTTTCTTTCAATCTTTTTTTAGAGATCATAAATATTTATGAAGAGCCTGTCAGTCATTTTTAGGGTTTCTGACTGAGTGTGTCACAAGAGAAGGGCTTTTATGAGGATTTATAGTAAATTGCAGTAAATTGTATTCCTGTCAGGGAGCAGAGAGGAGTTACACGATGTCAGGGGAAAGCAAGCAATCTCCACAGTACGGCAACGACGCCATAGGGTGAGTCTGTCCCTGCCCCAGGGGTCATCACGAAGCCTGTGCGTTTCTCAAGTGTCACTTCAGTCCTCAAACTTGAGCGAGGCACGGTCAGGAGAAACTCCCTCTTCTTGGGCAGAAATCACAGCAAACGGTCCTAATCTAGCGGGTCAATTGCTTTACATGATTTCTCCATGGCAAGATGCTACCTCTACACAATCTACACAAAACTGCAATGCGCACCAATGCCAGGTATTATATCCAACTCCAAGACTCCTTTAACTGTATCCCAACAGGAAAACTGTCCTGAATTTGCACACCAGCAGGATTTGGGGACTTTAAGGGACGTAAAAGCGGGCCTGAGACATCAATGCAACAGCAAGCATTAGAGAGACACTTTTCCTGCAGTAAAGCAAATCAAGACAAAGCCAGAGCAAGTTACAGGAGTACGTTATTGCAACTATCTGTGGTAAAGAGTGAGCAGGAGACAGAGGCTGCTTTAACCCTACGCTTCACCAAACCATGCTGTGACATGCTTGTCACACAGAAATCCTTTGTCCTCAAAATAAAAAAAAGAAAAAAAAAAATCAAGATTCTAACAATAACTTCTCAAAAGCTACACCCAGGACAGTCCTTGCACCAAATCCATTCTCCCGCCACATTGCCACTTCCAGAAAACAATAGCAACATAATTTGCCCGGGGTATTGTAACCAAAGACCCTCTTCTCCCAAGCTACACCCCAGTTGTGCTACAGTATAAACGACTCTGTCTCCCCGTCTCTCAGTGCCTCAATCCTAGCAACTTTAAAACAAATGAAAAAGTAGAGTACAACATTTTTTAAACCTGCCACAATTTCATCTGATTTTGCTGCTCATCATTAGGACTACAAAAGATTAAGGGAAAAACTGATGGCACCCCAACACTGAAGCAAATCCTCCATGGATCACAGCACATTAACCTGAAAGCGCTTGATTGCATTATCTTACCAGCTCCAGAGCCATGCTATTATTCTTTGGCTTATTCCATCACTTTATATTTTGCTCATTAAAGTGGGGGAAGAATGTCAAGATCACATGTGGCCCAACAAGAAAGAAGTGTGAAAATGGGAAGTGCTTTTGCATTAATTGAATCAAGGATGACAGTGCGAACAGCTTTGAGCCCCATAAATCTAGACAGGCTCTTGTCAGATAAAGTATCAATGCGCTTTATCAAACTTTGTCCATAGATTTATAGAGTGCTCAGACCACAGATCTGTAGTTCCTCAATGTAATCACTTTGGCATTTTCCAGCTATGCTACCAACCTCCATGTGAAATAATGGAATTTATTGACAGAGAAGCAGGCACTGCAATTTTGCTGTTGTTTAGAAAAATTGCCCATCAATGAGGTGTCGGTGGAGAAAGACAAAAGGTATTACAGTAAGATGACTATCTCCTGACTCCTGCTGAATTGGTAGATGAGCCATTAGCTTCCATGGAGGGAAAGGGGTGGCCACTCTTCCAGAGAACTGCTCTGGCTTTTACTTACAAATGGTACTGCTCCAAGACAAAAAACTAAATAAGATCAAATCCCCAAACCTAGACTCGTTCCAGTCTGCTGAATTACTTCAGTCGCAGGTTGCAAGTCAGAAGTCTGGGTTGCGTCAGTGCTGTTTTGGTTAAACTATCACAATATTTAACCTCCTGATAATATAGGTCTTTGCACAATTCCTGTTCACACTTCACTGTCAAGGGTAAGTACCACTGATTTCATTAGGTAAATGTGTATTATTCTTCCTTGCCGCATTAAGGGATACAGAGTGTGTGAGTTTGGGAAAGACTGTTGAAATAAGGCTGAATATAATATCTTCTTTTTCACTGCTTTAAGTCCCCTGACTTCTTGTTTAGTTTCAGGAAGGAAACAGAGGAATCTTGCCAGGAATCCTCAACAAAACAAGGTTTACATTTACTGCAGGGAGTGGGAATGCATGTTCATGTGGGCATCAATTTATAATGCACTGTGTGTCTTGAAGCATCCTTTTCAGAGATGGCTGCATGAGCTGGCGCATGGTCTAATGCTTTGTGAGCAGGACTTCTGGGTCTTGCTGTGATAAAAGGGACTGCAGTATGGGATGGCGAGCATTTCTCCAGTTGGCTTCAGATCACCTTGATTTCAACAATTAGTATGACCTCACTCTGTATTGACTGTCCTCTAAGAGTGCTCAAACTATCTTAAAATCTTTCCTTAAAAAAAATTTCTATTTTCCACCTGCCAACACCTGAAAATATTTTATGATTGAATGATGGTTAGAGCCTAAGCCAGAGGATGAGCCCCCCCTGGAACACACCTATGCTTCTATTGAAAAGTCCTAATCATGTCATCAGCAGATAATGATGCAACTTGTCTCCCACTGGGTTCTATTAATCCTGCTTCCCCCAGCATACTTGGATGCCTATTACTGCTCCAACCGCTATTGCAAGGTGCTCTAACAGATCCACGGACTACAGGCTCTGCTGCTATATGGACACCTTGGGACTCCAGACAAGAACCCTGCTCCTTTATTTCCAAAAATACAGAGTTGATGCACATGAACTGAAAGACGTACCAGGTAAGTAGACACATCCTGCCCCTCATTCTCCCTTGGCATTGACTGCAAGACGGCGTCCTTTGCTCATTAAATGCCACTTCATTCTGGTACTAAAGCACTTTGCGGGAGACACAGAGGTGGGAAGGAGTTTATTCTTCTGTGCTACAGTAGCTCATGCCCCAAATGAAATCAGGGCTCATGTCGCTCTAGGCAAGATATACATGCTTAGAAATACTGCCTGGCCTCAAGCACACACCGTTCAAGCAAATGAAGGAAAGGTGGAAGGGGAAGCAGAAATCCTGAAGAATGAAGTGACTTGCCTCAGGCTGCAGAGAAGGTCAGTGGCAGAGGCAGAGCCCAAGGAGCTTTCTAAATGCTATTCCTGCTAGCAGGGACCTTGACCTAGGAGATAATCAAGAATGAAGTATACGCAGTCTCAAGCCTGTGTCTCTGGGCCAGGACGAATTCCTTACTTTGATGTGACATTTTAAATTACGCAAAACTCCCGGCCTTCTCACCATGCCTCGGTGACCCTCAGGGAACAAAGGGGCATACACAGTAAAGGGCAGCCCGAGCAATGGAGACAGGCTGAGAAATAAAATACTAGAACAAAGCATCTTGGTTTCCTAGCATCAGCAAAACCCCAAATTCCAGCCCAGCCACACGCAAGACGTTCAGTCACAGAAAATAAATAGCGTTGAGGACCATTGCATAACGCTGTCATGTAGTGGGACAGGTACATAACACAGAGGGGACTAATTTCAGGCAGAAAGCGCCTGTTGGAAGAGAATGACTGGCTTGTAACATACCCCTGCTACATGAACATTTCCCAGTTGGGAGGCCATTTGGATGCACGCCCTTCCAATCTCGTCCTGGCACCGTAGGATGTCATGTTTAAAAAGACATCATGCAGCCAGGGATGGGAGGGCTGCTCAACATCTCACAAGGAAGGCCTGTTCTCACAAGACTTCCAGTCAAACTGAATAAACCCAAGGTTTACAGAACTTGCACGCAATCAAACTCCCTCTATGTAAGGACAAGGCACACCCTACATCCTGCCTGAAGCTGATTCAGAGGGAGTGTCCTCTTGATTCAGAGGGAGCGTCCTCTTGTGACCTTGCTGTGCTGGGCTGCCGTGCCCTAGTCCTTCCCTAAGGAGATGGACAGACCTTCACCAGCTGTTAAATTAGAGTAAATAAAAACAGTTATGAACCTTCTCAGGTGAGATGTTATATCTGAGTGTACAAGCACTCTTTGCGTCCCTACATGGCACTGGTGAAAAGTCCCATAGACAGCCACTACCCTTCCAGTGAATCAGTGGTGGCATCCAGCTATGGAGGCACTAACACCTTAAATACACTCAGCCAGTGCCTTGTGATAGTCTGGCTGCACCATAATTTCCAGAGTGCTCTTTTAAAGCAATGTTTCTGTCTCTACTTATTATTAGTCAACTGATTCTCCTGCCTCGGTACCACCTGTAAGCCCAAACCGCCTTCCTGCCCAAGGAGGGGATACATTGGCGAGTCCCCATGGGCTCTCCACACAGCCCTGCAGGCACTACAATGGCCCGAGGCAGCTGCCACGACAAGACTCCTGAGTCATAGAGTGTTCAACAGCTCAGAAGCCACTTGGAGACACTATTTGTGCTTTCCCCCATCCGATTATTCCAGCTCCTTGTGCCTGACCCAGCAGCAAGTGTGCTGTGCTCAGGCTTGAAAAAAAATTGGCAGCAAATGACTGCAAGTGCAGTCGGGTTATACTGTGACTTGCTGTTCCTGCTCAACCAACGCGTGGTTTGACTACTGGGGAAAGATACAGGTGAACCCCTGGCTGTTAGGTCCTACAAGGAAATCCACCCACCCATTCTGATTTTATCCTGGTCAAAATACATTTGCTTCATCTCACCTCCACCTGGTCACAGTGACCCAAAGACCTGTTTCTACTTCTAATCTCATCTGAGCTTACTGAGTGGCACTGCGTAAGTTTAGTATAATTTTGCCTCTCTTTCTCCCCATCTGTAAAGACAGTGCTGGTGATGCTGGCATGTGTAATGCCACACTGTGGTCTACAAATGAAGTATAGTCATGATGATGTTTAGCAAATGAAACAAGGAGAGAAGATGCACGCTGGGGAGAAGCACAGAGAGAAACATCGTAGAACAAATTACCGAAGGTCTGACACGGCAATGAGATGTCAGGAGTTCGTTACCGGATAGGAGATTGCAATATGGTTCCAGACAGTGGTGCATTAATGCTGCTCTCTCTTGGTTTCTGAAGTCTGTATTATCCTTGTCAAAGAAACCATAGTCATAGCTGCTTCCCCTGTGGGTAGCTGCAATAAGGAAACCAAGTCCCAAGAAAAAGTGGAGTGAATCCTTGCTGAAACATTGCTAGCCCAGGACAGCACACACACACAAAGGTGGGCAAGCGTTGAAGAAGCAACCGTGCTGCGTATCTTTACTTGATTAAAGTCCCTTAAAATAAGAAACGGTCAACTCATGTCCTTTCAGTAGCCCAAAATTCACTAAGTAAATTAATGGAAGGAGGTTGTGCAATAGGAGTTAATTTCTTGATTTATCTACCATGTATAACTGCTTCTCACACTTAATGGGTTTAAAATGCAGTATCCAAAATACATATAGTGAAGATGTGTTACAGAATGTGAGCAGTGCTTCCAGGCACACGCACAAACGCGCTCAAACATGCAGTAGCTTCCTTCTGCTTTGTCATGACCCTGAATTAATTCTTACATTAACGGTGCTCTTCTTTATAACTAGTTTAGGCTCTTAAAAGATTTGCACCTAGCTGACTGGGGCTTATTATGTGCTTCCTAACCCTTCTTCACGTCTGAAATTTCCATCTGAGTCTGTCCATCACTGCGCCCAGAGAATTGCAAATATCCAGGACGCCTTTTGCCTGGCTCTGTTTCAGCACAAATTGGGGTTAGACATGATCCAAACAAAACAAGAATGGTGCAGAGGTCACTGGTTGTGACGGTACTGAGAGGTTTGCTTTGGAAGACAGTTGATGCTGGAACACTATCCAAAAGCTAAGGTCCCTTTCAACTTAATTTGTAGGTTTGTAACAGTAGAGATGAGTTGTTAATTCACCCTTGACAGCTTTATTCAACAATCGATGTATAGTCCTTGGAAATTAAATAATAAGGATCAGTGATGTCTCGTATTTATTTTTAAGGGTATGAAAGGACATTAGCCATCATTTAATAGAGAAGCAGAGTGATTTCTGTAATCAGAGACATGGGTAGAAACAACTTGATCCCCTAACGGGGTAGCAAACCCTAGAGTTTGACTGGGAGAACACCTTTTGTCTAATAAAGAAAACCGGCTGTTCCGCAGGACAGCTGCGATAGGCATCTCTGAGCTGAACATTGCTGGGAAGAAGCTGCACAGTGCACTACAGCGATGATCAAAAACGTACTGTTAACACATTGGCCAGTGCAAAGGCCTGGGCCTCCTCTCGTGGAGGGCCTAGATCAATATGGTATTGGCAGACTGACATGCAAACTGGTGTCCATGAACGGAAAACGGGGCAGAGTGCTGTGAGCTCTCCATGTGACCTGATCTCTACCACAGCTCCTCTAACCCCCTTGACTCTAAGCCCAATGAATACGAGAGTGTCTTCTGACAAGACCATTCCCCTCTCCTATGTTACGTGGTTCTGGGAGAAATTTTGTCTTGTCACCAATTAAACATTCAAAGCTGGAAAATAAAAATGCAGTGAAATTTTCTTTCTGTCTGTGAGGCTCTGTTCTGCTGCTGCATGCCCTATACGTATCTCTGATATTTTCAAGAGAAATAGCGGGTTCATGTTATTTGTTTTAACGTCCATGATGTTATGGCATTGTAGATGAAACATCTATATATGCCACTGAGAAGGCTCAGGAGAAAAGAGAGTTTTTGAAGTGGGGAAGGAAGGCTAGTAATCTTGGCTGAAGAAGGGGAACAGAGGTAAAATTCAAAAGGGCAAGTTGCAAATTAACTAATATTAAAAATGGGAGATTCATTAGTGAAAGTTAGACTGACCCTTTCATACTAAGTCACAAGCTGTTCTTAGCGTCATACTATCTTACACAGCGCACATCAAGTAGACTTGATCTCCTGATCAAGAGAGACACATGGATTAAAGCGGAGCTATTTCCATTAAAAATTAAAAAAAAAAGAAAAAAAAGAAAGAAAAAAGGACATGAGTATCAGGGGGATTGGACAGCTCTGGGGTCTGTTAATAGGACAGAGCGTTGTTCGCATTTCAAGGTCTCTGGTCTGATTACAGACCAGGTCAATAGGGAGAATGAAAGCCATTGCGTTTAATGGCTGGTTAGTGATGGATGTGAAAGGAATTGATGGTCTCAATCCAGTTCAGAGCAGACTTCACAAAAATACCTTAACCTGTCTTGCATTTTTTTTAATAGAAATGCAGAGATCTGAGGAAGGAATAAACTGAGATTAAAGTACCCAGGCAGGGGCATCTTTTGTCCATTCCCACCTCTGCTCTGCAATTTCTCCCAGCTCTGGCAAATCACCTGGTTCCTCACAGTCTCAGTTCTCTTTATGTAAAACAGAGTTGACATTTTACTGCCTTTTTTAAAGCAGGTCGGGTACCCCTTATACCCCAAGGGGATCCATGTCTCGCGTACCCCTCTGCCTTCAGAGATCTCCCCTTTGCCTGGAGGTCAGGCAGCAGAACGATGTTCCTGGATGCTGCTTCAGAAAGCCTCAGTCCTCAAGGCCATCAATCAGTCACCTTTCTCAAGCACTAAATTCATTTAAGGGAGGGAAAAATAAAAAGTAGAGTAAAGAAAGAACTAGATTTCATCATCTGGGAAGATTGTGAGAGGGAGTCTGCCTCTGAAGCGCCTACAAGAGAATCTAATCAAGGCATTTACTATAAACAGAGAAAATCGATCACAGAACATTTTTAACATTTAAAACATGTCTCTGTTTGGACAGCTGAGACATCCCATTACTGTGAATGACACTGCCGGATCAAGGGTCTACGCAATTTGAGAGAGCTGTAAATCATCCGCAGACCTTCGGGCACACAAACATTTACAGAATTGCTTTAAATTATTTGTAAATAATGGGCCAAATCCATCCCTGGGCACAGAGTGGCTATCTGCCATTGGCTTCAACAGAAACCGCCCTGCCTTACTCCAAGGCTGAGCTGAGCGGGCGGACGCGTGGGGCCAGGTACCGGTGTGGTGCGGGGGGAGTTTGAAGATGACACCTGCCTTAGACCCTGCCCACCCACGCAGCAGAGCACGAACTGATGGGCAGCGGGAGCTGTACAAATCTGTGTCCAAAAGACGCGGGTGTAAGTGCAAGCAGGGGCAGTGCGCAGCTTTTGTGCATTTTTACACCCTTGTGAGACATGCGTCTTGTCCAAAGCTTTGATGAGCCAAATGCAAAGATAACAGAGCAGAGAATAATTTACAGGCTGATAAATGAGGGTGAGCGTGAGGGCACAGGAGAGTTGGATTACACTAACATGGGTGGCCTCTTCATTCACTGAATGCCAACCTACGGTCATGCTGAAGCAGCCGGTGCCTCCCACGCTCCCTAGTAGCAGGTTGAGGGCTACTAGGTTGACATGGTTTAAATGATCGCAAACGTAAGAAGAACCTGCTAGGTCTTGGATACTGCTGGCCAGAAGCTCTCGCAGCACTTTCCCTGGGAGGTCAGTGTCATTATCTGAGTTGCACAAGTGTGGCACGGCAAGATGAGGCGCCTCGAACAATATCATCCAGCAGGACATATGGGGAGCGAACCCAGGTCTCCTGAGTACTCTGCTGATTGGGCCACCCCTCCCCAGTGCTCTTCTGGAATAAAAGCATTAACTGACGGTTAAATTACCTCCTTCTGCAGGTGAAAGGGTGAGGATCTCAGGAGATACCTACTACTGCTCAGCTCATGCAGAAAAAAGAGTGAACAGCAGTGCGCTCTGCAAGCAGGCATGCACCGGCACCGAGGACCTGGGTCTCAGGTCTCCAGGGGAAGGGAAAAAGTAAAAAAAAAAAAAAAGGCTGCAGCTTGGTAAGAGCTGGGACCTGAGGCAAAGTCTGTACTTGCTGGAGACGCAGCCTGTGCGACATCTAAACACACTCAACAGGGGCCAGTGGTGAGACTCCACAGCCTGGCCCTCGCATCCTTGACCATATCTTGATGTTTCAAATTAAAGCTTTTAACAACAGTATGTTATAATGTGAGCCACGATGGGATCAATGGGGTTACCAATACGTTAGAGCGGTATTAGGGAAGGAGCCCTCCTGCTTGGCTCATTACTGCTAGTGGAAGTCGGTCTCTCCAGACTCAACGAGAGTCACATAAGCAGTAAGTTAATGGGCTGCTGTTGCCGCTGCCTCTCATGTCCAGGTCTGTTAATCTCAACAGGAGCTGTGCTAAGGAAAGTCCTATTAAAGAGGATTTTAATAAAGGGCTGATTTGTAAACACATATGACCCCGGCCTCATTTGTAACGTAAGGAATATGCGCTCTCTCGCCTCTTGCCTGTCTGCTAAACTTTAAAAAGGCCATTTGCTGTGATACATTACGCTCGGAAATCTCAATGGATTTTCCTAGAACATTTTCTACAGACTTTCTGTTGAAACTAAATGGAACTATCCATGTTGGGTTACTTTATAAAATCTCCCTAGAATTTCCTGCTGATGCTTTATAGACAACGCTCGCAAGCAGAAGGGAGAATAAAAGAATTCCCATTCCCCCTCTGCTTTCCTATGGTTGCTGCCAAAGATGGAGGCAGTTTTCCCTCTGTGGGGAGCCCGTGGAGCTCCTCTGGCTCAGAGACATCCCAGAATACCTGTAAAGAGCATTTATTGATTTGTATTTGCACATTTGGAAAAGCAAACTCCAGAATGGATATTAAATAATGAAAAGGTTTTTTTCTTTTTTATTTTGTACAAATATTAAAGGGCCATATTCTAGCCTGAGTGACATCCCAAGCAATCCCATTGAACCTCCAGGAAATTGCATTGAGGAGGTATAAACCAGCAGAGAATGTGGCCCGCTGTATTTACCTTCTGGTTGAAATCAATACAAAATCTCTTCTTTCTTTTTTCTTTTTTTTTTTTTTTTTTTTTTAAGTCCAAAGGCTA
>VYXH01011000.1:413899-448659 GCA_013397275.1 Burhinus bistriatus | reverse complement strand
TTTTTTTTTTTTTTTAAAGCGCAGAGGCTAAACCCCACGTGATAAACTAAACACATGGACCTGGCACTGAAAAGTCCAGAACTTGAAAGGTGGCCCCATTCCAGTGACCAAAAGTCCTTTCCACACCAAAATATTAGCTTTGCACGGTATCCTAAGTTGAAAAGCCCAGGATTACACAGACCAGTGAAAATGGCCTTAGAACCAGTCTCTCCTGTGACAGCAAGTGGAGGGATAACCTGCACTGGTAACCGTATGGGCTGCTCCTGTCTGCTGGGCAGGTGAAGAATTCTTTTTTGTAGCAACACTCACCATTTGTCATTTAAGAACAAACTTACTCGACAATAGGCTGTCTGAACACTAACACATAAAATGCAATCCACGGGATCTCAGCTCTTAGTTCAAAGAAATTCTGGTGGACACTTAAAATTAGTATTATGTTCATTTGGGAATTTATAAATAAAGCAGAAAGGATGTGCCTCTTTTTCAGTGGTTCCAAAGGAGCATCATCACCGGATGGATAAAGCTTTGGGAGGCTGCAGCACCGTTGCGGGGGTTCAAAGCCTGAAAGCCAGGGATAGATGTTTCATACGTGCAGATGTTTCATACATCCAGATGTTTCACTGGTGGGTGCCTGGCTGTCTGGGTCTGGGAGATGCTCCCAATGGCACCTATGTGGCTCACAGAGTGGACAAACCACTCTGCTGACGCAGCTTCGCAGTTCTTTCCCCCCGAGCCCTTTTGTTCTCACTGCGCTTGTGACTAGCACAAACATGGTGACGGAGGAGAAAGTCAGCAACCTGCCAGGACAGCTCGCTCCGCCTTAAATTAATTCCCTTTTTTCCTAGCGGGGTCACCAGCACCTTTTCTACCAGGCTGCTAATGCGCACCCACCACGGGCCAGACCGGGAGCCTTTGGGGGAGATGGGAAGCAGCACCGCTGCTGGAGCCATGCACGGAGCAAGGCATGCAGCTTGGCTCCCGTAGCTCGGCACAACATCTCGCAGCGACGGCAGCCGGCTCCCAGCCATGCCCCTGCGCAGGGACAACCCCCCCGACTGAAGAGCTACGTGCCTGCAAATTGCTGCACGTACACGCAAGAGCAGAGTTAATATGCTCTGCATGCTCAGTAAATCTAGAGCTCTCTGGGAGAGCTGGGCAGGCAGCATATATGTGGTTTTCAGGGAGAAATTGCCCTTTTCTGACTCTGTCCGGAAGCGAATAGCTCACCCTGCAATAAAGGCTGGGCTCCTCTGATTTATGGTAAAGACCCATCTTAGTTATAAAGCTCCAGCTCAGAGTTCTCCTGACAATCGGAGAACATTGCAGTTNAGAGAGAAAATAAATAATTTTTAAAGAAATCCTCCTGTTGCAGTAATGGTGAAAAACAAACATGGCTCAGTTCTGTCCAGGGAAACTGTGCCATGTGTTTCTTGCCACAGGGGATCGGGTTGTCAATGCACAGCTTGATAAGTTTGTTAGCATTAGCGCTACACACATTTCCATTGATGGAAAATCTTACTTGCCCTCATGGAAGAATCTCTGCTGCAGATGACCTTATTGAAATTCCAGGTATGTGGTAAACAGCCATTCCTGCAGGCTGCTGGTTTCAGCCTGGTGGAGGAACAGCCGTCCGAGCTAGGGCAGCGTACATGAACTAGCACAGCTCAGTCGAAGTCGGAAGAGGGATGGCTCCTGCAAACAAGCATCTGACTTCACTCACAAAGCTGGCAAGCTGGCCCCTTCTGTTCGCACGATCTGAACGGCATATGCTTCAAGAAATGATGAGCTGTAGATTAGTCTAACTACTTCCCTTTAAGAACAGCAGCACACACCACGTTAGGCCCGTGCAATCCTCATGACAGACCCATGGACGCATCATAGGATCGGTGGAAGGTCGAGGGGGGTGACACTTCTTTGGTGGGCGACGTGGGAAAGGCATCGCTTACAGCAGCGCCTCTAAACAGATGGTTGGCAATAGGGTATAAAGCGACTCGGAGCGTGCACAAAGGGAAGTGGGATCATATGGTGTAGCTGTAATTGTTATTAATTATCTATTACCAGATTAGAGGTACATTAGTGACCTGCACCACTTATCCAGCGCACTAAACCCCGCAAAGGTTCTCATAACATAATAAGGTTAAAACAATAATGAAACGGTACAAGAACATGACACACCATAGCACAGCACCATGGCGTTAGTCGGGCTCCTGGAAGAGCACTTTAGCCGAGTAACATGAGTTCTTGTGGAAGTGAATCAGGTTACATTACGGAGATGGAAAGGGGAGTGGATACCATACAAGTAATTGCTCACAAACATACCTAGCATTTTCCTTGGCGATACTCAGGGTTATGTGAATAAAACTGGAGCTAATCATACTCCTCTGAATACTCCCATTAATTTCTGTGGCTGAACTCAAGCTGCAGAACTTGCTAAAGCAGGAGGTCATTAAAACAAATAGCTAGCTAGGATAAAATGAGAGGGACTGGCCCTTGACCGAACCTTGATCACTACGGTGGCTTAAGAAGGTTTTTGTCTCTCTCCCTTGGTAAGGATTTGCTGAAAACGTGATGGAGAAAAGTGGCAGTCTAACCATTAATGCTAAGTTACACAGTGCAGGTTTGTAGCTATAGGATTCAAGCCTGGCCATCAGCCCTGTGGCTCAGCATAGGCCGCTTCTGGGCTCGCCTTTTCCCACCACGAGGAAGGAAGCTTTCAAGCAACTGCCTGAGCGTTTTGTTTTAGCACTGTTGGGCTCCTGCCCAGAGATCCCCGTCATCACCCAGGAACCTGTTTTGCAGTGTGCTACACACCAAAATGTTCAGTTCTTCCTCTGAAGAGCTGATGGTCAGTGGAGCATCTCCACCAAGATTCTCCTGGTGCTCCTCAGCTGCGTCCCCGGTGCTGTCCTTACCTTGGAGGAAGAGGGCGGCGGACCAGAAAGCCCCAGATTTGTTTGAAAACAACACAGACTCCAATCCCTGACACGTTAATGAACCTTTCTAACGAGGTCTCCCAATGACTGAAAGGAGCAACGCCCTGCACACAACCTCTCTTCCTGACACACACAGATGTGATGTGCACCATCATAGGTATCCAGGGCCTAACGCATTTCCAAAAAGATCATTTATAACCCCAGACAGCTGGCACCAGCTGCTTATCTAAAGGCAGTTTGGCCTTAGCCAAAGATCATGATGCCATTGGAGGAAAAAGATACCTTTTTTTTTTTTTTTTTAAAGTTTTAACCTTGTTTAAAGCCAAAATTAAAAAAAAAAAAAAGGAAAATCAATAAATCTTAAATTGTATTCAGCTGGGACAGATGGCAAACATATTAAACATTTGGGCATTTAGCCAAGTGCACATTTAATGCAAAAATTGATGCCAGTGAAATAACCTTTTCTCCTTTTAAAAACCCTCTCCAAGTTGATTATTATCCACCAAAAACAGAAAGAAGAAAAAAAAAGGAAGAAAGGAAATAAAGGAAATCGAGCTCAGAGATGCATTAACAGATCGCTTTGAGTAACAAGCCAGCAGAGTTTATGGCACAAAACATGAACCTTATTTAGAAAGCATTTGGTCGGGGTTGATAATACACAGTATCGCCAGAGCCCGATGCGGTCTGCTCTGCTGCCTGTGGTTGAACTGTCTTCCATCGAGGGCTGATTTACTGTACAATTAAGACAATGTCTACGAGATCTAAAGCAAGTACCTACTTCCAGGGGGATACTCCTAGATCCAGTTATTATCATGCCAGCACATGAAGTATCTCTTTCCAAACAAGCACCCAAGCCCTGCTGATAGTCTCCTGACAAAAGGCACAATCCTGCGAAGTGCTGGGGATGCTCAGGTCCCACCGAATTCACTCAAGGATGAAGGTGCTTATTGCATTGCAGAAAGTGTTCAAAGGCTAACATTCAGAGCTCAGCATCTTTCAGGATCTGGTCCAAAGCACATTTCCATTCAGAATTAAGAGGAAGCACTTTTTTTTTTTCCTTTTTCTGATGAGTGAATCAAATAAATGGACTGAGAGTTATTTCTCCCCTGAATATTTTTTGTGCTTTTGAAAGATTCTGCTGGCAGACTGATTGCTCTGGAATATTTAATTTACTTACTTATTTTTTAAATTTATGCTGCATGTTCATTCACTATTCTCTAGGTACACAGACAAGAAAAATATATACATATCTTTTTTGAAATACGCCATGTCACAAATCTAGACAAACAAGACTAAAGGAAAGGTAGAAAGCATGCTGAAAGGAAAGGCTGAGACATAAGCACGGCAATGCTCCGATCTTCTCATTGCTTGGCAAACGAGGTCAATATAAAAAAACCTGCCATTACGTACGGGGAAATAGAGGCACAGAGTATGGCTACAACCTACCCAACATCTCTGAGCATTTGCAGCAGCGTTAAGAGTATAGTCAAGTGGTCCCTGGTCCAAAGTGGTGCCCCAGTATCAAGACCTTGCGGTGTTTTTCCCCATTAGAGGCTGTGATAAGGCCCTCTGAAACTTCCCTACGGCCAGCCTAGGAATTGCCTGCCTGTTCCAGGGCTCCATTGACAAAACGCTGTAGAAAACCAAGCTATCTTTTAATTTTACATTTGTTACAAAAGGTAGGTACAAATCAAAACAGTTGCAAAAATATTGGCTCCGTAGCATAATTAAGTACAGAGATGTTTAAAGTCCATGCTTGTGCCAATGATTGATTGCCAAGAAAAAAAAAAAAAGCAGTGAGCTGGATAACTAAACCCTCCCCGCCCCAGACAAAAGAAACCCTCAAAAACCAGCCTTCAAAACCAACTGTGTTTAATTCTCTAGTAAATTTTCCTTTTTTTTTCCAGTTAAAATTAGCAACGCGCTTATTGATTTTTGTGTAGCTAGAAATGTATAGGTAGAGCTAAAAGAAGGGTAAATAAAACATGATGGACTCAGGGTTAGATAAAAGAAAGTGCTTATAAATGCAGAAGTCCATGAGCAGAACAGAAACCGTGAAGGGTTCAGGCAAGAGGCCAGGAAGCCGACTGCATACTGTAAGCTATTATTTGTGTTGAAAATCTCCAGGAATTGACTGAGTATGAGCTTTCTTAAGCAAGACCTTTCGCCAAGATCTATACTGTTATAACCATCCCATATTATTTATATCGCAGGAATTTCCATATGTATTATCCTGCCTTGTCTTCGCAACAGAGGAACTGGTGCAGGTGCACGTGGATAGTTTCAACAACTTGGTTAACAGGGGTGACATGATGTAATGTTGTTAGTTTAAGTGATCTTTGATCAATAGTATTCGTGACAACAGCTGAGTGAGTTTGTCCTTAATGCCAGGAGGTATTTTACCACTTCAGTAGTTTTAAAACTAGGGGACTGAGTCCAGGAAAATCAATATGAAAGCGAAACTCTTCTAAGTTCATAGAGGAACTTAGAAAAGGTGGATTGCAAAATGGTCGAAAGCTCAACAAGAGTTGGGACTTCTTGGATCTGCTGCACAATCACCTATTCCTTCTTCACGTGACAGGGGACAGGTCACCTCTCTCTTCTTACCCTCAGCTTACCCACTTCCAAAGCTGATTTAAGAAATCCGATGACCTGCACCAGTGCAGTTGCACCAAGCTGATCATATGTAGGGCGAGATTCAATATCTGAAGTAGTTAGACCCAAAACATGTAGGAATTTAAAGATCCATATCACCAACGTGCACCAAAAGCAACAACTACAATATATAACTTAAAACTATGTAGATATTTAAGTCTGCATATATATGCATATTTAAAAATATAAACTGCCTTCATCCAAACTGGCATAAGGAGAGATCTGACTGTAGCAGATAGTTCTCATGGCTCAATGTTGCCTTGACCTTTGTGTGCCATGTTTTTGATGCTGTTACATTTTTTTTTCACAGAATCAGACAAGCTTATACTTCTGCAAAGGAATTTACTGTATCTCAGTGATACAGACTGCACAGCATTTAACCTTCCCAGCCTAAGCTTAAGTGGGGTTGCGCATGCACGTGTGTTTCTGCGTTGCTGGGCTCTGGATAATTTCTACTTCTCCAACTAGTCTCAGAGGTACAGGGCAGATCTTGCATGGAAAGTGCCTGCAGAGTCAGTATACAAAGGACAACACAAGCCGTAACGCTTAGAAATTTGGTAAATGAACAGTTGAAAACATAACGTTAGAGTCACGTAATGAAATAAAGTTAAATTAAACCCACTATTCTTACATTAAACAAGAAGGCCAAGAGCTGGAATACATGGTCTGTTGGCTTGATTGCTGTTGTGGGATATAAGAACACAGGACCACAGAGCCAGCTCTCGGGAGACAAAGCTGAGCGTGTCATTCTCTGCTTTCCCTTATCTACCTTTCCCGCAGCATCAGAAGCCTCTTGGGACACAGACTGTGCCCAGACAGGACTACATGAAGGACCCAGTGAGGTGGCTCCATTTTTGGGCTGCTAGTGGCTACTGCCAGGCAAATTAATTATTAACACCATGAATAAAGCAGCAACCTCAAATAGCAAGCTGACAAGAGAAAACGGGTTCAAGTTGCGCCAGGGGAGGTTTAGGCTGGACATTAGGAAAAAAATTTTCACTGAAAGAGTTACCAAACATTGGAACAGGCTGCCCAGGGAGGTGATTGAGTCACCATCCCCAGAGGTGTTTAAAAGTCGTGTAGATGTGGTGCTTGGAGACATGGTTTAGTGGCAGACCTGGTAGAGTAGGGTCAATTGTTGGACTGGATGATCTTGAAGGTCTTTTCCAACCTAAACGATTCTATGATTCTATGAAATGGGAAGTGTCCAATCCTGCATTTGTGCCCCCACTCTGCTGGAGATCCTCTGGGTGATGCTGTGCTCACCACTCCTCAGGGTGCCTCAGTTTCCACATCTGCAACGGGGAGATAACTATTCCAACCAGTGTGCCCTTAAATACTTTGAGATGTAAGTATTAAGAGCTTTGAGACGTAAAATTTGTACGGTAGACTGCAGTATTATTCACCAACTAGACATAATCAGCAAGAAGGATGACTCAGATATGATTCTCATTGCTCCACAGCAATAAAAAATATCTTCCACAATAAATTTTAAAAATTAGCTTGTGTCGCTCCTGAGTTACTGGAAAAGTAACTTTGCTTGTTCTGTTCTTATAAATAAAATGCCATCAAATTATCACAAACAGCATGAAACATGATGTTCAGCAGAGACAATCCATAGCGAGGGGTCTTTTTGTGTTCACGGACTTGGCTATGTGGTCCTACCGCAATTCACCCGTGAATTGAACCATCTGCAATTAACTTAGTCCTGCCAGTAACCAATAGCTATTAAATTCACCCATCAAAAGCATTTCCTTATGTAGAGCATCAAGTGTTTAATCTCAGACCTGAACAACAGCACCAGAAGGTTTTATTTATCAAATCAAGTCACACTGTGTAAGTGTCAAAAGAAAGATTTAAAAATAAGGTTTTAAGACTATTGGGAGAAATTGGAACGTTCCAGGTACAAATAGAGAAACACAGCCTGTCTGTCACATGGCTAGCAGCAGAGAGAAATGTAATCTACAGTAACAGCACTGCTTTCTCTTTATTTTCACTTTGCTCAAAGGGCACTTTTCATCTGCAGTTCTCAGCCTGGTGGGTGGCAGCTGTAACATGGGCTCAGAAGTCAGACCCAAAAATAATCCATGCCATCCCAATTTCACCCTGCAGGACCTAGGCTCACTTAAGAGGTGGCAGGTAACTCCACCTGGCCCAAAGCAATTTACAGCCATGTAAAGAGGAATAATAACAATAATAAAAAAAAAATAACATCCCTGTAATGAGATCTGCATGCGCCAGGGCTGGGCTGCTACGACCTGGGCTGTCCCATATGAGACCTGCAAGTTCACTGAATGGTTTAGGTTGGAAGAGACCTTAAAGATCATGTAGTTCCAACACCTTCCACTAGACCAGGTTGTCTGGCTACACAGGAGGGACTGTCCCACGAGTCCAGACAGCCTGCAAGTGCTGATCAGTTCTGGTCCTGGGCATTTAAATAGGTTCATTTGTTCCCTCTATTTTATTTATTTATTATTTCCTCTCTTCTCATAGGAAAGAGGACAGAGTTATGTCCACAGAGGTCACCTTAGGGTGCTGGGAGTGATTTCCTTACCAGGTCAGACTTCAAATAAACCATCCTCCACCGTGCTGTGCACCCCTACCAATCCTTACGTAAAAAGCTCTGGGAGGGATTGTGGGTTGCCCTATGGTCTTGAGTCTCCCACCAGCTCTCCCCATCGCTTCACAGTAGAGGTTGTTGCAGGTTCAGCTCCCTCCAAAGGCCAGAACGGGTTGCATTTTGTCCTCAAAGTTGAGTGTGACTTTCAAGCTGAAGCTACTGTTTGGTTTGCAAGGACAGAAATAGGACTGTGGATATTAACTGCTAGCAAATAATTGTCTGATACAATAAAGCGAACATCACCTGCTCCCTCTGCAAACTTTTCTTTTTTCCTAGTGCCATTGAAAATAGTCTTTTCTCCCCTATCTCCAATAACGCAGCAGAGAAGGCTTAAGATTTGCTGTCGCAGGGTGGACACCAGGATCCATTTACACCTTCTGTGGGGACCGGGGTGCTAGAGGCTGCAGATCAATTTGAATTAGCAGACCCTTTAATTCTGAATTTCCAATTTATTTGCTGTGCAATCAGGGAAAGAACATAAGGGGAATAAAATAAAAATGGAGGTCTCTACTCAACAGTATTTGGTAGTAGATTACCTATGGTAATGTGCATAATTTTCAATTCCTTATCTGTCTTCCCCAGACAGGTGACCCAGAGTTATTAGCACTGTTTATATCATTAAGCATTGGGCTGGGATTATAGTCCAAGTGACTGCACAGCACTGTATGGGAAATTCAGATCTCCTGAGCTCCCGCTAATCAAGTTCACTTGGGTTGATCTTCCATCTCCAGTTCTGGCTAATCTAGGATTNAAAGGGGAAAAAAAAAAAGCAGGTAGCCTCCTCCGACTCCTTCACAGCTTAATCCGCGTATGCAAAGACCACCAAAAGCAAGGACACACTGCGAGGGAAGAGGAAATATCACCCTGAGACAGAGCCAGGGCAGGCAGTGAGATAGCACAAACTCCTTTCACCACTGCCGTGTAAAACGGTTGTAGTGACATGGAACAAAACTAGGGGAGGAAAAACATGCAAATACACCCGAGTGGAGGAAAAACACTCTCTTCAAGGGCAGCAGAGCAGCAAGACATGTCAGCATGTGCCATTCTGCGCGTCTGGGTTATCAGTTGGAGGTCAGGCAAAACAGGTAAACAGTGCTTATCAGCAGAGATTCATTAACATCTTTTCACTGCTGCCACTGCTGCTCTCTCCAGTGCTCAGGATTGTCCCCGTGTCGCGCAGGAGGCAAATATTTGCAGTGCAGGATGAGAGCGGTTTGCTTTTTAGCAGAGCGTGCTGGGGCATTGGTACCGCTCAAAGACGCGTCCCCGACTCCCTGTCTGGTGCCGCTCGTCCCTGGGGACAGGAGGAAGGAAAAGAGCCATTATATCTGCTGCATCTCGCTGAGCGAGGGACGTGCCGAAATACCTGCAGAGGGTCTAAGGTCAAGAGAGTGAGGAACATACTGGAGGACTCCTGGCTCCTAATTTAGGCAGCTAAATGTGGTCCTTTTTCTCCTTTGACAGCAAAGTGCATCACCTTTGGACAATAAGCAGTCCGAACTGCTTATAACCCCCTTCGAGCGATGATGTGGTTGGTGGGCAGCTTTGTTTTAGGAACCACAAGAAGCAGTTTGAAGAGCTTCGGGCACCGCGTCCCTGACGGCTCAGCGGTGGAGCTGGGTAGAGTCAGCACCACCCAGCCTGCCTTACCGCTAGCACTGTCTGACCCATATAGGATAGCCAGCTCTGCTTTTGTTAAGAATAAATCCCCCAATTAGCGTCTATCTTCCCCCTGTTTCATACATAGACAAATTTTAAATAGAATAAACATAATACCGTTACTATAGTAATATATCAACATATAAAATATAACAGGGCAATGATAGGTTTATTTTCAAAAAATTAATTCTGTATCTAATAATCAATGAAATAGCAATGAACGTATTATGTTTTCAGAAAGTCTAGCGTATTCCAGCTCAGGACTATTGCTGATGGCTGAACTCTGGTGTCCTCCACCCACGCTGGGAGGTCTCTTTCTCTTTGAGAAATCTAGCTGAACCTAATGAAGCTACTCGAGATATAAGGTGCTTCTCAGAGCAATGATACCGGAATATTAACACTGAGCCTGCTACTCGGAACCACTGATAGCAGCAGGTGTACTTAAAGGGAAGTGGTTAATCAAAGATGTAATGAAAAGAAATGATGTGTGAGAGTCTGACCCCTTGGTATGGAAAATAAGTTGATTTGAATGCCGATAGCCGGGCAGTGAGAAGCGCTCTGTACAGGGAGCTGCCTCGGCAAGCAGATTCACCCCCTTCTCCCTCCTCCCATTGCCACTGGGGAGCCAAAGCCACCTGTGCCACCTCCTACCCTGGGAAGGGAGGGACTAGGGAACAAAGTGGCCAAAAATAAAAGGAAAAGCAAATCTGAACGAGAGCAGAGCAATCGCAAATCCAGTTGGGAAAGGGAGCTGCGGAGCGCCGTGAGCCAGGAGCACACTTGCTCCTCCATGGGTGGCGCGGAGGTAGTGGGACACTGCTCTGGGACACAGCTTGGTGTGCTCCAAGAGTGGGATCTGCAGCCTGGGGAGTACATCCCTCCGGCGCCTGGTGACAGCCCCTTCAACACCAGGCGATGCCGGGTGCACACACGGCTGATCTCCTCTCTGTTAGTGTGGGAGGCTCCTGTCAGCTCCTGCACGAGCCCCATCTCTGGTAGGGGACAACGTCGAGGAGAGGTATCTGCATCCTGAACAGGCTCTGGGCCTGGCCACGGGATAATCAAGCTCCTTTCTGCAGCCCTTGAGGGGCCACCGTGGACTCGGGCTGAGCCCAAGAGGCGGCTGAGGACAGAAGCTGAGATTTTGGTTGTTTCTGCTGAGGTATCGGCTCGTTGCAGATGTAACTGGTAAAGTACCCACAGCTCTCACAGATGGGTTCTTAGCAGTATCAGGAGTCTTTGCCTCAATAGAGATAACTGCAGTTACACTAAGGATGGCTGCACTCTAGGTGCTTTGGTCTTGACTAGTCAAAATGAGTCACCTACCACACCGCGTACACAAACTCCTTCATAACCGATACGGAAAAGAAAATAACAATAACAAAAATCTGCTTTGCTGGTTCCCTCCGGAGCAGCCACTGCCTGAACAGCCCAACGTCTCTTCCCTGGCCTGAGCTCTCCTTTCCACACAGGAGGATGAGGAGACGAGGAGGGGTTTGCCCGTGTCCGCCCAGCAACGTGAGCAACACAGCAGAGCTGGCTTGTGACGGCAACTGCCTTATAGCTCAGTTTTTTCTTCACCAACAGTTCGCAAATAAAAAAGAAAAAGTTTAGGAATGCCTAATTTAAAGTAATGCCGAAGCGCAGTCCCGGGCTTCCTCCCTCCCCCTGTGCGATTGCCCCCTCCAACACAAACAGAAATGCCAGGGCTGTCTGGGAGACAACCCCCCCCAACCAGGGCTGGGAAGGGATGCCCAGTTCGTGGAGAAGAGCTTGCAGAGGCTGCCGTCGAGAGCAAGGGGTCGAGGATGGGGGCTGCGAGCGCTTGGCTCTTTGTAGGAGAGGCGAGGGGCTGGGGGAGAGGGGCAGGGGTGCACGTGCCCACCGCTCTCCTCCAAACCGAGCGGCTCCTCTCCCTGCACGGGGGAGACGGGAGCTGTGCTGCTCCCTCAGCTGTGCCTGATGCATTTTGGCAGAAGCTCCTCACCCCCGGGGCCACAAGGCAGGAGGGCAGAGGGTCTTGCGGGGGCAGATGAGGCAAGCGAAGATGTGCCGAGGGAACGGATGTTGGCTGAGCAAACAGACCTGCAATGCTTAGCTGAAGATGGGCACGTATGAGGGAGATTCCCTCCTCCCTTCCTTGTTTCTGAAGTTAAATAAATAAAGCCCTGTTCTTGCCCTAGGCATGTTTCTGCTGGGTGTTCAGCTGAAACCTTCCCAGCGATTCACTTAACAGCTGTGAGTATGATAATAGCAATAATAAAAAAACCCAAACAAACAACACACAAGAAAACCACAGGGTTTTTGCAAGACCTCATAGCTGGTTGCTCCAAATATCTGAAATGCCATCACACTTTCTTGCTTGGTTTATAGGAACAGGTGAGTTGGAAAGAACTGGCTTATTTCATTCCTATTCTCTTACTTACTTGACATTGTTTTGATTAGAAAAGAGAAGCTATTGGCACTGGGTGTAATAGCTTTTATACCTCTCCTCAGTGTCAATATTAGATGCAGAATTCTGCTCGCCTACCAGCACAAATTACTCTAACTCACTGAAAAGAAAAAAAAGCCATTTTGGTAGAAATATTGCTCACTTATAAGTTATTTTTTTATGGATATTGAAAAAGTCTTCATCTATGCTGCAATCCCCCAACCTACAAAGAGTTCTAGTTTGAAACAGAAAACAGCTCGTCTACGGTTGATGCGGTGTATCTAGTTTCTCCCTGAAGAATCCAGGTGTTCACATTTCTTAAAAAATAAATTATAGCTCTAAGCATTATAGTTCCAAAAGAAGTCACCAAAATGTGACAAGGGAGCCTGGAGAGAGCCCTGGGACAGTGGCTACAGGCTGTAGCCTGTGGCATGTTGCATTCATTTCAGGGCATGATGCAGGTGACGAAGGTGAATGTCAAGGTCCCTGCTCTCTGTCCTCTCTCCAGCCCTGCCAGATAGCGCTCCCATGGCTCTGCAAGACAAGTGTGCCAGAAACTGGTAAGGGGCCTGGGAAGATGAGGAATTGTTATATGGACTTGGCCACTAGATAAATGTGAGGAACCACGTACTTAGCAGGGCATCAGCTAAGAAAGTCCAAGGTGTTGATCTGGATGCTACCTTTACCATTCCCATGAAGTAGAAGACGGCCTCAGGATGAACCCTGGCTAACCTCACAGAAACGTGGTCCACCAATCCCCGCTCTGAGCAGGAGCAAATTTGGTATCGTAGTGGACGGAGTTTCAAAGTTTGCAGCGCTGGGGTTGGTGCCAACGCCACATCCGTGGCACAAAAAGTCCAGTACAACTCACACATCAGATCTGAGATGTTTCAGCATTATCCTGAGAGACAGCTCTTTGTGCACCCATAGCGGATGCTTGTTATTTATCGTACCGTGCTCAGCAAACGCGCTACCTGTTGCCCCGTGTATGCCGATTTTAACAGGCTGTGTGTTTCATCTGCTCAGGTGCTCATTTTGAGCTTACCAGGGCTGACGTTTTCATAGCTGCTTTGGAAACACCAGATCCGGCAGGATACATTTCACTCTTTGTAAAGTGTAAATGCTGACACTTTCCCAGTCTCGTCTCCGCGCGCTGCGGTTGCAGCTCTATGAAGTCTGCATACCCACCGAGGTGCACGCTCGGTTTCCCAGCGCCGTCTCTCTCCCTGCGTGTCATTCTGGAAGCCACGAGCGTCGCTGCCTCTTTTGGGCTGTCAGCTTAAAATCTCACTCGTGTAGGTGCTCAAACACAGGTGACAAAAGGGAGCCCCTTTCCGAGCTGACGCAGCACGGCGGCGCCTAACGGAGCTGCGTTGGTGGGAGTGCAGATCAGAGGCAATCAAAGCCTTTGCAGCACTTCAAAGCGTTAAGATTTACCAACGATGACAATGGGGAAGAGTCCTAAAAATAATGGTGTGGAAAGGGCCATGTTACCTTGTTATACTGTATGCTGGGAGCAGACTAGTTTTAAAAGCAATTTGCATAATTTAGCTTCTCCACTCTTGGAATAGCAAATTAACAGTTCATTTTATGACTCTACCAATCAACACCTATAGCCCATTAAATTTAACAACAAACTTGCCTTATGAAGGAGGTTGCAGCTGAGTCTTTCAACAAGCCCTCCTTATCACTTATTCTTCCCCCTGAATTGCGTGTTTCTTTGTTTTATAAACTAGCATTTCTATTTTCCCATTAGCGAGCGCGATGCTAAATTAATTCCAGGTGTTAATTTACACATTGGGTGCTCAACTCAAAACTCAGTTCTCCTGATGTCAACGGAGACTAACCTTACCGTGTCTTCGGTTCTCCAGAACAAATCCAGAGCAACCCTCCGCTGCTCTCGGATGCCGCAATGCAAGGCTCGCCTAAATCTATCCTGCGCTCTGCTACTGCAGAAAAAAAACAGAGTAGCTCCACTAACCCCATTCTGTCCCCAGTTAGTGCAGTGTCGTTCGAGAGCAACTTCACAGAAAGAAGAAAACATTACTCGGGGTGTATATTGAATATAACTGCAGGCAAAAATTGGCACAAGAACTTAAAATAATCGAAAGCTTATTTTAAAGGTTCATTTTCAGGACCAGCTTCTGAATATGGAGGTCATTTCAGTAAACAGAGGAACATACTGCTAATTGAAGGGAATACCATGCCACACGGCTTCATTTGCAAAGCCATTTGGAATGAATTATCAATATTTTATAAATACGTTAAGGTGGTAATAAAAGATGCATGATGTAGTGTGTAGGTAGGAAGCCCTTCTGAAAGGAAATGAAGAAATTATAGATAACCTTGACATGTTGAAGCTATGCAGTTGGAATTGTTAAGGAGAAAGGTTTTAAGATGCTTCAAGGTAAGAAAGTGCTAAGAATTCTTTAAAGGAACAACGTCATTTTGTTTAGGCCTAAAACCTGGTTTGCCAGTAGGGAAATGTTTGTATCATCTCTTAGAGGGACAGACTTCATCTGGGAGCTTTCGATAGGCGTGTTTTTCACTGCATTCCCCATTTCATCCAGACATAACTAATGACTCTTGTGCTTCTTGCAAAACCCATCCAAAAGTATTTGGACAAAATTCTGCTTACCCCGAAGACTGGACAGAGTGACAGTAATGGGGTAACACAGCACACGCTGGTACTAACGGGCAGTAGTGAAAACTCCTGTTTCCAGTGTTGTTTTATTCTCAGGAAACGGGAAAGAGTATGATTTCTGTGCAGCGGGGGAGATCTACACTGGGTCCTCGTGAACCGCCAGGAAATAGGCGCAGTTTAGGCTCTGTGGCTTTCACGTCTGAATTCTTGCCCCAACCTATTTCTGCGCCGATGAGCAATGTGGTTACAAAGACTACACAGAGCTGGGTTTGCTCTAAAGCCCTTTGCAGCCATAACCTCCACCCTTAATCTCCAGAGACTGGAAAGAGACTGAATCACTTCCAAAAATTACAGGTCAAAAGGTCATACTGGAGCTTGAGTCAAGAGGAGCTGCAGAATAAAGACTGCGAGTGTCCAGACACCTTTGTGCACAGGAGGGAGGGAGGGAGGGGTGGATTTCGGGAGGTGGCAGAGGTCCGGCTATCAGTTGGGAGCTGGTAAACATCTCCAGGTACTTGTGGGAGGTCTTTTGCAGCCATGTGTAGACCTGCACGCGTACATGGAGGTGTAGAGACATGTTTGGACTGTGTCGGGACCGTGTTTGCCGGGGTGGCACGCCTGGGATCAGCTTCTCCACAACAAGTGGAGGCAGACAGGACCAATAAAGGAGAAGACAAGTTCAGAGACTACTAAACACAAACAGAGAGAGATGCTTTAATGCAGGTTTCTTGTATGTGGGAGACTGCAGGAGGGAAGGTGCCCTGCCTGGCCCACGTCGCAATACCTGAGACCGACCAGCCGGCAACCGGGCTCTTGGTTTGGCTGTTCGTACGCCCTTGGTCTCCTCAGTGTTACCTTGGAAGTTTAGGTCCTACACTGCATTTTTCCAAAGGAAGAAGCTCAATTAATAAGTGTGTCCCTCTATCAAAATGATGCAAAGCACACTCTTTTTTCCCACCCACAGAGCGCGCGTGGATTTGCATGAATGCAAGACTCGCTACACGCGCTCCAAACTAGCAAATCCAGCATGGAGCGGGATTAGAACTTGGAGGCACGCTACAGTTTCCCTGAATTTTTAATCTCACTGCCAAAGATTTCTGTAAACAGCTTCAGCTTTTATCCTTCTATCCTTTGAACATACATCGCAGAACGCTTGACCTGTATTTTTCAGAAGGAGCGGTGTGCTTGGTGAGAGCCTTTGCTGGCACGAGTGCACGCAGCCACATCTGAGCCAAACTGCGCTGAATTTTATGACTTGAATAGCAGGCTAACCACATTATTTGTTGAATGTCATACCTACGCACGTATATCATACGAAGCACAAAGACACGCTTCCTCCTTGGTCTAATTAATGACAGCTCCCAGCCTCGGGAAACATTAGAAGTTGGTATCCTTGCCACTTGGCCAGGCTTATTTAAAAGTAAATCAGGGATCCGTGTTAACACCCCCCCTTACTTAGAGCAGCTAAATCCTGAAGCGTAGCTCCGGCCCTCTCCCCCTTAAATGTTATTATCCTTAAAGGAGATTAAATCTGGTGCAGTATCATTTATAGCCACCCAAAACACCACGAAGAGGCAGCACCCTAGATTAAAACAGCTATTCATAATGTCACAACCCCAGTGGAGGAAAAAATGGATGAGAACTGATGCTGTTTCTTTTGTGTAGTAAGATTTGACAATTCTCCATTTTGTTTCAAAATTTTCTGCATTTTTTCAGGAAAAAGAAAATCCCTACCAAAACATTTTCAGTATTTAATTATTAAAAAGTTGAACAAATACGTTTCCTTCTTTTGGGAAAAGAAAAAAAAAAAATTCAAACCCAGCATTTTTAACCTGCTCCAGCACAGACAAAAAATAATCTCCTCCTTATGCAAAACCATAGGCTCCTACTAGAGGAATAAACTGCTGTTAAGTGTTATAGAACAGATGATGCAAACAAGCACAATTAAGTAACTTCATATCAGGCAGCGGGGGGCCACGGTAAATACACACCAGACAATTTGTAACCATGCTCATGTTTAAACATTTTATGGGTCTCTGAGCCCCCAGTTTTAATTTAAACAAATACACACTTCAGTGTATATAGATAAATAAAATCAGAACGATAGCTCTCAGTCTGACAGGGCCCCAAATGTGAGATATAGTCTACACGAAATAAAAGAATTATTTATGTAGGTAAATAAAATATGGTTGGATTCCTTCTCTGTATGCAGGTAACTCTACCCATCACTTATTTTTTTATGATTTTTTTAGTTCTGAAGTAAACAATCCTGAAGGAAAAATAATGGAAGGGACATTGATTGTACATTGTAATTTTGGGACTAAAATGATTGACATCTCTAAAAATGAGGGATGTGTGTGAAGTATGTTTCCCATAATTATTTTTCAGCATCCTTGAGGCAGTTATTTCGTTTTCTAAGCATACGGAGGAAAGACCGAACCACAGTTGCCACTCTGCAGCTATTACTGGCAAATAGTGACTTTTTAAATGCTGCTGCTGCTGTGTTAGGCAGCCTTCCAGCAAGGTGGCTGGAATTATACATTTCCCTCCTGGGATTTTTTATTTTATTTTATTTTTTTTTAAGTCCTTAAAAACATTGCCAGAAGATCCCCTCTGTGCAATTAACTAACCTGAATCTGAGCTGCAGGAATGAAATGGCAGCGTAAGAGACCCTCCTCCAGGAAGCTGGGATAATGCTGACCAGGTATTAAATTCATGCAAAACACACACTGACCAAAGAGATTAGAAATTGAGTCACTGAACCAGGAAAAGTGCTGAGGAGCAGAACAGGCAGATCAGAGCCAAAACTCAAAACAAAACCCACAACAAAAAAAAATACTAACCCCCCCAAAAATACCCCAAACCCCAGAGGAAAAAAAAAAAAAAAACAAACAAAAAACCACCATAAACCCAAAGCTAAAATCCTCTAAAATTCTGCCAGACAGCTTTTGAATGTTTCAGAACTTGCTGTCTATATATAAAGCTATAATGAGATCATTCACATGTCTGTACAAACACGGCGGTACATAAGCATTTCCTTCCTAGAGGCACGCATCAGACGAGGTTCCCATCATGCTGGCTATGGTATAAACATACATTTTACATGATCCTCCTCCCCAAAAGCTCATTTTATTCCAGGGCCAAGTTTTCCCTTTCCTGCAGTGCTTTAAGCACAGGATTGGGCTTATTGTGCAGTGTTTGCCTGCAATTTTTCATACAATATGAGAATCCCGCACTTCCTACAGGTTTGGTACAACACGTGTGGTTCAGGGCAGGGTGGCTGGGGCAGAACACGCAAACTCATTTTACATTGGGAATTTCAGGATTTTTTTAGGAATCTCCAACCAGTGGTAAAATAGGCGAGGCACTCTTGGGCCTGTTGGGCTTTTATTTTTGAGAGAGAAGCTTCGGCAAATCTTTCCTTTTCTCTTTTCATACGTCCCTGGGGTGCTGACCGAACCCCTTTGGATGTATGTGAGAGCATCGGGGGGTGGGGAGAGGTAGGAGGCAGGTCAGAAACTGGGTTCTTTGGGCTTTACTCCACCCATAGCAAAAGAACGGCCAAAAAGGTGAGTGCATTTCATGTCACAGCACTGAGGAAATGTATTTTTTGGAAAAAAGAAATATATAGATAGGACAACATTCAGCCCCTTTTTTTGGTATACTACTCATGCAGGGGACTTTTCCTAGAGCCCAGATTCTACTGCAGCTAAAATCCCCAATTATAGTAAGAGGTACTTGCAATACAGGTTATTTTGATGGACGTAATACCCAAAACTAAGCTTTCTACCATCTGTTCGTCCCTAAAATTTGAAAGCAAAGAGAACATATTTCACCACTACGTCAGTGAAAAGTAAGATAAATGCTATTTAAATGCATGTACAGCATATGTTCTTTCTTCTACGCCACGTTCATCTGTAATGCTTTACTCATTTCTCCGGAGACACAGATCAGTGGGAAAAAAGAAAAAAAAAAAAACCACCAACCCAGCCTTCCCCCACAACCAGCCCCTCCACAGAACGAAGTTTTCTGAACACAAGTAGGTTTGTGGGAGACGAGAGTGCTATTCAAGCTGCAGATGACACTGGACAACACAAATTACATTATTTGTTTATTCCCTTCTCCAATTCTCTCCCCAGGTAGCTTCGATGGAGGATCTGGGGAACTTGGAAATCACAAGAGGATAAATCCCAGATTTATCCTGGGGTGGAAGGGTTTGTGTTATCGCTTCAAATGGACAGCGGGAAGTTTGTATTCCCAGCAGATCCTTTGGTGCGTCCACCAGTTAGTAGTCACAAAGTAGAAGGGAAATAAACACCACAAGCATCACTGCAGGGCTATCGAGTCTTTCACCACTGGTAATTTACTGATGCCTCACAGCAGCACCAGTGCAGGACACCAGGTACAGAGCAGGACTAACTGGTACAGAGCAGTGCTAACTGGTGTCTGGTACACCACAGCTCTTGTCCCAGACAAAGCCGTAGGAGTTAAATACCTAAAATATACTTGAGGGTGTTGGTTTTACATCTACCTGGTGCACCTTTACCTCTCTTTGCACCTAGCAGTGTCAGCATGCTCGTTCTGGCGCAGGTTGCTCCACAGGAGAGGTGGGAACTCGGAGACATTTGTTCTTCCCCGTTTCCAAGGCTTTTGCACAGCTCCGTTGTTTGCAGAAAGGAGCGTGTGGCTGGTACGCATGAGGTTTTGATGGGTACCTGACCCGCGTGGTAGGCACGCACTTGCATAGCGCATCTTGCTATAGCAGAGCAACCACGGTACAAAGTCAAAGCAAGGATGGGACCCCCGAGTTGATAGGTTGACTACTAAACACAGTCCTTCCCTCTCTCTACCATGCAGGCATCTAATGCAGCAGGTGGGCGCAATCTCAGATCTGCAAGGAGTTCTGGAGGAGGCACAACTGCTGTTGGCAGGGAACACGAGAAGGAGCTCCTGTGCAACGTGTTTGATAGGTTTGTCTTTGAGAAACTGCTCTCTTTAGGCTATATAGTTGTGGGTTTGTTGAAGCGTTAGCATCCCAAATCACTTGCCAGTTTTGAAAATGTAGGTTGATAAGACGAAGGAATTTGGTTATTGCCTCTGTTGGGAAGCAAGAGTCTTTGCGTTCTGCCCATTATTTCCTAAAATCTGCAGGCTTACAATCTATATGCAACAGCTTTGCCAGGAGTTTTAAAAGCAAGCCACCTCCTGGCTACGTATACAAGCACAGAGAGATATTTTTGCACATTATTTGGAGATGCTTCAGCAAATCTTCTTTGGTTCATTGAGGACTGCTCTGCTTTCAGTTTTTGGTGCTTTCTCACTTCCCAGGCTGCTGATTGTGTCAGAGACATGACCGTGTCCGACAGCTGGTTACTACTGGGTCAGCCTCAGAAGTTGCACTCGGGAAGGGACTCAGAGCTCCAGCTGACTGAGCCTGGTGAAATGCGCCTCTTATCTCAGCAAAATGCCCAGCATTCATCAAGTTGGGTCTTTCTTTCAGCTGTTGGCTTGAATTGACAAAGATCTGCTTAAGCACACCCGATCAGAATTCTGTTAGTTTGAAAAGCGTGGGATGAAGAGAATACAGGGCAGATATGGGCTTGCAAGAAAGAACTTTTTTTTTTAAAAAAAAAAAAAGAGAATTTTTCTTAAAAGAAACCTAACATGATTATATATTTCTAGCTCCACTTCCCATCTGTTCACCTTCCAAAGTGACATTTAAGGGAGCTGAGTTTATGATGCTAGAGGCATCAGCAGCGCTGGATTGAGTGGATCAGATTCCAGACTGACTCTAAAGCTACTCAAACCTTGCCTAAAGCTCAGCTCTTATTTATTTGTTTTCCTACAACAGAGGTGCCTTGATCTCTGGAAATGCTGGCATCTGCCCTTTTCTTGTTTGCATCCCTTTCTGCTGAGAGCATTATCTGTCTTTTTACAGTGTATGACTTGGCAGAACTGCCCAAACCCCCCTTACATATCTGAAAGCACTTCGGATGAGGTGGAAGGTACCTCCGACACGGTGTCTGGAGTTTAGGACCCACAGATCAACCTGGTGAACGAGTTCCAGAACACATGCAGGTGTGGTTCGGCACAAACCTCAGAGTTAATGACTAGAACAAGGCTGACCTGGGGACATGCCTGGACTCCCGCACCCTCTGAAACACTGGTGTCTGATGCAAAATGGGAAACAAGCACATTCACCGGCTCTGCAGTCCAAGCAGGAAAGGCTGAGCCGCAGTGGGTATGACCGAGGCACAGCTTTCTCAAACCCTAAAGAGAACTGCAAGCATTGACGCTAACACATCTTTTGCAATACAGAAAGGTCCGCCTCAGATTTAAACGAAGGGGTCACTAGGAATGAAAGTGTGAGAAGGACGGAAAGCTCACAGGCAACATAAAAGATGGTAACAGAAGAGGTGCCTGGATAAACTGATGCTCAGCGCAGGAGGGGAGGGAGCAATGGCCATGTGAGGACATCAGCAGAAAGGGGAAGAACATCCGTGCACTCAGCAAGCGTAAGGGGCTGGGGAACAGAAAGTTCTCGTTCCTCCGATAGCGACCCAGCCTGACATCAAAGGGGAGGATTTAGCCCGTCGGGACTCCGTTGTGTCAAGGGCTGCCTTTGCCGTTTCCCCTTCAAACAGGAGGCTTGTTCTGCACCTTCTTTGGGAAGCCCTTGGGACTGGAGGTGCAGAGCTCTCTGCAGGAGCACGAGCTCCGACTCTCCCTGTGCACACGTACCCTAATCCTGCAATTGCCTCTACAAAGGTTGGGTTTTATTGACTAATGACACAATTAGGGGGGAAAAAAGGAAGCAGCCGCCCACACTGCTTCTGTCTCTCTGTTCTTCTGTCTCCCACAGTGGCAGGGCTCTGGCAACATTTTATAGGCCTATAATTTCCTGGAAGTTTATATAGCATGAAAGTAGAAGAAGTGATAAAATATGCAGTTTAATTGCAAAAACCCCATGTACTAATCTCACTAATGTGCTAGATTAAAACTGTAAATGTGTGAGGCTTCAAGGTGGTTACACAGATTTAAAGCAAATTTTCCTTCTAAGTGTCTCTATCCAAACTCATATTTTATGGTACCCTGGACCTCACAATTGACTTCTATTTGTTTTATTTTTATGAATGATATTCAAAGTATAATATTGTCACAAGGGATTCTCTTACTCTGTGGATTCTTTTATCATACAGGATTTCTATTAGCTTCTCAGAAATTTTTTGTCACAGTAGGCTGCTTTAGTGGCTGCGAGCTCTATTGTGTCACACCGGGTTGTGTTGATAGCTCAAGCTGGAGTTTACCCTTTGTGTGGAGGGCTAGCACAAGGACTTGACATGGTGAAAGCGTGCTAAAATTCTGTTTTGAGAACTCGAGACTAACTGGAAGACTGCTGCATTGCTCCTGGGAGATGCTCGCGACCCACAGCACCTCCATTTCCCAGCATTTCCTGGTGCCCCCCCCGCAAAGTTTTTGGCACAGGACGTGCTCCTTCTGTGTTGGTACAATGCCTGCCAGAGTGATCTGTAAGCCCCATTTCCTAGAGACAATAAAATCATCTATAAGCAAGCAGTGTCCAGTGGGGCTCTACTAACAGAAGGGGCCCTAGAAGTTCACTCCAGTCACAGAAGATATTCCAAATGGTTCAGTACCAGGAACTCTGAACTGGGATTTTAGTGGGCTGGTTATAACAAACTGTATTTTTTTCTAGAATAATGGTTAAACAGTTACTCTGGAACTGGTAGAGTAGGGTCAATTGCTGGACTGGATGATCTTAAAGGTCTTTTCCAACCTAAACAATTCTATGATTCTATGAAAAAGGACTTTTCTTTGAGCAGTAAATGTATTACAGATCTACTATTTAGTTTCTTTAGGAAGGAGCTGGTCGATCTTCTCTGTTCACAGCAACCTCTTAGTAACTCCAGTGCAATTATTTCACAGAGCTTGGGATGGACAGACGACTTGCTACTAACTTCCAAAATCATCTCAGAGTAAGTCTGTGATTAAGGTGCTAGGGTCCTCCAAATAGCCACTGGCTTAAGGGAGCAGGCCAAGTGTCCCCTTGTCACTCACTCTCAGGCAAAGCCTCCGTGCACATGGCATGGCTGAGCTCCCAGGGTGGAATCTGTCCTGTCCACGGCCAGAAGGAAGCCTGATGAGGAACACATGCAACAGCTCTGGACGCAGAGCTCCTCACAGCAGCACAGCTGGGGACTGGAGGACACCACTTGGGTGCCTTGTTCCAGGAAGGAGGACCACTTATTCCAAAAAAAAATCAGATATCTGACTTTTTTTTTTTTTAAGTCCCTAAAAATCCCCCAAATCTATAAACCCCCAAACTCTAGTAGAGCTCTCAGACCCCACAGGCCCCTCCACCTGCAACACACTTTGTGCGTCCACAGCTAGGACATGCTGAACCATTATGAGAATTGACTTTGGGACCTGGAAGTCCTCCAGAGATCGCTCACATTCACTATGTACCAGTTATATTTAATGCTAGCCAGGGAAAAAGAATCTAAACATCATTTTGCAAATGTTAAGCTATTAAACTAGCAAATGATTTGAGACAAGAGTAAGTATACGGGGTCAGCTTCTCTTTCAAACACTTCTAGGGTACATTATGTGTAGCATGCTTCATGCAAATACCATGGCCTTGAGGTTTTTCCTTGTGGCTTTGTTCATTCTCTCATTTCTGCAAGGAGGCAGGAGGAATAAATAGATGTTTTTATCACCACTTTTTTGCTTTCAGAAAGTTCACATATTGCATTTTTGACATTATGTAAATTAAAAATCACCATGGCATTACCTGAAATAAACTATTATATCACTCCTTTCACGCTGCTCTAGTTAAGATACTGTCAGCACTTCCATTACTAGCCCTTATTTCAAGGAGTTTCAGACTTAGTTGGTAGAAAGGTGGGGGATTTTTTTTTTCTTTTTTTTTTTTTTTAAAAAAAGGAAGCTTATAACAAATTCCCAGCCTGGGGAAGAATTTCATTTTCTTCAGATTTGAGCAAAAGCTACTTGTCCATTTTATTGTTCAAATGCAATGAGAAGATTAACCCTCCAGAAGTTTGAACATTAAGCAGAAGCCTTATGAAAGATTTTTCTCGAATGTTGAGGATTCAGCTAGGAAGTTTCATTGGAGCAGTTCCTGGTAGAGGTTTAGATCTTAGAGCAGGCTGCGCGCTGCAGTGGAGAAAGGAGATCCATAGGTAACAGTTTATTTCCCATAAAATTAGACCAACTGAAGTCTGACTGAAGCTCTGATCAGTGGGACAGTTCATTCCCTGGTTTGGGAGTTCAGGTATCCCAGGAGTTTGCTGTGCTTGGATCAGTGTTTACCCATATCTGTGTGCTTATAAACCTCATGGGGCTGGACAGGCTCATCACGCCATCCCGTATTTGGTCTGCCTAGGCAGAGATTTTGTCTAGGACTTCTAGGTAGAAGAACCCTGAAGTTTCTGTTACTTGGCCTACATATATACACACACACAGATAATTACGCAATTACTTCGTAAAAGTCTTCAATAATATAATAACTGGATCATGAGCAGCCCTGAGGAGAGGGACTTGGGGGTGTTGGTAGATGAGAGGTTCATCATGAGCTGGCAATGTGCACTCACAGCCCAGAAGGCCAACTGCATCCTGGGCTGCATCAAAAGCAGCGTGGGCAGCAGGGCGAGGGAGGGGATTCTGCCCCTCTACTCTGCTCTGGTGAGACCCCATCTGGAATACTGTGTCCAGCTCTGGAGCCCCCAGCATAAGAAGGACATGGACCTGTTGGAGCAGGTCCAGAGGAGGCCACGAAGATGATCAGAGGACTAGAGCACCTCTGCTGTGAAGACAGGCTGAGAGAGTTGGGGTTGTTCAGCCTGAAGAGAAGGCTCCGGGCAAACCTCATAGCAGCCTTCCAGTATCTGAAGGGGGCCTACAAGAAAGCTGGAGAGGGACTTTTTACAAGGGCATGTAGTGATAGGATGAGGGGTAATGGCTTCAAACTAGAAGAGGGGAGATTTAGGTTAGATTTCAGGAAGAAATTTGTCCACTCTGAGGGTGGGGAGACACGGGCCCAGGTTGCCCCGGGAAGCTGTGGCTGCCCCATCCCTGGAGGTGTTCAAGGCCAGGTTGGACGGGGCTTTGAGGAACCTGGTCTAGTGGGAGGTGGCCCTGCCCATGGCAGGGGGGCTGGAACTAGATGACCTTCAAGGTCCCTTCCAACCTAAACCATTCTATGATTCTGTGAAAGCATATCTCAGACTACAAATTCTATTTTGCATAGTGTGAACTCTATGCATGTGTAGACATGCAATACAAAGGCAATACACTGTGTCAGGATAGTGTTAAATTTGGCATCTTCTCCTCAGAAATGGCATTGGGGTCACTGGGGTAACATCACAGCTCTGGATACCTGCACAGGGCACATCCTTATTCCCAGGGATAACTGGTGAGGGTCCCAATGCAAAAAGTCCTCATGATCAGGCGTTCCCCAGAGGCAAGCCTGTAAAACCCAAGTGACACTGCAGATAGTATGGATGTGGACATAATAACATCACATAACAGCTGAATCTTGTTTTGTAGCCCCCAGATTGATATCCTACTTCTCTGGACAGTTTGCTTCCTGATTCTGGTTTACGCTGTGTCAGCTAGCCTCACCAAACCAGTGCCAAAATCAGCCCAGCTCTGGTGCTGGGGCACAAATACTGACTCTTTGAGGAACAAGGAGAGCCCTCCATGCAAGTGTGTCACCAGTGCGCTTTGGAACAAGCGTTTGTGTACCTGCTCCTCCTTGCAGACTCCAGGTGGAACTCTACCTATGTCTTTTGGAATATAACTGTTTTCAGAAACAGTTGTGCAGAAAGGAGAATAAATTTGGTCTCCGTGTCGGGTAGAACAAGGAGTAATGGACTTCAATTACAGCCAGGGAGATTCAGACTAGACATTAAGATAAACTTTCTAACAGCAAGGGTAGTTAAGCACCAGAAAAGATGGCCCAGGCAGGGCGTGAAATCCCCACTCTGGGAGGTTTTGAGTACAGATTAGACAAATACCTGACAGGAGTGACAATTTTGATGTTCCTTTGGGGCAGGGGATTATATCTTGATTTCCCTTCCAGCCGTGTTTCCTACGGTGCTCTGGAAATCCTTTAGAAATAAGAAAGAATACTTATTTTGATGGCTTCTGTCCTACCCTGTGTTCCTCTGTGTAATCACTCAGTCCGGGACACTACGCTCCGGCTGCCTCCTCGGGATCCGTGTGTAAATGCCATTAGCTCTTCAAGTCCACCATCTCCCAGGCTGCTGGACAAACAGCGCACAGGGCGGGCTTTAAAGGGTTATTCTTAGTAGCATCTGTCAGGCTTCACAAGGAGCGAGCACCAGGAGCCACAGAAAGCTTTTTTTAAAATTAATAAAGCCTTTAGCAGGTGAAACTGAGCCCCTTTCTGTTGGCTGCATCCAAGATTTCTGCCGAGTCGCTGCTAATGCATCTGCATTCCCCGGCAGCGAAGGGATGAGAGTCCAATTTGTGAGCCACAGGAAATTTCACAGGCAAAATGCAAACAGCCAATTTCAGGCTTTGTTTAGAAATATTTTCTGTGTTTCCTGCTGCTTCAAGAAACCAAGGAGGGGAAAAAACCCAAACAGGAATTCACTCAGCCTCTTCAGTGCCACTCATTTTTCCACCCCCAGTAAAGTAAAATTCAAGCTTTTAAACTGGAGAGAGCAACGAGGTACAGGGGAAAACCTGATAGTCTTCATCAGCTGCTGCTTTGCTCTGCAGCCCTCTCCTCTTCCTCCCTCTGAAGCCTTCATGCCTTCTCATCTGTCCCATCTCGCCCTCCGCAGTATCGCAGCCCCGTCCTCCCCCCATCTGCGAAGCTCCTCCCGATTTTGAACCCTGCAGGACCAGAGGTGGCCTCACTCCCTGTGCGAGTCATACGCCCGGGTCCCCGACCCTGCTTCTTGCTGCCTCTTTAGACTAACGAGCAAAATTAGACAATGTACCCCTTTTTCCAGTCTAGGCTGGAATTGCTAATTGAGCAACTGCCGAGACAGTCTTGGCTTGCTGTAAAATTTCCCAAGGTAGATTCACGTGATTACGTATCGCCTGGATGAAAACACACACAGAGGTGGCCGCAAAAGCAAGTATCATGGAGGACCATGTGTTCTAAATTAATTTTGGTTGGGGTAATTCTTTGACTGCTGCGTCTTTCCAGGCTTTTGGTGCTGTAGCTCACCTTTCAAAACCAAAGAAAAAGCAAACAGCATTTTCTTCTCCCACCATCAAGCACCCATCTTCACACGCAGAGACATTACAAGAGGGGAACCCAACATTCAGAGCTCAGCTACAATAGTCCTGACACCTTTGAGCTGCTTTTACGCAGATTTCACGTCCAGAATACGGACTTAATTTTCCATAGTCATCTTTCCTGGTTTTTTAATCATCCACAGCCATAATGCTGGCAAGTACAGGGACAGACAAAAGGGACTCAGACTTTTTTTTAAATGTATGTAGGCACATATATATTTTTCATTTTCGGATGTTTCCCTTAATCATATCTTGAATTAATGCAGGGCTTGTTCATTCGGAGCTCTCATTACCCTCTTAATTAACTGTGCACAGATGGAAAAAGTCGGAATTGCTTCACTCGAGTTGTTCTGCTAGTTTTAAAATGAGATGGCAGATGGAGGACAAGGCAGAAAGGGCTCAGCTCAGAGGTAGGAGACAAGTTTTCAAGCTGTCACAGAAACGTCAACAAACGCTCCATCTGTTTATGAGGTGTACCAGGCAGAGGCAGTTTTAAGTGCCATCCGCAGACGTGAGTTCAGAGAACTCCAAACAATTAGCAGCAAAATGAAAGTTGCGGTTTGGGTTTGAGATTTACCAGGACGTTGTCAATTCCTATTGCCGACACTGGATTTGAGACCAGCCAGCACACCACTTGCGGCAATATTCTTAGCGCAGCAGCAGCCAGGATGAGCTCAGGACCCTCGGGGCTTGCGTTGGCTCGCTAAGACTACATCCCTAAAGCTCCGCATACAAACCTCAGAAAGGAGAGATGTTCCCAAAGGCCTTAAAGCAAGTGAATCTCTCGAGACTGACAAATAACCCCCAAGGAAGCAGCTCTGAGCTTGTTCCCTATGAGCATGAGCCCACAGAAAGGAAGGGTCCTTGGTTGAGGACCCCACATGCAGACACAGTCTTTGTGGGAAGAATCTCCTCTGGTTTCAATTTTCCAGAAGTTTTCTATAAATGAATGCAGGATCCCTGGAACAAATCGGTGCTAGCCTTTGGGAAGTACAGGCAAATCAAGTGTAAGTGAAGCCACACACACAAGGTGTCGCAGGTAAGAAAGAACAAACTTCTACCCTCTCCTTTCCTAGAACAGCCATTCTTGAACTGCTCCAATGGGATATTAAAAAGTGTTATCTGGTTGGAATTAACACGTACACGCTGATCTTAATGTGGGAGGGCACAGCACTGTTATTAGCATTTTAGAGAAGCAACAGCATAGTGTAAAATAACCATGGCAGGGCTATATGTAATCCAGTGGCATCGGATATTTAAATAACCTGGGAAGCCTATGAGGAACACATCTGTTTCCTAATACAGAAGCCCACTTCTGTGAGCAGTGGACATCTGTATCTAGGCTTTGTGGGTTTATATATGGTTAGCAGGCATGGTTATTTGAAACTGAATTGTACCCATGTGGTTTCCACATAGTCGGAGGCGCTAGAAGAAATACACACAAGAAAGCAGTTCTGCACAGCTTCTTGTGATATACTTGTTAATTCTTTTTCCAGTAACTTGAGTTCTTTTTGGGCAACACCATATGTTACAATAACAGGAAGATCCAGGACCCCATCTATACACCCTCATTTCAAAACTGAAACTACAGACTTGAATTTTACTCTGCTTCAGAGGTATCTGGCTCTGCCTCAGGTCCAATACTTTTCATAGCTTTTTTTTTTTATAATGAACAGTTTCCAGACAAAACAAAAAGTAACCCTCTGACAAATGCTTATAAATGACATTCCCATCAAAAGCCACAATGGAAGGTTTTCTATTTCCTCTCGATACAGTGCATATATTTTTGTTTATATAAAATCCCAACAGCTTTTTCCTAGCTCATCTCTAGTCCCCCGTCATGTGTCCATACCATACCATTACTTTTGTGTAGATGCAGCTGGACATTTCGACATTTTAGACCCCACTGGAAGGGAACATACATGAACATGAAGTTCTGTCCATTCTGGGGATGCGTTGAGTACTACCTACCAGGTGAGAGAGAAGAGCAGAAGACCAGGCTGCCTTGTCCTGGTCATAGCTCTGTCAAAATTTACTCTGCAGTTTTGGGCAATTACACGTTGCCTGTGTGTCTGCACCCACAGCAGCTTTTTGGTTCAGACCAAAAGCGTACTTTTGAATACCAAATCTCCCTCTGTACTACGCTTCAGCTCACATGGTGAAGCAGGCCTGGCCTGCACGGACTGAACTACTTTTTGATGAGGCCTGCTCCGTCCAAACCACGACACGCACTCTGAACAGTCAGGCTTTGGGACCAGACCAGGGGTACCCTAAAGTAATTCCCCTTAAATGCCTATAGCATGGACACTGGTCCTTCACACCAACTCTTTTGTTCTCCACAGGTGTTCCTACAGGGCCACACTACTTGCCAAACACAGCCGCTGCCTCTACTCTGCATTCTTCAAGTCCTTCCTTGCCGGACTGACAGGATATTGTTCGTAGGTATATGCTTTGAGTCGGAAGGCGCTATTTGAAGTGTAAAATGATACAGGATAGATGGGATGCAGCTCTAGCTTGCTGAGGAGAAGCTGGGCAGCTGAGGAGGCATCTTGTGCTGTATGGCTTGGAGCGCAAGTGTTGTAGCTGGTTTTACTTGGAGATGGAGAGGGCAGAGTTAAACCCACGTCTGAACTAAAGCATTAAAGGCTTTCAGCAGGGCGTGAAGATGCACATGCCCAAGGGGAAACCATCATCTCAGTTTTGCCTTCGGTGCTATTCATACACCGTGTGTTCAGGCCCCCCAAACACCACCAGCCCATCAGACGACGCTCAGGCTGCAGAGCTAATGGCCACTGGGAACGAGTATACTGAACTACAAAGTTTTGTCAAGGGCAGACCACCACAGGTGACACTAGGACACTACAGCTGCCCACAGTTCACCGAAGAAGAACCCAGAAATTTCCAAGACCCTGCCAGAAAAAGCATGTGAAAGTGATTTTCTTCAGACTGCTGCCCAGGAAGCTTAAAAGGCACAAACCTCACAAAGATTTTTCTGTAGGAAAAAGAAAAAAGGAGGAAGAAATAAAGGAGAAAGTAGGATAACAGCAGAAGCTAATCTCTGTGCATGTTCTCAGTCTGACAGGAGAGTACCCTTCCCAGGGGCTTCTTATCAGAGCCTCAGCTCCCTCAAGGTCACAGATCAGGGTAATTACACTCCGATAAGCACAGTCCTTGCTCATTTGCAGTTAGATACTGCGGTTCCTCATTTTCTGCTCTGAATATCGGGACAGCACCACTGCCCCACAGCACCTGCAATAATGTACTTCTCCAAACTGGTTGCAATTCAAAAGCATGACATGCAGTTCTGGCACATACACCTGAAGAAGCGCTTTAGGAATCTTCGGTTCTAAATAGGGGCATGAGATGCCAAGTGCTTAGGAGTGCAATACTATCAAAGGCTTGTTGTGGACTCATCAGGTAAAAATCCTACAATCCAGACCATGCAGAAGCCAGTGTCTGCTGTACTAATCCTTTCTGGCATTGTCATGAAAGTCCTGAAGCAACCACCATGGAAACACTGGCAATGACTGGAATGGGAAAGGATATGTTCATCTCTGGGGAACTCTGCAGTGAGCCGAGAGATTAATCAGTCCAGGATACTTCATCCTGGGCTGCTCGTATTTTTAGTAGCTTCCTGCGTGGCTTACAAATTGCTCCACAAAAGTGAATCCCACAATAGCATGTACTTTAGAGCCTGCTATACCCTCCAGAAATACAGGACAGTCCCACGTGAATCCTATACCAGAAAGTTCTCCTGCCTCTTGGAGCATTTGCACGCAGAGGTTAAGGCAAAGGACAGGATCTCTGCCTTAGCCATTACCAGTCCTCCAATTCAGCAAACAGTCCCCCTAAGAATGCTCTCCGCAGGAGCCCTCCAAGAAGCTGATTGGAATAGACCTGCTCTCAGACAGACCACCCCTCGAGTCCTTCTGCAGCCTGGCTGAGCTGGAGCTTGCTGGGAGGAAAACTCCCCGAGGCATTGCTGGGTTATGATTTTATTTAATGNTTTTTAAAACAGGCACTTAAATCATCCCAATGAATAATAAGGATGCTCGCCAACCCAATTTAAAGCAATTTTCATTTCAGTCCCAATATCATCCTCAAACATACTTTTTCCCCCTTTATCTGTGGAATGGCCTGTTCTGCACAGCACTTTAAATAGAAAGTGCTACGCTAGCTAAATACTGCCTTTCAACTATTACAATAAATATCTGACAGTGAAGAAAATAAGAAAAGAGGCAGGCGGGGACTGATCTGCCTTGTCATATGCTAGCGACTTGGCACTGAAAGCTTTGTCAGTCCATTAGCTGCTGTTAATTTCCTTGTTCTTCATGGCAAAGGTGGCCATAATTGGTGGAGCTGCTGGAAATATCACATAAGTGGGGTGATTCACACTCAGAACTGTCACTGTAATAAAATCCCATTTAGAAAATGTCCCCTTCGCCCAAGTTAAAAAAAGGCAAGCTTCAGAGCCTGCCCTCCCCCTGTTTTCTCTCTTAGGAATGCAGGACCCATCAGCATCAGACAGGAGCACAGATCTGTCCGTCTCTGAAGAGTGGTCATAATTTGAAAGGGACATCAAGTCTGATGGCCTATAATCAGTTCAGACACAACAGCTTTTCTTTTTCTTTTCTTATTGGGACTTTTCAGACTGGACAGAAGCCAAGGAAACAGAGATAAATATAAAATGAGCATAAAATTCTTGCCATTACCAGTATCATTAGTGTGCGTGTGCTTGAGGAAGTGATAGAAGTGAAAAGAAATAAGCAGAGCTGACTTGGGGAGACACAGCACACCAGGAGCCAGGTCATTTTACTCAGCAGTGCCCTCTCTTATTCAGACCTTGGAGCTAGACCATAAACCCCATCTTTTCACCTGCGAGATGGAAAGAGGTGAGGGGACACCTTAACAGAAGGGTAGTACAGCCCTTTAAACATACGGAATCCTGCAAAGCTCTAACAAAGTCTGAGGAGGAGTGATTTTCATTTTCAGTACAGTCCAAGATTCATATGGAAAAAGTCCTAATTATTTACTTTTGGCAAATCTTAGATCTGTTTAGATAGCATCATAGATGCCAGCTAGTTTTGTTGAAGCTACCAGAGTTTGCAAAGCAGTTGGATTTCCTTCAGAATGTTTAAAGTGAGATCTCTGCCATGTATGAATCCCCTTGAGAAAGCATGGGAGAAACACAGGGATGGGATCTCCCCTGGGCTAACAGGCAATACTCATTTCCCAAAGCTGAGAAACTGCCTGCTGTGCTCAAGGATTGCCTTCTCTGAATTTCTGCTCAGAACTTCGGCCCCAACAGCAAATCTTCTACTAGCTTTGCTGTTAAGACAGTCCATATTAAATTAGGATTTCAGAGGTTTAGTTTGGGTACAGAGCTCAAAACCAGCTGGGTAGGTAACAACTGGGGCATGAGGTACTCTCAGGAACCCTTCCATGCTTACAACCCGGATTCTGAATAAAACCAAAACTGAAGTGAGATATCCATCCCTCCTGGCCCACCCTGAATATCGCGGCTGCTGGGCAGAAATATGTAGCCGGTTGATTGGTAGCTCATTTAATGTACACATGATTAACTTACAAGACCTACCATTCATTAGTAAGTTTCCAATAACCAGAAGGAACAAGAAGCGCAGGTATCTCCAAATATTTTCACTGGATTAAGTAAAAGTCCACAGCATGCCAGAAGGATTAATCCCAAAATGACACCAAGCATGCGGGTGGAGGCCCAAGTACACACCCAACTTCTGACCTCATGTTTACCCAATTTTGCCCAGAAGCATGGTACAGAAAACACCAGTAAATCAGGGTATGCTGCTGTGAGGTATCCGAGCATGACTCTAGCCCTTCAGAAAAGGATAACAAGGAGGATTTGTGGTCAAGGGTTTGGTGTTTCCCCTTCTGAGTGGGCTGGTTAGGTAAGGCTTGTCATTGGAAGGGCTGGATTTGGAGTGTTTTGCAGCTGTGCTTCCTAAAATATTTACTCAGTGTCCACTGGAGCAGTTTGCAAAGCCATCAGCAATCACTCTAATCTTCCTGAGCAGCCTGAGTGAGCAGTGAAATGAAAGACTTCAGTAAAGTCTTCAAATAGCTGGTGAGATTAATCTTGTCAAGTGTAAACACTTCTTGAATCAGCAGTGGGTTGGGGTGGGGAATATGAGGCTGATCTCCTTTAACAGACCCACAACTGCCAGTTTTCCCAATTATCACAGAAGAAAAGAAAGACACCGTCTGGATCATCTGGTAGGAAAAACTATACTGGTAGGGAGAAACCTAACCTGCAGAGCTGCGATGTTAAGAGGCGCAGTGTGTTTTTAAGCTCTCTACTCAAGCAGATGTTACTTTAGTAATGAAGAACTTCCTTGGAAAACAGAGCGTGCGGGGCAAGGTCTCTGATCTCCCAAAGGCTTCTACCTCCCTCTCAGCAAGTAGGTTTTGTGGGGGATATATATGGACAATCATATTTTCTTGGTTACAGCAGAAGACAACTGATGAGGAATGTTCTGCCCTTTGCCCACACAAGTCGAACCAAGGACAATCCAATAACCTTGGGAAATGTGCTCTGGTTTTTTAACCCATTAATGAGGTCAGACTTGTACAGCCTTGCCCATCTCCCAAGAGCCTGGGTCTCGTCTCCAAGCCAGGAGCAGGACTAATTACTAACGGCACCAGGTCCAGAGAGACGAGTAACTTCAAGACTCAAGACAAGCACATCAATTCAGCACAGCACTTCAGCACACAGAACCAGATCTCATTGACTTCAATAGACCTGAAACATGCATTAGAAGTTAAGGATGCGCAGAAGTGCTTTGCCACACAGTAGTATTGTGATCAAGGGAATATCGTATGACCCAAACAACTCTATAAACCCAATGCTTGGGGATCTCCCTCCTCCCCTTGCAGCTTAGTAGGACACAGTAAATTAAGACACTCTGAGCGACACGGAGGAATACGAAGCACTCCAGTGAATCACTACGGCAGCCCATGCCTCTCAGCATTGCCTACACCAGACAAATAAAGTACCTCAACATCTCTCATATCCAGTAGCCTGAATTGGGGCCTTAAGCACAGCCCTAACAGTTGGTGCCAGCTATTGTGAGAATGGGAATGAGCCAAGGAAAGCAGGAATCTGGCTTGAAACCAAGCACAAGTTCGGAAGATTAAGATATTTTAGCTAATGAGGAGGTGTAGCAGAGAGAACAAGAGAAAGATACAGAAGCAGTAGAAGAGAAAAAAAGGCTGGCAGTCTTCACAGGAATTCACAATGGGGCAAACCGTGGTCGAGTGACTGTGTTCTATTGTAAAGGGCCACAGCAGGACCAGACAGCAAAGGAAAAGCTGTCCTTTGTAGCATCATTGACCTCCCTTCCATGAAATTCCTCCTTTCTGCCAAGGTGCCTGTGGCTGTAACACCGTAGTCCATTTGTGTATCCTTTGCAAATCATTATGTCTTTATGATGACCAGAGTCAAATAAGAAGTTTCACACTAAGAGTAATCCC
>VYXH01011000.1:396330-413851 GCA_013397275.1 Burhinus bistriatus | reverse complement strand
TTTTAAAAGTGAATTGCTATTCAGGGCTACTGGAAAGGAGGCGAGTGATGGATGATGCACTCTGAAACAGGTAACAACACAAAACCTTTATGCCTCCTACTCCCCTCCCCCAGCACAGTATGCAATAACCCACAGCAGGTCTTTAAGTAGTTTGAGTTTTCTACTGGCTTTCACTGCTTTTTGTAGTATTTCTGCAACAGAAGACAAGCATGGCTTCAGGATCTAGGTAAGCAGAAGGAACATAGTATCGTGGAGTAATGGAAGTTAGAAGGACCTCTGCAGGTCATCTGGTACAACCCCTGACTCAAAGCAAGGACAACTTCAAAGGTACATTAGATAAGCTCATAATAGCAATTATTTAGGACCCCTGTGGTCTGTCTGTATAGAGACAGAACAGGCTGGCTTGCTTTATCCTGTCTTTAGCCTTGCTCAAGTCAGACCACCTCTTTATCCCAGAGGACTACATCTGCTTTCTAAGCNCAAACCGTGGTCGAGTGACTGTGTTCTATTGTAAAGGGCCACAGCAGGACCAGACAGCAAAGGAAAAGCTGTCCTTTGTAGCATCATTGACCTCCCTTCCATGAAATTCCTCCTTTCTGCCAAGGTGCCTGTGGCTGTAACACCGTAGTCCATTTGTGTATCCTTTGCAAATCATTATGTCTTTATGATGACCAGAGTCAAATAAGAAGTTTCACACTAAGAGTAATCCCATTTCTCTCCAGGATGAGATGACATAATGAAACACAACTGGGTCCCGCGTCTCTGTGTCAGTAGTGCTACAACTTTTTTTTTTTTTAAGTTGTTCTAAAGTATTTATCACTTTATTATACCCTTCTCCTTTGCAAGAATTAATTATCACCACAAGCAATCTCACTGCAGTGTCACTGATAGTCTGTACTACTTTTGACTCTTCTTAACAGTATGCACAGAACCAGTTCCCCAAACACTTCGTAACTGAACCATCCGTATCCAATGGTGTTTTCTCCTTTTGACAACCTCCAAAGNAAGGACCTCTGCAGGTCATCTGGTACAACCCCTGACTCAAAGCAAGGACAACTTCAAAGGTACATTAGATAAGCTCATAATAGCAATTATTTAGGACCCCTGTGGTCTGTCTGTATAGAGACAGAACAGGCTGGCTTGCTTTATCCTGTCTTTAGCCTTGCTCAAGTCAGACCACCTCTTTATCCCAGAGGACTACATCTGCTTTCTAAGCCAGACACTCACTCAACTCCAAAAGAGCACCATTTCTTACATTTCCTAAAAGACTCTAAGTTTAGACAACTCTTTCAGAGTGGGAGGGAAAAAAAAAAAAAGGAAACAAGGGGAAGAAAAGTCTGTCAGGCAAAGTCAGAACCAAGACTTCATAAAACTCCTCCCAGTTTGCCACCAGCTGGGCACACATCTTTCTCTTCCAGCAACATCCAGCTCCATAAAAACACCAATATTCTACCAGCAAGAGTCTTTCCACTTACTAGCAAGCTTTCCAGATTAACCGAGACTATCATTGTGCTTTACCTGGCTGTAGTTTTTGGCCTCCAGCAGCTCAGGGCAGACTGGAACCAGGCACTCCCAGGTGAGGAGGTCTGCAGCCAAGTGCAAGACTCCCCTTTAGAGCTGGCAGGGCTTGGTGCCTCCCCCTTTATAGGAAAGAGGCTAATCTAATTAGCACCTGGAAACAGCAGAAAAGAGGTCACTTGCTTCCTGTGTAAAGCTTAATTTTGTATAATTTATTTTTACATTTTCTAATTGAATGAATATTAATTAACTGGGGTTTAATGCAGAAGATGAAGACATTAAACTCTCATTAACAAACACTGAATCCTATTCATGCCCAAACACTTCACATCTGCAGCATTAAGTTATCAAAGAAAAAAATCTGCTATGATTTATGGCGTTTTCCGGTGGAAAAAGGGAGGCAATGAATCTGCTTTATCAGCTAATTATCTGGAGGGTGACACATGGCTCTGCAAGCACCCAGAGATGGCACATGGGTCCCAGTGAGGCACTGGCACGCAAGAGCCATGTGTGTGGTGGCATCACCGAAGCTCCGGATGACCTGGAGCACAGGGCTAGGAAGCAAACCTGGGCAATGGATGGCATTGCACGGAACTCGTTGAAAGGGGTATCAGGGAGACGAACATAGCGATGATTCATAACTGGTGCCAGTATGGACCATCTCTGTCAAAGGCAACCGACCTCACTGGGTGACGTGAGAAAAGTAAACCTTTGTGGGCTTAGCCTGTGTTACTTGAACCCGAGGCGTTATTTGTTACGGCTTCCACCACGTGCAGTGATTAATGTCATGGAATGGGAAGCCCCTTAGTGGGTCACCCATTTGTCAGGCACAGGGCTGTTTCTTCTCCAGCGTGAGACGGATGACGAAGGGCAGTAACTCTCTTCCCACCTGCAGAAGGTTCCCCCGCCTGTGAGATCAGCTGCAGCTTATGGAGGGGTTATGGCCAGTCTGGGCAGAGTTACGGAACAGGGAAATGAGGAACGAGCCCAGGCTGTTAGCAGAGTCCCGCAGCTCCTTCGGCAATCACCCTAGTTTCCCGTGAAGATGTGTCAGATTCTTCACTGGTTCAAGTTACTTTAAATATAAACACTGGGAGATGTCACTCTGCTTCAGAAAATGGAACATAGCTGGAATGTACTAAAAGTGTCCCAAAAAGTTATTCAGTGATTTTAAAGTGTTTCTTTCTTGTCATGTCATTTATAATTTAATTAGTGGCAGGTTGTCAAGCAATAACTATAATCTATAGATTTATGCACTGGAGAAAAATAGCTACCTCATTCTTAAAGCAGCAGAGCTTGCTCCCCCTGAGCTTGCTGCTGGTGGAGTTGCCATCTGCTGATAGTTCCCTGGAATATCACCTGTGCCTTTAAGTATATTTATATAAATGAAACAGAACATCTTCAACACTTTCTTTTATTATTATTATTCTATGATTTATTTCAGCAATTTTTTACATTTCAATAGCTTTTTCATTTTTCCAATAGAAATCTTTTCTGAATGTGAAACCTGAGTTTATATCTGAAAGTAAACGTTACACTGAAAGTGGCAACAATAATCAACAATAAATTGTGAAAATAGCCTAGAGAAGCAAGTCTGAGAACTGAAACCAGAGTTGACAGTGGAGACATTGAAAAGCTTAGACAGAAAAACAACTGCGATGGTGAAGTCTGTTTCATATCAACAGGAATTCAATAAGCTGAAGGAGAGGCAAGGAAAGGAGATCTAGAAATCTGGTAGAAAACAAAGCAAAGGAACACCAGCCCCAATGCCCCACAAACACACCTCAGTTGAAGCAGAAAATCGAGCTGTTGATAGCAAATAGGAAACTAGCACCCAAACCGTAACCTACTGTGTCACCCAGGAACCTGAAAATGCAAAATTCCTCTACTGCACTCCTTTGGAGAGGACAAAACAGGGCAGCGATTTAACCAGACTCCAGTTTTACCGATGTGAGCGTCTGCTGCCAAACCCAAGCAGCTGAGAAAGAGGACGAGGGAAAACTCACAGTGAGCACAACACGGGTGGAGCAGAGACCAGTGATGGGACTGAAGCTGGCCAGATCCTACGGCAGACCGAACAGCACCTTCTCCTTGATGTGAACACACCAGGAAAGCCAAAGGGACGTTTAAATACCTGAGCTACATTTTATTTGAACCCAACCTGGAATATTTTGAAATGGAGCGAGACAGCTTAAGATAGGTTGGAAATGAGCTTCCTTCAGGCTAACTCTCGCCGTTAGGAGCTTCTTCAGTTGCAGCCAACTCTGCTCACGCCACCTCCCTCGCTCGGGGGAGCCCCTGCAGCACCTGGCAAGCACTAGTGCCCTTAGGGGTGGTGCAGGTTTCTCCCCGTCCCACGCGTGATGCTGCGGCAAGATGGGCAAAGGACTTTGTCCTGGCTCCCCAGCCATTCCCTTCTAACGGAGCAGGACACGCAGCACACAGTAAACATAAACCCCCGGGACCATCTCTTACGTGGAGGGCAGAATCACACTTCGAAAATCCCATCCTTACTGATTTCCGCAGCGGCAACAAAGGGATGCAGGGGAAGATGACAGACAGTAGCTGGGACTTGCATGTGGACATTTTAATATACTGCAAGACTTTTTGATCTTTTTGGCAGAAAAAAGGTGGAATTTCTGAATCCAAATGATTTAAAGTTAAAACATGAAAAGAATTAAGACTAGCATTAAACTCAGAAAAAGTTATTCCTCCTTGTCCAAAATAAAACATTGTGACCAACTGAAAACATTTTGACTGTGACATTTCCTTGAAAGGGAACTAAAAAATGACACCAGAGGACCTCTTCTGCTTCTGAATATATTTATTTTCCTCTCCAGGGAGTTTCCCATGAAACAGAATGCCTGGTGCCGGCCCAGCTCCCCCCACTTGGTCTGTACTCAGCTCTGTGACATGACACAAAACAGTGGTTCTTCCCCACTTCTTACAGTGACACAGTCTGCTTGGTTTTAATTAAATATGAATAGCCTAAAAAAGAGCATGTTAGCACTGGCAATATAATCCCTGCTCCTAAAAATCACATCAAAGTGACTGCGCATTTGGGCTTGCCATCTCCTGTCTAGAGGCGAACACAGGCTATTGCTTGCGTGTTCCAGGATTTTACAGGACACCTCAAGGATGTTGCTACTGAACTGAGAGGCAGTGAGGAAAATAAAATAAGGATGTTCTCTGCTGTAGTTTCACAAAGGAAATTGTACGATTCAAGGACTCACTGAAGATGAACTGCTAATAAAAAAGACCTGCTAGAAAAAGCCAACTAAAATCCCACAGTTAAATGGACAATTTGCCACCTACAAAGCTACCAGCTTGCTCTGGACTTTTGGTGATAAATGTGCAGGCTTACGATAAGGGATACATGTTTGTAGTCTTCATGAAATAGGAGATCCTCCAAGAGCCAGTATCAGGTAAACTCATATTTCTGTAGATGACAGAAGTACGGTGCAGAGCGCCGCCAGCAAAGGTGCCACCATATCCCTCAGGACTGGTGAGCGGACTGGAAAAATACAGAAATAAGTTTGCTGTGTGCAACTAAAGGATGTGCAGCTCTGCTCGGGTGATGGGCAGGGAGTGGTACATCACCTCTTGGTCAGAGCGGGCTTGAGCTGGGCTGAGAGTGAGACTAGGGCTGGAGAGGAATTAATCATAGAATCATAGAATGGTTTAGGTTGGAAGGGACCTTAAAGATCATGTGGTTCCAACCCCCTTGTCATGGGCAAGGACACCTCCTACTAGACCAAACAGGTTAAACAGGAGACTTAAACGGTGAAATGAAATTGTTGCTGTGAAGCGCCTTGTTGCTGTGAAGCGCCGTGGCTTGGTACTCCTGTGTGCTCTGGAATGGTTTGCACCACTACAAACGAGTGCAAGGCTGGGGCAGGACATTCCTGCTCTGATTCGGTAGTTGTGTGTCCTGCTGGTGTAAATGACTGCAACCTGCTGGGCAGCTAAGCATCTGAGCCACCAGGTCTGTGGGTTTTGCAGGTAAGTCAGAAGAGATTTTCAGAAATGGCTGATGGAAACCAAACTCCAGCTCTGTTTGAGAGGCTAATGGGTGATCACCCCAGCAAGCTCACAGCAGGGCTGATGTCAACCTTCAGGGCAGGTTTTAGAGGAGGAGAAAGAGCAGGAACAGTCCCTGGAGGGGGGAGAAATAACAAAGGTTGGAAGGAGTTTAACAAAGCCTGTGAAAGGAGAATTGAGGGGACCGGAGGAGTCACACGGCCAGAGCGGAATCCTTGTCTTTCTCTGTGGGAGTAGGGAGAAGTGTCCTAACAAAGGAGGGTTTTGCTGGGTGCAGATTCCTGTTGCCCTCCCCGTTACTCCTGTCCAACCTTCCCTTTGCCTAGGGCAGCCCAGGGTAGGTTAGATGGCATGGGAGGGGGTGGACCTGCATTACAGAAAATGATGGCCAGTATTTCTGCAAGAAGGATGTTTTTGCCCTCCTGGGAGATAGAAAGCAGCTCTGTGGTTGGCAAAAGCCTGGAAGAAGCCCAGTTGCTATGTGTGAACTGGTCTCTCATGGGCAAAAGGTGTTTTCAAAAGAGGAGAAAACTGTTGCAAGTGTGGTAGTGATTACCCACCATGAAGACCAAAAATAGCCAAAATATAGCACAGAGATACGTGGCAGATGTGTCTTGAGGTGACCAGGGGATGAAGACAACACAATGATAAGATACAGGTTGAAGGATGTGAGCATATGACATGGAACCTGGTGTCAGTGCTGCACCAAATGTGGAATTACTCTAAGAGAAGGAAGGAGAGTTTTTTATGGAGAGTATAATTCTGGGTGAATTTTTTTGGCTTCTTTTTTTTGTTTTTTTTAAAGACAAATCCAACGTGTGATTTTTTTGAAAATAGAGTTTAATAAAGCACTTCTGCAGTTGAGTTTTCAAAAGATGAAAAGCATTTCTGAAAATCAAAATGCAATTCAAAAGACAGAGCAAAAACCATTTCTGTGTTTTCATAGTAAACTTTTTTTAGCAGAAGGAGGGAGAGTTTTGAAAAATGTTCCACCATCTCTGCCAATAAAATGAAATATTAAAAAAAAGAATTAACAACACATCTGTTAATCATGACACCTTGAATGTTTTCTTATCTCATTTTGGTTTTATGTTACATCTCTTTTCCTCTAAATTTCATCTGCTTTTTCTGCCTGGGTTGTAAACTCTTCACAGCAGGGACTGTTTTCTTATAATGCATTTGTCCAGCACCTCACACGTTGTGAGCACTAATGCGATGTGAATAATATATGGTACTCCTCTCTTGAGCAAAAGATAAAACTCAGAAGCAAAAGCAGATGATGATGGCTTTGTGACAAGTGAAACACAAATTCAAGACAAACCTCACTGCAGCATGAGGTCTCCATTGTGGCTCATGAAAGTAAATGCCAAATGGTCTTACTGTAACATAGATGATCTCTAAATCATTTCAGGCTATGCAATTGCTACACATAATGCTCCTAAAAAACCCAACTGAAACTCTTCTCCATCTAAAAGTGTACAGCAAAGTTTTATTTGAGTTATCTCCTGCCAAGAATAGCAGAGAGCAGCCTGGATGCAACATCTGCTCGCATAGAGTGAGAGCAAAAACATCTGGCAGCGGTAGCTCACACCCCCACCTGCCTTACCTATGCTAATTTTCTACAAAGGTGAAAATAACATGGCTTTTATAGTAATGCCTCAGCGGCTGGAAATAAAGGGGTAGAAAGTACTTTCTCTAAGGCACCACATTCTGACGAAAACCATGGCTTTCAAGGAAAACTCCACCCGTGTGGGTTTTTCTCTGTTGCTGTCTCATAGGGTACACCCAACTCCTGGTGTCTTTTCCACTTCATGGTTGCTCTCGTATGAAGTCTCCTCCACCATCATCAGCAAGTCTGGGTCCCAAAAACACTGTCATCATGTAAGAGAGCAAAATGCCTTCACGTATCAGGAGAGTTATTCCTTCACCTTCCTCTGACTAGAAAGCAGTCTTGCTTCTGTTCCTAGTAAATTCACGTCTCGCCTTCCGGCTTATCGCTTCGTGTTTAAAGGGGAACGCAGGCGAGACAGACTCCAAACTGTTGTAGAAGACTTTGTTGCAAAAGGCAATAACAGCTGCAGACATGATAGTATTCTTAACGAAAGATGGAGGAGGAAACAGATCTCCTAATGCAGCCATAAGACTATCATTTAGCAAGGATAAATGAGTCCAAGATACCTTAAATTTGTCCTGTGGTCTAATTCTGGAAGAAAACGGATGACAACCATTCTAGAATCAGTGTTTGGAAATACACAACAAAAGGAAAAAGCTTTATTAACACTGGAAATGTACTCTTAGCTTGGATTTCCTTTTCAACACCCAGCTTGTTCATCTCACAGCTCAATGAACTGTTAACATCACATATTTCTTCTGTTCCAGCAGCAAGTCCAGTTACTTCAGTTTCTGCTAACTGCAGACAGATGAGATTCAGCCTTCCCAGGGAGAGGGGGAGAGCGGTACAGAGCGAGAGGTAGGGGATGAGAGATGCCAGGTCTCCATAGCTAGCTAGCACCACTGATGAGAGCAAGTTGGACTTACGGAGGTATTACTGAGCTGAATGCCGCAGCTTTTCTATTCTTTGTGCATAACGTGACTCTGACTTTCTGCATTCATGCGTTTTTAAACTGAGCCAATCCCTTAGCATTCAATACGGTTGGAGAACATTGTATAAATAGCTAAATAGTGGAATACTGCTATGTGTTTCATATTCTGAACCAGACATATTCCCCTGCTCTTTAATAGCCCAATCCTGTCTGCCCTTCCAGACAAAGACCAGGAAACGTCTTTGTCCAGTTGTGCATAAGTACAATGGGCAACCGCTTTCCATAATAAAAATGTCAGACTCCCCAAGTTAAAATGAAGTCAGTATTCTGTAAATAAACAGTAAGTTACAGCTGTAAATTGCAGCTGTAAATAAAAAGTTCACTGTTTAAGTAAAGGAAAGATGCAAGGGCAGACAGTGGCATTGCCTGTGTTTCCAAATAATTTTATTTTGCTTTTATCCTCCATCCTTTGCCACAATGTCTTTTGTTATATGTGTATTTGAGCAATGAGAACACCAAGAAATTAGACGACTCACCCACGTAGTCAGGTAGAGTAAGAAGAGAAAGGCAGGTTTCCTGCAGGGTAGCCTTGTCCCTCCTTCACATCCACCCCTTGTCTGGGATGGTTCCGATAGCACCAGATCCGGTAGAAACCTGTTTAGCTCCAGGGATGCCAGTTGTGGATTCAGTCGCTGGCCTCATTTCTTAGGCAGAAAGAAAATCTGAAGAGCAGAAGAAGAGAGAAAGGAGCAAGAGTCTGGGCTCCCTTCTTCAAGCAATAATGCAGATTTTTCAGTACAAACTTGAATCAGTTTACCAAGAAATGCTTGCTGGACACAAATGTGTGATAAATACAGAAGATCTGAGCTGACCTTGACGGCTTTTCGCAGGTGAAGCCAGCCTCCGGCTCTTATCCTTTCTTCTAACCCTCCCTGATTTCCTGTCAAAACTCCTGTCTTGTGCACCCTAATCTGGCAGTGTTATGTATGTGAAAATACGAATGAACTTTTATTTTCAAATGACAGCTTTGGTCATGACCAACTGAACTTCCTTCTCATTGCCAACACTGTCTGCCTTTTACTTTCGCAGACCAATCCCATGGTTTTTATGTCACTAGGCTGGGAAAGAGGCGGCTAATCTCCTATTTTTGATCACTGAATTGAAAGGAAATGCTGCTAGCATCCTGCCCTCTGCTACAGTGGCATTTGACTGCAGTTTCATGCAGAAGATGGAATTCGGCATCAGCAATTGCAAAAGTTAGTATTTTTTTTCTAAACATTAGTTCCTCACACATTTCTCCCAGGAAGAGAGAGAAAAAGAAAGTCAACGCTTATCATTCAGGAGTGAAAAAAGGTGAAATCTAATGGAATTCTTTTTTCTCTCAGGGATTAGAGAGCAGTTCGACATTTCTGATTAAGGACAAGAGAAAGACGGCCGTGTGCGGTGCCATGGCCGTTTGTGCTGTCCTTCTAACACAAAAGTCTTCCACACACTGAAGGATAATCAAGAGAGTAACAACACTACCAGCAGGCAAGAGTTTTGGACTTGTCATCTTACTTGGCTACATGCAGTTAGGTCTCAGTAAAGATGACTTGCTAAAAATCTAACTAACGTATCAAGGCTCATTGGGTTTCACTAAGCTCCTACCTCTGTAATCACCATTTACCAAATTAGAACAGGGGGAAAATGAGCCACTTCATCTCTGTGTCACATAATGAACTTTTTTTGTGTGTACCAGAGAGGGTGATTGCCGCTAGGTATAATTATTATAATAAAGATCAGTAAAAACTCAAGTTAAAAAGGAATTGGAGTTATTGAGCCCACCAGTGCGATTCAAATGGAACCTGTCCCCGTATCTCACACAGATGAATTCAATCCACTGATCTCAACCACTGTAACAGCCCATGAAAACCAAAGCAATGATCCTGTCCAATGTTTGCTCATCTGTCTAATGTAATTCAGATTATTGATTCTATTTGATGTGAAATCCACTGATTTCACTCAATGTAATCAAATCAATTAATCCCATCAACTCCAGCCCAATCCATGAGTACAATCTAGTACATCTGACAGTGATCAGCCAGCAGAGAGGGAACAAGGCAGGCATAAAGATGAATAATAAAAATCAATAGTTTTATAAATAACGTCTACACTGCACTAGGTGTTTTGCAAACAACTGTCAAAAGCAAGGAGGCTGATAATCATCGCATATACATTTTGCAGATACACCAAAATCAGTAAAATTAGACTGATTTGTACCATTATAATGTTGGCTGGGGGTGCTTATTCCCATGCTTTTAGGATATGGCTGGCTAGGGTCTCTCCAAATGGCCTTTGGGATAAATTTTGAAAATTTTATTTGCGTTGAAAGATTGTAAAGAACCTAACAAGCATTGTTTGGAGGATGTGATGGAGAAATGGTGTTCAGTCCTGAGGATGTTGCTGATTAAGTAACTAGCGATAGGACAAGAGGAAACGGGTTCAACTTGCGCCAGGGGAGGTTTAGGCTGGACATTAGGAAAAAAATTTTCACTGAAAAAGTTATCAAACATTGGAACAGGCTGCCCAGGGAGGTGGTTGAGTCACCATCCCTAGCTGTGTTTAAAAGTCGTGTAGATGTGGTGCTTAGAGACATGGTTTAGTGTCAGACCTGGTAGAGTAGGGTCAATGGTTGGACTAGATGATCTTAAAGGTCTTTTTGAACCTAAACAATTCTATGATTCTAAAGAAGATGTATGGCTTTAATACACCTTCAGGATACTGGCTGAGAGAGATGGAATGAGTGCAAAGAATCCTTGACAAATGTATCCAAAAATTATGGGTTTAGATTTATTCAGTCTTTTTTAACATTTAGCACACCTTTACAATGGGAAAGCCTGACTCTTTCCCTCAGACAATTGAAAAGGGGCAAATATATACAGGGAATTGTGGATTTTTTGTGTGCAGTACCCAAGACAGTTTTCCTTGTCAATATGGAAGCACTAAAACAATTTCTGAGGCTGTGTATTTCCAGTACCGTATGTACTGTATTCGATAGTTAAGGGTTCCCCCCAAAATTATGTTGTCAGACAAAGACTGAGATTTCATAGCTCCTTATTGAAAAATTATATGGAGTGAAATTGCTGAAATCTACCTATCCCACTCAGCGATGTGAGCCTGTGCAGCTCAGTGAAAACCTTAAAGTTATGCAGCAAGCAATGATAGATGACTAAAATATTATCACCAGCCTTAGCGCACACACTGGCATGTCAAAATGGGGTGTCACTTTGATGTACTGGGGTCAAGAGCAGATGAGAGATCTCTGGACTGAGTGGACACATCCTCAGGCTTAGGAGACCTGGGCTCTTTATTCCCAGCTCCGCCACTGGCCTCCACCTTCAACTCACCTTCCATTTTTGTACAATGGGGAAAATGATACTTACATGGTCTATAAAGGATTTTGAGAAGCACGTATGAAAAGCACTGTGTAAAGTCGGTATTATAAAAGAACTCTTGCCCTTCAATGCTGATGAACATCTTCCTCCTCAGTATAATAGCAAATCTTCTGAAAGTGTTTCTGTTTGAGAATGGAACATTTCATAGATGAAGAAAAAAATATTCAACAGAGCTAAGGAGTTCTTTGGAATGTTTTGGGGTTTTTTCCTAATTGAAGAGAGGAAGGCAATCACAGTTAAACAGGAGATCTACCACTTGTCTGTCCACTGCCTCGTGGACAGACAAGACTGTTAAACACAAGCACCATAAACAACCTAAAAAAAATCATATGGGAGACTTTTAAAGTCGGTAAGGTCAGGTAGATGTACTTTCCTCATTGATCTGGCCTAAGTCCCTAACTCTACATAGGCCCTAAAAAACCATCCTCCTATAGAAAAGAGATACTGCACATAAGAAAAACAAGACACAGAAGAGAACAAAAAGGCCACAGTATAAACCAGTCACAATTCCGTTAGAGGTCAGTTCTCTTGCCCCTTCCGGAATGTCTTTCCTTTAACTCTGTAATTAATAACTTTATGTGCTAATAAAAGATCAAGAAAGTAGCAGCTGTACTCCAGCCTCTAATCCACTCAGAAGGTATTGATGCTGCTGCTCCTGGTATTCCATCTGCTTCTCTCATTTCTGTTCCATGCTGCATTGCTGGAGATATTTGAGGCTAACATCTAAGATAACCTACAGGAACACAGGAAAAAAGACACCGAGCCTTGTGCAATGCAGGGGAACGGGCCAGCGAAGTGGTTATTTGCTCATTTGAACCCTAGCGTTGGCATTCCCTGCAAGCAAGGGCCAGATGAGAGACTCCTGATGGACAGAAAATATGGCAAAGGCTGCGTGATTCAAATGTTCTGTCACCTGTTTGTGATGGCTCCATTGAGTAACCCTGGGCTTGACAGACCTACTGTTGTTTTCTTTCAGATCAAGGACTCCCAAGAAACATTGTCCTTCAGTTCCTTCATGTGTCCTTCAGTTTTCTGTTTGCCCGTGTGGACAAGCAGCCTTTTTGCTCATGTTTTTCTAATTATGTTTTATAATAAGGTCAAGGAATTATGCATTCTGGCCTTGATGGGAAGAGTGGCTCAGCCTCATTGTTGTAAATTGTTGTGAATTAGGGTGATACCAATGCTAATTGTCTTTTCCGTGCTTCAGTGACTCTACAAATAATTGCCCTCCTCCTTGGTCAGTTTTTTCCTTGCACCTCTGAGAAATTTGCACCTCAACTCTTATCAGGCTCCTTCCACCCAACCAACCTAAAGTACATTGTGGCCACTAAATCCAATTAATCCTCCCAGCACTCCCCAGTGAACGAAATTAGTTACATTTTACAGATGGGCGGTCAGGGGTGCAGGCAGCTTTCCCAGCGATGTCTGCATTATCTCTCCTCCACTGCAAAGCTGATGTGCCTCATGAACAGTTGGGTCTTCAGAGGTGCTGAGCACCTTCAGCTGCAGCGAACGTCAGGGTGAGGAATAGATTTGGAGCACCATCGCAGAAACAAGTGTTTCGGTTCCACCCAATGCACATCTGAGTTGGAGCAAGTATTTCTGTCTAGTTTTGTGTGAGGGCTGCTGGGATGCATCCATATCCCATCTTCAAACACACACGAAACCCACCCAACTGCAAGGGCTAGCTCAAAAAAAAACCAAACGCAAAAGATCTCATCAATCTATCACTCCATTTTTATAATAATGTTACTCTATCATTTTCCACAGGACTACACATCCTTTGCAAGATGAGTGGAAAATGAGGTGTTGAGCTTTCATTCAAACAATAGGCTTTGCCTGTTTCAGATCCTCAATATTGGATGCAATAGCTATTTGCAAATGAGCTGAAGGGTGGGTTTTTTTCCCATAAAAAAAAAAGTTAGTCCCCATGAACTGCAGACAACTTTCTCAGCTTCTATGTCTTGAGTATATTCAAGTTTGATTTTTAAAAATTCTCCCAAGCGATTAGAAGCCATTGTGGGCTAATCAACCAAGAAATTTAAACATAAAGTTTGCTGAAATCTCTCCTTAAAGTACAGCTAAAGCATATTTCACTTTTATTGCTCTGAGATATTTATGTCTATTTTAAATACAAAGAGCCAGATTCTCTGCTGGCGCAAATCAGTACAGTGTTACCGGCTTCATTATGATACACAACTTGAGGGCTTGGCCCTCTGTTTTATGATCTGTCTTCTTTTACAACGATATTCTCCATTTTGCACAAATCTTCCGGTGGATGAAAGGCATGGTAGATGGCTTAATACATCCCATGAACTACTCAGTGAGGTTCTCAGATCCCCTGGGTATGTTATTATGTTACGATTACTTTTATGTTTGGAAAGCTAAGCGAACTAAGCGCATGAACTCCAGAAAGACGGAACCTTGGCTTTTGAGATATTTAACCTACTGGAACTCATTTCAGTCTTACTGAATCAAATGCAACTTTATAATGGATAAATGCTTGCAGTGTACATAACGGCTTCCGTTGTACAGCATGCAAAAAAAAAAGGAAAAGGTGCTTTCGACGCGTTTGTGACAGCTTCACTTCAAACAAGGACTGTTCTGTATCATCCAGTAAAATTTTTAATTCAACCACACACTAAACCATTTTGATAGAATAATAATACGGGAGTGCTGGTGTGTGGAACTAAGGCTGCTCAACAAAACTAGCGAAAGAATTTGACTAGGCCTGTGAAAGGTGGAAGAGCATTGGGATAGTTCATACATTTCCCATCTCATGAGCATTATTAGATTTAGTCAGAAGCAGTGGAAAAAAGAAAAGGAAAAAAAGTGGCAATGGATTGGACTAGTGAGAGTGCCTTTGTGTTCTCCATCTTCCTATGCACAGGTTCAGGAAATCACCGCATCCCTGGGAAGCGGTTGTGCTCCAGGCGGATGTGCTTGCAGTGATGCTCAGGTTTGCTGGGAGCACCACGGCACGCAGAGAGCTGTCAGGCTTTAAAGAGCCTTTGTTTAAGTTGTTCACTCATTGCATGATACCCCACTAACCTATGAAGATTTTAGGGGACTTCAGAGCATGCATAATTTATTTGTAGCCAAACCCCACAGAGAACAGTAAGAGGATGGATGACAGCTCTTTCATGGAATTAGCATGGATTTGTTCAGTTGTCATTGAAACATTGCCTAAATTTTTGATCTTGGCTAGACGCTTGGCTTCAGGCACATGGGATAGAGGAACACAGGACTGCACGTGTTACACTCCACAAAACGTTTCCTGGTATTAGGGAACTAAATCCTACAGTTCAAAAAGCCAAAAGCCACAAACCCTTCAATTTGGAAGACAAGGGAATCAGCAGGTTGTTAGGTTTCTGCCACAAAAGGAGGAATGAGTTATTTCTTTTGTTTCAAAAGGGGTAATTCTCAATGTTTTAAGTTAAACCTGCAATTGAATATTTTGCTGGCCTGACCTTTGCTTTCCATCACCCCAAATGGACAGCTGCTCCCTGATCTGTTGTTTGGAACAACACACAAGTTAAAGAGCAAATGAGACAAGCAAAATAGAGCAGGAAGGTCGGAGGAGCGTGGACACAAGCACCACCACCTTTGGCACATAGCGTGAACTTCGGTGTAAGAGCTGCCTTCTGCTGGGGCACCAAGCACAGAGCGTTGGCTGTCTTCTTACCAATTTGTGTTGACGCGGGTTCCCCAAAGCAACAAGTGGTGGAGCCTGTGGAGAAATGACAGCGAGACAACTGGGGGTGGATTACAACTGTGAACAGCAAGGGCTTTTCATTCTTTTCATCTTGCCAGACATGCTGTCCCTATTAAAAGCTAATGTTTGAAAATCATCTGTTTCTCCTAACCTCTATTTATATTCGGCGAATGGAGCAGTAAATGTAACTAGTGCAGCGGCTGTGAGGGATGAACTCCTACCGGCTTGGTCAGTATGAAGTCCATGTGCTAATCGCTTACAAGCCACCCGCAATCCAATGCGTTCATTTAAATAGGATTCGTTGTCCTCTCTGTTCAAGTGCTCTGCATCTCAGGCTATCTCCTTGATAATCCTTTTTAGATTAGTGTCAGAGCCCCAGATGAAATCCTTGCTCATTCTCTTGCCATGTTTACCAGGCTGATTTCCAACACTGTTTCATATGGATTAGGCAGAGCAACTTAGTGCTCATATGTTTTTCAGCGCATCTCAGTACCTCATGAAATTACATTATAGATTCATTGTATAAATAGAAGACTGAACACAATTACAGTCCAAAAGCCCCAAAGCAAAGGACTAGAATCTGAAAGTAGATGTGACCAGATCTTGCTGTGTGCAAATATCTCATAATAAATTGGTCACACATTTGTTTATTTAATCTGTGTTTTCTAGATTTCCTTTTTTTTTTTTTTTGCACTGAAAAATAACCTTTTTCCACACTTCAGCAGAAAGACAAAGGCAGGCAGGTGCCCACTGCCATAACTGCCAGGTCAAATCAAGGATGTCAGCGGTTCAACCCAACTAGGAAAAACAAACTGCGTAAAGGTTGTTTAAAGAGAACTTTCTGTTGTTTTTCAAGGTCACGGCATTTTAATCGCAGCTATTATCACCACTTCCCTCACAGAATCATAGAGAAAACTGTGTTGAAAGGGACCTCTGGAGGTCACCTTGTCCAACCCCCAGCTCAAAGCTGGGCCAGTTCTGAAGTCAGATCCATCCGTAGGAGGATTACCCTGGCTGAAGTGCTGTACGACACTGGGAGAATCCTCACTGAAGAGAGTCACTGAGCTATTTATTGCTAGTAAATTAAAAGATTGTGAAGGAATTGTATAATATTGGGGTCTGCATGCTTGAGGACACAGGAGGTCACATTACTGATGGAAAACTGGGCTTTATGTAAATGCTGGACTGCGCTGACAGACCCATACTTTTAAACTACTAATTGAGATTTGAAATTTCATTGCTGAAGATCATTTGGCTCCCAGTTGTTGCTAGAAACACAGGCCTTTCCCGTTGATGAATATAGCTCCCTGAGTGGAGATTAGCAGAGACAGCTATCATTGGGCCTGTAGGTGAATGGATTACCCTTGATTTAATAAGAAGTAACAGGCCATTATTTCTAGAGCTACAGGATGGAAAATGACATCTGGATTCTCGATGTAAACATTATTCATCATGTCGGATGCTCTGCTATTCTTGCCAGTACACTGTGCTCTGACGAGGCTGTTTTTTCTAGGGCAGATGGGTGGTGAGAACAGCGTGCATTTATTCAGACTTATCTGTTGCATCTAACCTCTCCTGTTCCTCCATACAGCTGTGTATTGGCCTGGTCAACTGGCCCAGCCAAGAGCTATCCATGGCTGGTTCTCTGGCTAGGGGTGATGGGCCAGATCCTCAGCTGGTGTCAGATGGCCCCAGTCTGTTGATGGCAGCGTAGCTGTGCAGATCTGCAGGCTTAGAGTTTTCCCACCATATACTGGCTTCTTGTCAACAACCTGGAGAGGCAGTCACTGCAAATCCCCATCAAGAAATACCGGGATCAAAAGCAAAACAAGATGAGAAGAGAGAAGCTGCCAAGGTAGAGTTCAGTGTCACAGGTGTGATGAGCAAGGACTAAATGACTTTTGCTAATGCATCCAAGGGGTTTTCAGGTTCATGTCACAAAATCCACCTCTGCTTTTTGGAAGAAAAGAGAGTTGGAAGGTGCATCCATAAATCCCATCAGTGTTTGTTTACACTGAACACCCAGTGAACCTACTGTGCTGAACGTTTTGAGTTATTTCTACACAACTTGACAGCTGAAAGGGCTCAAGATGGTAGATCACAATATATGGCACTTTCGGCACATATTTCTGACCTCACATAATGGTAAATTAAATTGGGGTAAACCCTTTCACTTCTACGGGAGATGAAAGTCTTCAGGATCTGTCTAAACTTGGGTGGTCCAAGGAATCCCAAATGAGCAACAGAACTAGCTGATTTTTGCTCTGACA